>MU279755.1:63990-412977 GCA_022385655.1 Xylaria intraflava
GCCCCCCCCCCGCCGCCCCCCCCCCCGCCCCGCCGCCCCCCCCCCCCCCCCTGACTCACTCGATCTGGGTGCAAGAGGCCGCTCTGGGAGAGCGTGGCGCAGAAGTCATTGGCGGTGATGACGGCGATTTTCCTGCACTCCGGCCCCACGGCGCGGAGGAAAGAGGCCTTCCTCGAATTGATCGGGGCCGTGGTATATAGCAAGATACGAGCTCCGAGGATGATGAGTAACGCCAGTACTCGGAAATTGTCCTGTGGTTGCATTGCCTGCATTGCCTGCATCTGTTTCTGGGGAGAGTCCTCGCATGGCGCTGAAGCGATAGTGGATAACAGAGGATCGATCTTGGCCTCCAAGGTCTCGTGGGCGAGACAGAAGTTGTAATCCGGGGCCCCAGTCCCCTCGGCGTTGGCTATGGTGTTGTTATGGTGGCGTCGCACAGCCGCATAGAGCTCGGCTACGAGGAAGACGGTCTCAAGATCGTCGGTCTCGTCGCGCATGTTCATCCCTTTCAGGATTGTGTTGTGGTCTTGGCTTGCTCGGCTCATAGCACTTGTCGGGAATAGATCGGGATCAAACTTTCCGGGCCCGAAAGTCGGATGTTAGCAGCTTGAATGGAGAATACACGGGATAGGGGTCTAGGGGTCTAGAAGAGAAAGACGAGCTCACACTATGGCTGGTGAAGAGTGCCTCATGTGCCAATCCATGGGGCAATACGTAGTATAAAGCGAATGTTAATAAAAGGAGACTACGTTTGGGGCGTTCATGGTGCGTCAACTGGGTGAGAGGCTCGACGACAGTCGCCGAGCTGTTATCAGCGATGCTCGATGGGCTACCTGACTGATCACGATAATCCTGACTTATTGGTGCATAAGGATAAATAATCAAAAGGAGCTGCGCTAGGCGAGCTAGGGTCATGAGCGCACGCTGGAACGCATTATGGGTTAGTTCATGCCGCGCGAGGAGCAGAAGCGTCTGAGCAGACTCGAGTGTCGCGAACTGCGAGGCGTCGTCATGAAGTTCGGCCTTTTCGAGGCTGGCACGGGATTCGAGATAGAACCGTCTCTCGAGGGCTACATCCTTGGTCATCTGAGCACCAGCCATGCAGACGGCTGACTTTAGAGCAACGACGGCCGGGGCGTCAACGGCGTTGAGCCGGAAGAAATCGTCCCGATCTAGCAGTGGGAAATATGGCTGAACGGAATGGAAATATACTTGTGACCTATATTGAATAGTTGGTAAGGGGTAGCGGGAGGGGAGCTGGCAACAGTGTGGGCATACAAGTCGTGTGTTAGTTCTTGGTCTGACAGGCCTGTTACGACCGGTGAGCACTGTCGCGAAGTGTGCGGTCGAGGATGCACGTGGTTTGGAGGGTGAGATGCTTGTGTGTTCTGAGATGGGTCCAGATGCTCGAAGGCTGGAGTCGGGTGGGATGGCTCGGGGCCACCGTGTTGGAAAATATCAAAGACAGTCGTGGGGTTCCTTCACGTCATCATCATTATTAGTCTTTGCACTGACTCTATGAGAGCACACGCGCAACAACATTGCTGACCGATGCCCCAAGATCCTTGACTTAGAGGGGGGGTAAACCACATACCAGTCATTGAAGTCAAAATGGAATTCTCCATCTGGTCGGTCGGTGGGGTTAGAGAAGGGCGCGAGGTCGGGCAAGATGGCCTGCAACGGCGGCTGGGTTATTGGTCTAATACCGGGCAGGTCGGTTGTTAACGAGTCGGAGATCGATGCTGCAGGCGAGCCCGATTGCAGGGACAGGCCGTGTTCTGCCAGCTTCGCTTCTGCCTGGCCTGGAAGAGTGGAACTCGGTCAGCCTTGATGCTCTCGTCAGAATGACTGCCACCAGATGGCCGGCAGGACCCGGAATGGCCAAGGGTGCAATCTCGTCTGCTCACCAAGGCGTGACTGCAAGCTTTGGAGCTCGGTGTTGATCCGGCTCGTCTCGTCGGCTGGATACGTGCAGACCTGGCCGCCGCGAAGGCAGCGGAGGCAGCGCGGCTTTGTCCGGTCACAGCGCACTTTTCGTTTCTGACAAAGATCGCAGGTTGTCCTTGTATTTTTAGCATGCGGCGCATCCGGTCGTGTCCGCCGCGCCTCTTCGGGACGGTCCGGGGACCGGCCACGGTTACACATATCGGGCAGAGGAAGCACAGCCGGGGACGGGATGGAGCGTGATTCCCTACTTCCTTACACGATTCCCTACACGATCTACACTCCCGCGAGCAGCAATCGGTGTGGGAGGTCAGGGTTTTAAAATCAGGTGGGATGTAGGACTCGTCCGTGAGATTCCGACGTGTCTCGGGGGCACCAGAGCCGGGAGAGGGTTACGTGATCAGCGACTAATCAATCCGATTGCGATGTACCAGACAAGTACGGGATATGGCTGGGCCTGCACATAAGCACTCCTGCGTATCTGCGTGAATGGTGTATATCTTGCGAGTGGAGATGCTGAAGCTGATGTGGAAGCCATGCTTACACGGCCCCTAACGGCCCCATGTTTTTTGCTCTTCCGCCTAAACTAGTAAGGCGGAAAGACTACCCAACCTAGTCAAACCCATCTCTGACGGCGGGGAAGACAGTGGATTGTAGGTAATATCTAGCGGTCTTACGGTGGCTGTCGCTGATCGAAAGCTGCTCTTCATTAAATCCGATTTGCGGAACCGGTGCCTACACGACGTTCTATCTATCTAGTGATACTAAGCTGAAGTATGCCTGCTAAGAAGACTTCGGGAGCGCCAAAGAAAATATTATTTCTTTAACTATTCGCTCCGTCTTAATAAATATTGGCCATCCACTGCTTCCGCCTACCGGACCTTCAAGAGCGGCCTGGTAGACACCCGGACTGAAGCCCCGAAGCGCCGAGACCCCGAAGCCCGACCACCCCTTAGATATTGTCGCGTTTTATAGCATACCTACTCGAGATCCTCATAGGCCGGGCGGGATGAGTAAGCCGCCGGGATCGAGATGGATCGCATTATAACGATACTAATACTAAGTAGGTACCTGGTCCGCACTTCATATACTCGTACCTTAGAGAGCTGTGGCTAAATCGAGATGCCCATGGCCTCATACTGGTAGTAGAATGTGATTCGTAGTGCCTCAGGCAATCCTCCTAGCCTCCGGCGCAGCAGTTACGGGCAATCTATCCACCCGGGTAGTAAGCTAAGCAGGCAGTAGATAATGTGTTCCACTCCCTGGTTGACCACCCGCCCATGCTGCTGGGAAATGCGGGTTCATGCCTGCAAGGATGGGCCAAACGCACGTTTCATAGTTATACTGGAGTGATCTGATCGCGGTGAACCCGCCGGGGTCAAACAGTACAGGTGGCCAAGCAGGAGGTCAGAATTCAAATACGTGAGAACTTAGCGACGCCGAAAGTCGCTCGACGCTGGCAGATAGGTAAACAGCCGGGACATACGATTTCGAGGCCGGATTACTCACACGGTACCCGTCCGGCCTAATGGTGGCACAGCTCATAAATGCCGCTTGATTTGTCGAGTGCCTCGGCACGTAGGTGCCTACGGCCGTACTCCTGTAAGCCCACCAGTTCTGCCTACGCGACCGCTGTGGGCCATGGGCATCTCCATCATGGACTTGACGGCCGGGGTCCCTCCCGCTAAGTCCGTGCCGCTATTAGCGGGCGACTACACAGGCGTTATGGCCGGAGCCTGTCTGCTTGAAAGAAAAGCTAGTTACGGACTATACTCTGAATAGTTACCGTGTACGAAGTATAGTTAAAGGATACGCGTATGAGCCCCTCTGGCCGTAATAAGTTGCGACGGCGTGGCTATTCGGCGCCGAAAGAAGCCGGACTTGAAAATGGCGGCATCCATGGACTCTGTACTATAAATGGCGGCGGCACTACCTAATAAGGCTGATAGCGCCAGCATACGGCGTATGAGCAATCTATATTCATGCCGGCCACCTAACGATTCCGCCCAGTCGAACTAGGGAAGGTATCTATACTGTAAAAACGGGGTTGACGCTCCTCCCATCCCCTATCTGCGGCCGTTGTACGTACGGAAGATTGATTCAGAGGTGCTAATCGACGATGGAGCTGGCGGTTTGCGGCGGGCCCCGTTCGTCGAACGTTGGCCGTAGCTTAAATCCGGCTGCCGCATATGTAGTTGGTACGAAGTACATACTTTAGTTAGATGGCTCGGAATGAGGATTCAACCCGGATTTCCGTACGGATAAGATCGGCCACGAGTCAAGAGCTCAAGACCACTAGCTATCCCACTGTAAGGCATAAGCCACTGTAGTGATCGAAGTGTTTATATCCGACTTCCCTACTAGGTAAGCACTCAGTGATCAACCCTTGTTGTGATAAGATTCAGAACCTCTATTGGGCGAAGCTTTAGAAGTGGAAGCGGTAAGACGTCCCTTAGGTGCTAAGGTAGCCCAGGTATATCACCTCCGACCGCAGTATAGTTGAAGCGGCCAAGATACGGGGTATTACGATTTGTACGAAGTAGACACCGTACGAAGCACGCTACATTATCTAGTTACTCCGTAGTGTGGGATAGACACAGCTAACGCACTGGCGGCAAGAGGCACAGCACACTATCGCAGCTGAATCGCGTCGTCTGTATATTCTACGGAGATTAGTCTATCTAGTCTGGCCACATCATCAACAGAGGGCTTGATCTGCGGCTACCTTGTGTGTAAATCCAATTCCATGCGGACCAGATCGGATACACGCGGTCCGACTAAAGTGGATTTGCTACAAGGGAAAGGTGTTTGGCAGACGCCACCAGCAGATCGAAAGAATGCGATCGGCGAATCTAGAAATTTAAATCTAGATGGGTGGGTCCCGATCTGCCAGGCCCAGGAGAACGGAATTGTACGACCAGCCACGTGAATTGCAAGAGGTGCTCGTGGCATCGCCCCACCCCGACACGTTCAGACTCGTTAAGGTTATTCGCTCTGTTACCTTACTTTTACGGTTAACCGATTATGTAGAAAGTATAGATCCGCCAAGAACGCCACAAAGGACTTAGAGTAGGCTTACAGCGACCTAATCCGCCAAATTATAGCGGTTTAATAGACTTTATCTGTTTTACCAACTTTTAGCGGCTCTATACTTTTGTCTCGGTGTCTGTGCGTAGTACTTGGGTACCTGGTAGCATTCCAGGTTCGCTTTCGCCTTGGCGAGCTTGGGGTCAGCACGGAGAGTACCGTACCAGGTCCGTACCAGGTAGCCGGCCACAGCAGCTTCCCGGTCCATCAACTTTATCTATTAATAAACAATGCACGATTCTCCGTTGGTTCTTCCACTAGAGAGTATAGATTGATTGCGCCATTGTCATTAGAAGGTATAGAGGAGTTTATCTATCTATCTGTCTACTAGTTACATGGTCCTTCGATAGGAGAAACGTCCGCCCTACGCTTACGTGGCCCTGTTCCGGGACGCAGCGGCTATCGACCAGTCTTCCTTGATCAGATCGCACGCTCTCTCCGCCACTGCATAGACTGTTGCTTGGATATTACCCTTTGTGATGACCGGGAAGACACTCGCATCGATCACGCGCACATTGGTGGTGCCGTGCACGAGAAGCCGCTCGCTCACAACACCGCCCTTATCTCGCGGCATCATGGCGCATGTGCCGCACGAATGGTACATGGTCCAGAGCCTCTCGCGCACCACCTGCTCTGCCGCTTTGATGTCGCTCATCTCACTGGCCACGGCCGGCAGCCGACTGCCGTTCTTCTTGAGAAGCTGCTGCATGCCCGGCTGATTCGCGATGGTGTCGATGAACTGCACGCCCCTGGATAGTATCGCGAGATCTGTGGGGTCTGACAGGTAGGCAGGATCGATCATCGGTTTGGATACTGAGTTACCGCTCGTTATGTGCACCCGTCCCCGTGACAACGGATGGTTCAGTCCGCATGCTATAGTGAAGTAGTTTTCAGGGGCGACTGGGCTGTGAGCCTCCAGCATGGTCGTCCTCCCTTCAGTCTTCATTACCTGTTGGCCCGAGATGGCGATGAAATAGCAGGTGGCTTCTTTCGGGTCTAGCATGCCCTCCACGATGAGATCGCGCTGGGTGGCGACTCCAGCGTGGGCCTTTCCATCTGATGCCAATTGCTTGATTTCATCACGTGCCAATAGACCATTGGCATCCACGGGAGGCACAAATGCCAGAGAAAGCGGGGACCCGGCCAAGGGTCCTGAACGCGTTTTCTGATATTGCTCAATTATAGCCTGGAGCACTGCTGGGTCCCGAATAGCATCTCCGGTTGGCACGCCAGGCGCGGCTTCTAGTGATATTGGGACCATATAGTGATCTTGCAGGTTCTCCCCGACAGCTGGGTTGTCAATGAAGACATCGATATCGTGCTGGCGGAGGAGTTCCCCGCTCCCAATCCCCGATGTCTCGAGTATGAGGGGTGTTTGCATAGTTCCAGCCGCCAAGATCACCTCATCGCCGTAGATGTGGCTGACGTCACCCTTGGCATCACTGACTTCCACGCCGTAAGCCTCCACAGCCCCCGAGGCAGTCTTGCGTAGGAGCATCTTCTGCACTAGAGTACTGGTAAGCAAGTCGACATTGCTCCTGGGTTCTGCAAATTTCGTGTAATACGCTTCTGAATACGACCTCTCATGCTGGGTCGGGGTGACGGAGTTTGGCAGGGCGAAACCTCCGATGTGGTTGCCTTCAAACGGCTCGCCTGGCTTCGTGATGCCCGTAGTTTCGAAGGCCTCCTGGAAATTTAGGTTCAAGGCGCCGTAGTCGCCGGGGTAGCTGACGGATATAGGGCCCGATGACCCGTATAGCTCCGCGGTGGGCTCTGACGCCGTTCCGAGAAACTTTTGAAAGCTCTTAGGAGGGGCTTCTAGGTTCTGAACTTTCTGAAAATACTTCCTCATGACATCTGGGGTCCAGCCCTTGTTCCCGAGCTTCGCCCACAACTCAAAATTACGCGGGGAAGGGTACACCATCAACATAATGTTAATGGCCGACGAGCCACCGAGGCCTTTGCCTCGGGGTTGTGGGATCTCCCTACCATTGACGTTCACCTAATACCATTGACCCGTTGTTAATAATGGCCGATAATGGCCAAGAACGATGAGTTATGTCTGCCTACCTGAGGAACAGTCCAGAAATCCCAGTCATACTTCGGGTCGCCCCATGTCATCCCGACGAGTCCAGGTGTAGTAACCTTAGGATCTTTACGATGATCCTCTCCGGCCTCAATGACAAGTACGCGCTTGGCAGCATCATCACTTAGACGGGCCGCGGCAACTAGCCCAGCGACACCACCTCCCACAATAATAACATCGTACCGTGCGGCATCGGATGGAGACATGACGGGCAAGGACTTGACTAAACTTCGTGTCGTGTCAGGGATGCCCTGTAGTGCATTAGCAGAATCCCTCGTGTTTCTGCCCCCACCGAAAGATGTTGATACTCACGAAAGTAAGCTTATTGCGGCACAGCACGTCCAAGCTAGACAGCGGTTTAAGCTTAAGAGAACACCGGGAGGGGTAAGAGCCAAGTCAGATAAAGTTGTGTTGTGGGTTCCTTTTGAGCCCTCGCTTTGAGTAAGATAGATAATCGGGGTCTCGGCCCCTCGGCCGAGTGGTGGAGCGACTCTCGGCGTGGAGCCGAGAGGGAATGCGCTGAGCCGCAATGCGGCCGGGCCGCCTAGGTAAGACCGTGAGATCATCGACTGCGCCGAATCGTCGGGCCCGCCTCCGTAGTCGTCTCCGTCTCGAACCCAGTCCGCCTTCGGATCCGCTAGACAGCTGACGCCGACCATGGTCTCGATGATGGTTTCAACAGCGGTAGCCGAATGATCCCAGCGACCAGAGGGTCAAAGGGACTGGTATAATAGGCCATGAGACGAGCCATCACTTCACTCTCACAGTCACTAACCACCTCGTCTGGATTGAGCAAGTTGAGCAAGTTGAGCAAGTTGAGCAAGTTGAGCAAGGCATTTTAAACAATCGAGCCCTGAGTCGAAACCACTCTGAGCAAAGAATCACAAAGAATCGAACATTGAATCGAAAAAAATCCGAGCAAGATGTCTGGCCAGCCAAGTTTCAACATTCCCCCGGGGGAGAACTCGAAGCTGGAGCCAATCGCCATTTGCGGCATGTGTGAGTACTCCTGGAATTGGCCAAATATTTGTCAAGCATTACTAATATTGTGAGATACTTCAGCCTGTAACCTTCCAGGAGGTATTCGATCACCATCGTCTTTGTGGGATCTTCTCATGGCCAAGAAGGCAGTCAACAGCCAGAAAGTGCCCAAGAACCGGTTCAACATCGATGCTCACCTGCACCCCAATGCGGACAGGCCCGGGAGTTTCAATGTTCCCGGCGGCTATTTCCTGGAAGACGCTCCGGAAAGCTTCGATCCCACATTCTTCAACATGACACCCGTTGAGGCTATGTGGCTTGACCCCCAGCAACGCAGGACTCTGGAAGCCTGCTATGAAGCACTTGAGTCTGCCGGCGTTCCCCTTGAAAAGGTAAAAACTGATACATAGCTGGATCGCCATAATACAGAGGTTTGCTGACATCTGCAGGCGTACGGAACCAACATCGGAGTTTGGGTAGGCTCGTTCACCGCCGACTATCAACAAATGAACTTCAAAGACCCGGACTTTAGGCACAGCTACAGTGCTACTGGTGTCGACACTGGAATCATCAGTAACCGAATCAACAATATATTTGGGTTCACTGGTCCTAGGTATGTCCCGATGACCCTTGATCGATATGTTTATATCTCTTCCTCTGGGACTGCCAATGAAATTGTGCCCAGATGTCGAACCCTATTATTCACACACAATGTCTTGCACTCTTCAACATTGCTAACAAAGACACAGCTCCACCATCAATACCGCCTGCTCATCTTCCATTTACTCGCTCCACACAGCTTGCAACTCGCTGCGAGCCGGTGATTGCGATGCCGCACTGGTTTGTGGAGTCAACATGATCCTCACTGTTGACCAGCACATGAACACAGCCAAGCTAGGCGTGCTCTCACCAACTAACTTCTCCCACACCTTTGATGCCAAGGCCGACGGTTATGGTCGTGGTGAAGGAGCCGGAGCTCTGTACATCAAACGACTCAGTGATGCGATCCGCGACGGTGATACTATTCGTGCCGTCATCCGCTCGTCGGCCGTGAACACCAACGGAAAAGTCCCCGGGTACGGCATCACGTTCCCGAATGCCCTCGGTCAGGAAAAGGTCATCCGGGCTGCCTACAAGCGCGCACAAATGGACCCTAACAAGACGGCGTACTTCGAATGCCACGGAACCGGAACTCCTGTGGGAGATCCCGTCGAAGTCCGGGCGGCTTCTCGCGCGATGAACGATACCCGAGACCCTCGCAAAAACCTCTTGATCGGTGCGGTGAAGCCCAACATCGGACACAGTGAGGCTGCCAGTGGTATCTTCGCCGTTATCAAGGCGGTCCTCATGGTAGAGAAAGGCATCATTCCTGGTGTTGCCGGTCTGGAGACCGTGAATCCCGAGATCCCGGAGGCTGAGCTCGGCATCACGATCAATCGCGATGCCATCGCGTGGCCCGAAGGGTTCGAGTCTCGCCGAGCCAGTGTTTCTTCATTCGGTTACGGAGGAACCAATGGCCACGTTATCGTGGAGAATATCGAGGCGTTGGTTCCTCATTATCGCCATGGCGCGCCGAAAGCGTTGCGAATGCACGACACATCGCCGCTCCAGCCACAGATCATCACTCTATCCGCTCACGATAATGCAACTCTGAGCCTGAACATTCGTCAGCATCTGGCCGAGATTAAGAAATATAATCTGGTTGATGTTGCCTACACCCTGAACACGAGACGCAGCAAGTTGGCGCAGCGGGCATTCGCCGTCGTGTCCGAAAGCGACATAGATACCCTCCAGGAGAAGGACTTCACCATTGGCGTCAACCCCAAGGCCGTGAACAAGGTAGCCTTCATCTTTACTGGCCAGGGTGCCCAATGGGCCACCATCGGTACCGAAGCCATTCGGACTTTCCCGGTCTTCCGAGACACGATACGCCGCCTTGACGCCGTCCTGAGGACTGTTGAAAACCCGCCTGATTTCTCGCTCGCGGAGCAGCTCACCGCGCCCGCTGGTACCAGCAGGATCAACAACCCAGACGTGGCGCAGCCCACGCTCGCCGCGGTCCAGATTGCGATCGTGGACTTGCTCGCATCGTGGGGAGTCGAACCCATTGCCGTAATCGGTCACTCGGCAGGTGAACATGCTGCCGCCTATGCAGCTGGTCTATGCTCTGCCCCGGAAGCCATCATCAGCAGTTACTACCGTGGATACTGTATCGCGCGCTACGCGCCCAGCGGCGGCTCGATGTTGGCCGTAGGAAAGGGGGCTTCAGAGCTGGCCGACGAGCTTAGCCGTGTGGCCCCGCGACTTGTGCTCGCATGCGAGAACTCGCCGGACAGTGTGACGATCAGCGGTCCAGCGGAGGCCATCCGTGATGCCGAGGACTTCTTCAAGCAGGAGAACGTCTTTGCGCGGGAGCTGCGCACCGGCATGGCGTATCACTCGTCACAGATGGCACCCGTCGCCGAGAAGATGGTTTCGCTCATTGACAAGGCCGTCCAGAAGATCGACAGCATTGACCGGCAGTGGAGGTGTGCGAGACGCGTGATGATCTCGACAGTGACGAACAACCGGCTCACCGAATCAGAGCTTGGCGGTGCTTACTGGGCTGCTAACCTGACGAGCAAGGTGCTTTTCAACACTGGTTTGGCCGCGCTTCTGAAGCACGAGGACGTCGGAGATGTCCAAGGCCTCGGCTTGGTGGAAGTCGGCCCGCATTCCGCACTTGCGAGCCCCATCAGGAGCGTCAGCGAGGGCAACGGATACGGCGCTCTACCTTACATCCCAACTGTCGTGCGGACGGAAAAGAACTCGGCTCGAAGCCTCTTCCGCTTCTCCGGTTTGCTGTATACCCATCAGTACCCTGTCAACCTTGTCGCCGTTAACCGGGTTGATCACTTTGCGAACCAAGAGGTTACAGTGCAGGCTCTCAAGAGGGCGGTCCTTTCTCAGCCGCTGCCGCTGACAGACCTGCCGCCCTACCGCTGGAACTACGAGAAGACTTTCTGGGCGGAGCCGCGACTGAGCTCTGAATACCGCCAGCTGACGCACGCACGTCACGACCTTCTTGGCAGGAGAATTCTGGGTCTTTCCGACAACTCAATCGCGTGGAGGAACATCTTGCGCATCAAAGACGTACCATGGTTGGTAGACCACAAGGTGAGGACCCCCTAACACCCTCGCTGTTATCATTTGCATTCTTACTAACGGATCCTTCTGTAGCTGGGTGGTTCCATCATGTTCCCAGCAGCCGGTCACATGGCCGTTGCCATTGAAGCCTGCCGCCAGCGGCTAGAGTTGAGTGGCAAGCCTGTCACAGGCTTTACGCTCAGGAACGTTGAGCTCACGAGTGCCCTTATCATCCCCGAGGGTGATGACGGGATAGAGATTCAGGTACGACTTACAGCTCAATCCGGAGCCGAGGGCAGCGCATGTGATTTCACCGTAGAATCCTTCACGGATGGTGTTTGGACTGTACACTCCAGTGGTATAGTCGCCTCTATGGCCAAGGACGCCCTCTGTCCCAAGCCCGAATCCCTCAGCCCCATCGTTCCCAAAGATCTGTCTTTGAGACAGAACGGTCAATGGTGGAACGATGCCTTCCGACGTGTCGGTTTCGAGTACGGACCCTCGTTCGCCGGTCTGGATCATGTGCGAGCCCACAGAGACCACGCACCGCAGGCCATGGGCAACATCCCCCTGAACACGACCAGCGGGCTTATGGAGGGTGAATCGCGTTACATTCTGCACCCTTCCGCGGTCGATGCTCTTCTTCAGCTTGTCATCATCGCCATCCACCGCGGTCTCTTCCAGGAAATGCCGTGGGGCGTCATCCCCGTCAAATTCGATGAGGTTGACTTCTACCTCCCGGACGGAATCGACGAGCTAGCTCTCGGCCACGCTCAGGCATGGCTTCCGTCTCGCGGACCTCGTGATCGCAAGTTCATCTCCGACGCGACATTGGCCTCTGCTGCTGGAGATATGGTTCTGCACATCAAGGGTCTGCACACTACAGCATACGACGCGGCACTTCCCCCTCAACATGAGGACAATCTTGCGCCGATGCCGTACTTCGGTAACAAATGGTCGCCTGATGTCACCATGTCACCGTTGGGACGTGTTCTCTCCCAGGAGATTTACGCTAACCCGACAGCCGATGAAGCTGTGGTCGCTCTGGTACAGATGATTGATCACAAGACGCCTATCACGTCGGCCCTCATAGCGGATTCCAACAGCACTCCACTTACGCAGAAACTCCTGGCGCAGCTCGAGTATGCCTCATCAGTTAAGGTTGCAGCTTGGGAACAAGCCTCAAAGTCAGAGGATGCTGCCGGAGACCGCAAGGAGAAGACAGTCAAGATGTCATCAAGTCCGGCCGGAATCAGCAAGTCGCAGATGGGCGAGCAAGACATTGTAATTTTCTCCGGCAAAGACTCGGAGCGATTGCTCAACGAGGACTGGCTATCTGCTATCAAAGACTTGCTGACCCCCCATGGCTCAATCATCTTCAGCACTCGCTCCGCAGACGTCTCGACCGCCAGGCAGAGGGTTCAGAAAGCTGGCCTCGTTTCCCAAGAAACGACAGGCGCCAACGAAGTTCTCATGCTCTGCTCTTTGCCGAGCGAATACACCAATGGACACGACTCGCTGGCGAACATCACTCTGACCTACTCTCCCATGCACTCCGCTAAGCCCGAGGCGCTTGCATCTCAGCTTCGAGAGAACGGAGTAGAAGTCGCGCTCAAGGCTCTTGAAGAACTCGACACAGACGCCGACGAGAAGGTCATCGTTTACAATCCCTTCGCAAACATTCTCACGCAGCCAAGCGAGTCATCTCTAGAGGCCCTCAAGAAGTGCGTGGCATCCGCCAAGACTCTGGTGTGGCTCACGCGCGGAGTCAATGAAGGCCAGTGCCCCCCCGCCGGTGCCGCCACCGGTTTCATGCGCGTGCTCGCCGCGGAGCAAAAGGCGACCAAGGTCATCACGTTCGACGCAGACATGATGGAATCCGGCAACGATGTCGCCGAGGCCCTTGCGACGGTGCTCGATCCCAGAAAGGGAGATGCCACCGGCGCCGGCGAGCGCGAATACTGGCTTCACAACCGTGTCTGCCACGTCAACCGTGTTGTTCCCAACGATGCGCTGAACGAGCTTTTTATGGGAACGCGCTCGTCGCTCGACGGGGACGTGACTCTCCCGCTCGGTAAACTCCTTGAAGCACGCCTCAGCGCCGGTGCTATCACCTTCGAAGCGTCCGACGCGTACGACATTGCTCCTCTCGGCGCCGAGGAGGTCGAAATCCAGGTCGACCAGACCGAGGTCCGATCGCAGGATCTATCCCACTTATCTGATGAGCTCCGCCTGGTCTCGGGTATCGTAGTCCAGGTTGGCAGTGCCGTGTCTCAAAAGCAGGTTGGCAAGCCCGTGATCACCTGGTCCTCCAAGCCTTACAACACTATGCTTCGAGCAAGCGAGAGCACCTGTATTGCTTTGGACGCCCCCTCCTCTCCCGACCATCTGCAGGCCGTGGTTGGATTCTGCCGTGCCCTCAGCGCTCTGCCATTGTTTGACGGCCTGTCTGGAAAATCGGTTTTATTGCTGGACACGTCCCCCCTGATGAACAAGTCTGTTCTGGCAGCCGGCAAAGCTTACGGGTTCAACGTGACCATCGCGGCCGATTCGAACACCGCTGAGAATGGCTCCAGCCAGATTGACGCCAACGATGTTGCCGCGCTGCACAAATACGTCCAGGAGGCTGGGCAAACCCTGGTGCTGATCGCAGGGTCGTACTCGGCAACGGCGCAGTCGCTTTGGCTCCGCTTTTCCACCGGTGCTTTGTTCGTGCTCGCGAACTCGAAGGGCAAGGTGCCGCGCTCTCTGGACATCCTACCGCTCAGCCGGGGCGCAAGATTCCATATCTCTTCCGAGAGCACACTCAGGCTGACGAGTGAGCCCGAGAAGCTCTTCAAGATCCTCTCCGAATCCGTCTCGCTGGCCAAGACACATGTGAGCACGGGTTCTCCTGTCTTATCCCTGCAGACTTGGGGTCAGGAGAAGGTGCAGCAGGACGGCGCCGTACTAGCCTACAACTACGGGGTTGACAAGACTACGATTTCGCGCGCACCGGTGCGTCTGAGCTTCTCGCCGGATGATGTCTACCTGCTGGTAGGCTGCCTCGGCGGTCTTGGCCGTTGCCTCGTGCTTTGGATGATGGAGCACGGTGCCCGTCGTTTCGCCTTCATCTCGCGATCTGGCGCCGACAAGCCTGACGCGGCCCAGTTGATCGAAGATGTCAAACAAGCCGGCGCCGACACGATGGTCTACCGCGGTGACGCAGGCGCCATATCCGACGTCCGCGCGGCTGTGGGAGATATTGTGAAGGGCGGTTCACGCATTAAGGGTGTCGTCCACGCGGCTATGGTTCTCAAGGATACAATGGTCAGAAACATGGGTGTTGAGGAGCTCGTTGACGTCCTGGGCCCCAAGATGGATGGTGCTCAGGTCCTTTCGCAGGTCCTCGATGAGACCAAACAAGACGACCACCTCGACTTCTTCGTCATGACCAGTTCAATCTCGGGCACTGTCGGTCAACCCGGTCAGAGCAACTACTCGGCGGCAAACCAGTTCCTGGAACAGTTATCGTGGCAGCGGAACCTTCGCGGGCTCGTAGCCAGCTCCCTCGTGTTGCCCATGGTTCTGGGTGTCGGTGTCGTCGCAGACCGTCCGGAGCTCGAGGGCAAGATCACGCGCCGCGGTATGTACGGTGTGGACGAGGTAGAAATGCTGCGTGGCTTCGCGGCTGCTATGTCCGTTCCCCGGCCCGGAAAGGGCGCAGCACCTCTCAACTCGGCCGTCATCATGGGCCTGGAACCCCGACGGCTTTCGGACGTCGCCGGCGGCGCGGGCAGTCGTTATCCCGAGTGGATGGACGACGCGCGTTTCTCTACTCTGCGCCGACTCTTGGACATCACAAAGGGCCACGGCGCGACATCCTCAGGCGGCGCCGTCAGGTTTGCTGAGCAGGTCGTGACGATCGCGGCCGATGAGGGCTACGCAACCGCGTTGGAGAAGACGGCGGAGTATGTCATGCAGAAGTGCGCGGCCATCCTCCTGCTCCCGGTCGAAACGCTGGAAGTAGACGGCCTCAGCATTGGCCAGTACGGTCTGGACAGTATGATTGGCATGGAGATGCGCAACTGGCTGTTCAAGGACCTCGGGCTTAACATCGCATTCCAGGAGCTATTGGCGGGCACGATGACGTTCAAGGCTTTGGCCGTGCTCGTTCTCGCCGGCCTCGGGATCGAGGCAGCCTGAGGTGCGAGCGCTCTTGATTTCAGGCACTCTCTGTTCTTTCACTAGAGAACGCCGTCTTATTTCTTTTGCTCGGGGGGTTTCATTTGCAATCTCTTGGCTATTTCAGAACTGCATAGAATTTCTGTACTTGTTATCTAGTTAGTTTTTCGTAGATCTCTTGGAATAGACGGTGGCGCCTGTTAGCTCAGTGGCTTTCATCCGCAGGCAGCATAAAAACTTTCGCGCTTTTGATGCAAACGTGACGGTCATTCAACTTCTCGTTTCTATTGTATACGAGTAGAAGCTAGATTAATTGCCTAGTTCCGGCCGCCTGGTGACGAGGAATTAGAAGTTTCTTACAGTCTGTATACGGTTTATCAAAGGCTTCAAAAAGGCTGATACGGAGGCATGACCTTACAGGCACGATTCTCCTATTAGCTTGAATAGGTAGTAATTGTTAACTCAACTTGTATCGTTGATGGTTCCGATCTGCTCTGCTGGAAGGGAGACCTCCCGCCGCGAGAGAAGGGCCTGCCATGTTAGACGGCCGGCCGAGACCTATGCCCCAATGCCCACGATGTCCGAGACTAAGACAATTGACACCATAGGTCATCCTTTCGCGCCGATATCGTTGAGCCAAGGACGGTAAGCGGGCAGGTAAGATTGAACCCTTCCCTTCTCCAAAAGTCGTATGTTATGGAACTGGGTAGTCCCCACACGCGGCCGACTTCGTAAGAAAATCTCAACAGAGGGGTAGAACGGATAGAATAGCCCTTTACCAGCGTCCGTGGTGGACTGCAGATATGTAGCGAGAAGCTAAGGAGTCAGCGGAAAAGGCGGCATCCAAATCCACTTGCTTGAGGTTATCAACAGACGCATTATCTACCTAGGTAGTATAAGCTGGACATGAAGTGAAAAGAACGGACAAAGTACTAAATAGATGCCGCAGAAATATCGCATGGCCGTTCGCTCGCCCGTGTCGTCTCTTGCTTGGCTTAGGCGCAAGTGCAAAAGTCGAAGAATGGAAAATAGAAGCTGTCCGAATTGGTAGAGAGATTAGGGGTGGATCGGGTGACTGTGGATGTACTAAGTACGGAATAGAAACCGTTTACGAAGTACAGACTCTACTAATCCGAGTCTAGTTAGTTATGCATCAATGAGTTATGCTTAATAATGGGATTCCCTATTCAGCACCCCCTTCTCAGTATCCAGCACCCCGAAAGTGGGTCCGAGCTGGCAAACACTCCGACAGCAGCTGCCGGTGTTGATTATTTGGACACAGATTGACATGAGTAGGTACCTATTATATGTCTTGCACATATAAAAGATACTTCCTGCCTTTGTAATGGATCAGCGCGTCCGCATCTTCCAAAGTACCAGTTCTATGCTAGGCCCATACAAAAGATACCTCCCTGCCTGCATTTACACCCGCATTCAAGAGGTACCTTTTATATGTCGCGCACATACAAAAGATACCTGCATCTGTGCCTGTCGCGATGTGCGTTATACACCGGGCGCATATAGAAAATACAGGTACAGTTGCGATGTATCTATTATATAGCACGCGCATACAAAATGTACATACTTGCACTTATGTCACACAGCGTCCGGTAGCTGCGAATTGGGCTAGACAGCTGCTGTCGGAGCGTTTGCCAGCTCGGACCCACTTTCGGGGTGCTGGATACTGAGAAGGGGGTGCTGAATAGGGCGGCCCTTAATAATTGTGCGTGATCGGTCAGCTGACTGGCAGTGGTAAGTCACCACTGTACGCTAAAGAAGCCTCGGAATTACAGCCACGGGGGGCGTGTGAATAACACTGCTCACGGCCGGAGTAGAAAAATGTAATCCCGCTAGTTACGTAATATATGACTGCTTATCGGTAACGGGCTCTGCAGCGGCCGTCTTTGTTCGCTTAAGTCCTTATCGGCCGCAACATCGTTTTGGCAACATCAGCTTCAGCAAATTCAATAATATTATATTCCACCTGAGCGCTGTGCACCCGTCCAGTCGACTGCCCCGACTTCACGTCGACTCTACTACAACATCCTGAGTGCCAGATCCCACGCAATCCTCTCAACGTCCAGTAAGCGCTGGAGCCCCTTTTCGTTCCCGTGCTCCGAGTGCGTTTGAGAGAACAGGCATGTTTTGGCAGTCCGGACTGTCCAGCCCTACCCCTCCTATACTCACTAGTATGCCCTCTTGCTTCTTGGTCTAACCTCGCAACTTCTGGGCCCGCCTCACCTATTCTACCAGGTCGCCGGCTCCATAACACGACCTGACTTGACCGAAGACGTCTTTGTCCCGTATTCCTTCTGCTCCGTTAATACACCTTGCCGCGCTGCAACCCCGCGCAGGATCCACTCCCAGACACAATAGAGCACCATGCCGCCGAAAAAGAAGGGAGGCAAGAAGGCAGCTGAGGACTGGGAAGCTGACCTTGGTGAATCTATCGCACCGGCAAATGGCGATGTCCCCGCCGCAGTGGCCGCCGATGCCCCCGGGGAAAACGCCGAGGAGGGCGATGCGCCTGTTGGCGGCCTCATGGCCATGATGAAGAAGAATCGAGAGAAGCGGAAGAAGAAGGGCTTATCCGAGGACTTTGTCGATGGTGAATCTGCGCAAGCCACGGCCCCAGAGCCCGCCAATGCTGGTTTCCAGGCGCCCCAGGAAGCGGCCATGGAAGACGAGTTTGCCCTACCGGAGAAAAAAGGAAAAGGGGCGAAGCAAAACAAAGCCCAGCCCCCCGCCAAGGCTCCCGCAGCTAATACTGACGGAGATGCTGCCGACTCCGGTAGATTGCTCACCAAGGCCGAGAAGGAGCAGTTGAAAAAGGAGAAAGAGAAGCAGAGGAAGAAGGAAAGCGTCAGTACTGTCTATCATGCATCCTAGACAATTCCAATCCTAACATCCCCTATCTCATCTAGGCTGCGAAGAAGAAGAGCGCTGCACAGACACCTGCTGCAAAGCCCGCTGCGCCCGTGAAAGCAGCCGCGGAAGAGAAGAAAGAGGTATCCGCGCCTACAACGGACGCCCCAGGAAAGAAGGGTAAAAAGCTGCCGGCGCATTTGGCCGCCATTCAGAAACAACAGGAGGAGTTACGGCGGCAACGTGAAGAAGCCGAACGAAATGCCGAGCTTGAGAAGGCCCGCATTGAAGAACTAGAGAGACAGGAGGCGGAAGATGCTAAGCGAAAGGAAGAGGAGAGAGCACGTAAAAAGCAGAAGGAAAAGGAAAGAATTGAACAGCTTAAGAAAGAAGGGAAGTATCTCACCAAGGCTCAAAAAGAAGAGAAGGCTCGCAATGAGAGGAAGCTTCAGCAAATGATCGCCGCCGGCCTCCAGGTTGGGCCCTCAGAAGATGGTGAGGATAAAAAGAAGAAGGTCGTCTACGACAAAAAAAGGGGCAAGAAGAATGATCAGAAAGTTAGTTTCCGATTATTAACTTTTTTTCTTGTGGCTTGTTTCAATATTGCCGTTACTAATTATCTGTAGGTGGACGAAGAAAAGGTCTTAGCTGAAGCTGCAGAGCGGGCGAGAATCCAAGCTGAGGCTGCAGCAAAGGAGGCTGAAGCTAAGGCTGCCCAAGAAGCCGCTGCTCAGGCAGCTAAAGAAGAAGCCGCCAAGAAGGCCCAGGCAAAGGAGGACATTGAGGACGATTGGGAGGCCGCTGCGGCTTCTGAAGACGATGTCAAGGATAGTTGGGACGCTGATTCGGATGATGAAGCCGAAAAGGCCGCAGCTAAGGAGCCCGCGAAGGCGTTACCTTCAAGGGCTAAGCCCGAGGAGTCCGAATCCGAATCGGAAGAAGAGTCATCCGAAGACGAGGCGCAAACCGCTGCTCGAGCTGCTATGGCTCAACGCAAGAAAGAGGCAGCCGAGAGACGAGAGAAGGCGCACGAGGCTGCTCTGGCTGCGAGATCTAAAGAAAACCTCCGTAGTCCCATCTGCTGTATTTTGGGCCACGTCGATACAGGAAAGACTAAATTGCTCGACAAGATCCGGCAAACCAATGTCCAGGAAGGCGAAGCGGGTGGTATCACACAGCAGATTGGTGCTACATATTTCCCAGGTTTGTTCTTTTGCCATTAAGCAGCTAGACATCAGCAACTAATATTTTACTAGGCGATGCTATCAAGCAGAAGACTGCCGTGGTGAATCAAGACGGAAAGTTCGAACTGAAGGTCCCAGGTCTTCTAATTATCGATACGCCTGGTCACGAGTCCTTTTCCAACTTGCGTTCCAGAGGTTCTTCGCTCTGTAATATTGCCATCCTGGTTGTTGATATCATGCACGGTCTTGAGCCTCAGACCCTTGAGTCAATGAAGTTGCTTCGCGACCGGAAGACACCCTTCGTTGTAGCATTAAACAAGATCGATCGTTTATACGGGTGGAAAAAGGTAGATAACAACGGGTTCCAGGAAAGTTTGGCTCTCCAAAGCCGAGGTGTACAGAACGAGTTCAAGAACCGATTGGAGCAGACAAAACTAGCCTTTTCCGAACAAGGTTTCAATGCTGAGGTTTTCTATGAGAACAAGTCTATGGCCCGATATGTTTCGTTGATACCAACTTCCGCACATACGGGAGAGGGTATCCCTGACATGCTGAAACTCATCGTTCAGTTGACACAGGAGAGGATGGTTGGCTCACTGATGTATCTTTCAGAAGTGCAGGCCACCGTCCTCGAGGTCAAGGCAATCGAGGGCTTCGGAATGACCATCGATGTTATTCTTTCCAACGGTATCCTTCGAGAGGGCGATCGGATAGTCGTGTGTGGTGTCGAAGGAGCGATCACCACGAATATTCGAGCTCTACTTACTCCGGCAACGATGAAAGAGTTGCGTGTCAAGTCGCAATACGTGCACAACAAGGAAGTAAAAGCGGCAATGGGTGTCAAAATCAGTGCACCTGGTCTTGAAGGCGCGATCGCCGGCTCTCGACTGCTCGTGGTCGGCCCCGATGACGACGAAGAAGATCTAGAAGAAGAAATTGAGGCGGATTTGAACAAGTTGTTTAGCCGTGTTTCCACATCAGGACGAGGTGTCAGCGTGCAGGCGTCCACCCTGGGTTCGCTTGAAGCTCTTCTCGATTTCCTCAAGGATTGCAAAATCCCAGTTGCTAACGTTGGTATCGGCCCTGTGTTCAAGCGCGACGTCATGCAGTGCGGAACAATGTTGGAAAAGAGCCCCGACTATGCTGTCATGCTGTGTTTCGACGTCAAGGTGGATAAAGAAGCTCAAGCCTACGCCGAAGAGAACGGCATTAAGATTTTCACTGCTGACATTATCTACCATTTGTTCGATGCCTTTACGAAACACATGGACGACCAACTCGAGAAGAAGAAAGAAGAGTCGAAGTTGCTCGCTGTCTTCCCCTGTGTACTTAACACTGTGGCTGTTTTCAATAAGACCAACCCCATCGTCGTGGGTGTTGATGTAGTAGATGGCAACCTTCGAGTTGGCACACCCATAGCAGCCGTCAGGCAGAACTCAGCGACGGGCACTAAGGAAATTGTCAGCATTGGCAGAGTGTAAGTTGAACCGCTCCCTCAACAAAGGGTAAACGCATTTTTGACTGACGGGATCACAGGTCGTCGATCGAAAGAGATCACAAACAAATCCCAATCTGTAAGAAGGGACAGCCCTCGGTGGCAGTCAAGATCGAGATGGGCGGTCACCAACCAAGTTACGGCCGTCAGCTCGAGGAGACCGACGCGCTCTACAGCTTGATTTCGCGGGCCAGCATTGACTGTCTCAAGGAGTTCTATAGGAAAGAGGTAACGAACGACGAGTGGGCGCTCATCATCAAACTGAAGTCCCTATTCGACATCAATTAAGCGGTAGCCATGATAGACATGGGATTTATGAGCGGGATAGACTCCACTCCATGGGTGATATTGCTATCTTGGGATCATGTATGTATGAGTAGACGCCAGGGAAAACGAATGAGGGCGGGGAGAGGCATCACGGATAGTAAATTGACTTTCATGCTGCCTACGCGCTGATTTTGGAGCACCTGGGGATAAACCAGGTTGGCTTCGTTTGCCTGGCTGACTCACTGACCTTAACCGCGAAATTATAGCCAGCCTAGGTACCGCAACACCGCTCCGCAAACAATGACTTGAAATTGAATTTTGACACCGTTTGCATGAATGCCTACTCAAGGCCAAGGAGGACATCAATAATCCAGCAGACGGGCTACCTGCTGTACTATAACACGTACAATGTAGTAATATATCCAGTGCAGACAGATATCACGCAGTTTACACGAGGGTTGACAGAGCGGGCCGGGCCGGGCCTCGCGTAGCTACCCAGGAAACCCAGCGGGAATACCGAGCAGAAAGGTAAATGAGACGACCTTTCCTTTTTTTTGTCGGGCTTCATTACCAATGTAGGTATGGTATCCACTGCGATATACATATCATACAGCCATCCCTCACTTCCCGCCGCGGTCACTTGGGATGGGATACCGGGTGTTTGGTCTACGACTCCCTACGATATATGAAGTAACCACGGCATTCATATAGCCCGTGGATTCTATTAGCTAGTTGCGCGTAGACCTATCTATAGGTTATTAACTAGATAGACCGAATAGATATCTCGACGTTTTGTAGTATGGAATCTTCCTTTTACGCGGATACCTAGACTAGAATACTCCCTCGGTGTTGTAGACGTCGTGATGCCCGGTACTCAGGGCCGGAAGATCCCGAAGGAAATGGGTTCCTAGCCCGGTAAACCGCATACAAAAAAGGAAAAGGGGGGAATTTGTCGGTAGAAATGGAGATCTACTGGGAGGTTGATTCGAGTAGGTAGACGTTTTTCCGAAGGAGATGGGCGTTTAGTCTGTCTTCCGGGGATTAGATTCCTAGTCTGTTTCCAAGGGACGGGTTTCTTTGTCTCTCGCATCGTTAAGGCCTGGTTCTAGCAGACGCTTCCAATGGGGGGTAGGTTTATAGTCTAGCTTCAGGAGGGAAGATTTCTAATCTATGACATTACATCGGTTCGAGCAGACGCTCCCAAGGGAAACAGGTTTATAGTCTATCTCCAGGGCATAGGTTTCCAATCTATCGCATTAGGTCTGCTTTGAACCGATGCTACAGAATGTGCGGGTTTCTCGTCCGTCGCCTTGCTGGTCTGGTTCAAACCGACGCTGCCAAAGGGAATAGATTTCTAATCTATCGCATCGGATCTGGTTCCGACAGATGCCGATGCTACCGAAGGGAACAGATTTATAGTCTGTCAAGTGCCTGATTCGAACAGACACTGCCGAAGATGGACTTCTAGTCTATCTTCCGGCTCTTCTACTTGCAATAGATTTCCAGTGCATCCCAGAGCCTGGTTCGAACAGACACTCCCGAAGGGGATAGATTTCTAGTCTATCGCAACAGGTTTGGTTTGAGCAAGCGTTCGCGAAGAGAGATTTTCAATTTCTCTAGATTTCGAGTCTATCAAGGGCCTGATTCGAACAGACAACCCCCAGAGGGGATAGATTTCAAGTCTATCGCATCAGACCACGCCGGCACCCGGCTGTGTTGGAATAACGTAGAGATAACGTCGTGTTACTAAGGGAGCGAGAGGAGAGAAGAAGGCAAGGAATGGGGGAAAAAGAAAAAAAGAAAGGCCGCGGATAAGTCAATAATTCGGCTTGAACCAGGGGGTCTTAGTAAAACAAGCTGCCGAAAATGTCTCGGTTGGAATTTGCACAATAGGTTCATGTTCCCGTTTATCATTCGGGCGACAGGTCGTAGTTAGGACGTCGGTACCTGTAAAATAAGTAACTTCAATCCCGAAGATCGTGCAAGTCTTACAACAAACACCACCCACCCGTCAACAAGAGTAATAGAAAACCAGACCTAAAAGACGGCGAGAGAGGGATGCCCAAAGCGATCAAGAAGGTAGTGTAGTGTGCAGCATGGGAACACATCCAACACGGCATTCCTACCGACACAGTAGCCATGGCACGATGCCCCATCAGGCCCATTCACGACCTCCCCCTCAGCCCACAGCTGTAATCCTACCAGGGTATATATAGTAAAAGGCAATACGCGCAAGACACAAGCATGCGGGCCTACGCATCCGGCCCAACAACGTAGCCGCCGCACTGCTAAGCCGCCACGTTGGCTGCGGGACACACACAGCCCGCATCGCCACGAGAACGAGTGGTCGCAATTCCGTAAGCAGGAAAAGGCAGGCCATTTGATTCGCGACGATGTTGCCTCGCGGACCAAGGCAGACTTCAAACCACGGCGCCTAGAATACTAAAATCCGCCAGCCCGCAAGCTGCCTCCCATCCCATCCCATGACCTCCATATCAGCTGGAAAAGACTCCCAACAAACTGGGCCGCACGCTTCTCAAGAAAAACACCGATCGTCTGGCAAACAAAGTTATCACAGTTCGATCCAACATCCAACATCCAACATCCAACATCCAACATCCAACATCCAACATCCAACATCCAACATCCAACGATGCGTTGCGCTAGCTGTGCTAGGCTTGGCCTCTATGATTTGCTAGGCGGCCGCGAATTCCGTCTACACGACACCCTCGACGAGCTGATACAGTCCGCAGGGGATGGCTGCGACCTCTGCAAGCTCTGCTGGACGTGCTTCGAACAGAGCCGCTTTCTTCGGGACTCAAAAAATCTTAAATACGACGAACGATTTGCTGATGACAATAGCGTGGTATGTATAGACCATCCCAGCAAATCCAATCTTGATTTTTTTTGCTCTCCTGGGGGAAGAAGCCTACACTAACCGCATCTCCCGTCTTTGTTTCGTCGATATAGTGGCTACAAGGTTACGTATATCCCGGCCTCAGGCCCAATTTCATGAGAGAGTTGAGGGACAAGGCGATCAGCAACACCATTCACGTTTATCTGGGCGCCGATTTCCTCAGAGATGACGATGCGAATGACAAAAGAAATCCTAATAGAATGAATGTAGGCGAACTGCACATCTTTGCCGATCCAGGTCTGATACCCCCGTTCCTCCCTCGTCTCCCTATGCCTCATAAAATCCGGTCGAAGAGACATCGCCTCCTTGCGATCTTCGAGGTGGCGCCAAGTTGTTGTTAAACTCATGGAAAACCGCTTATCTGCATCTGTCCAACTGACACTTGGACAGGAACACCTGCTTCCCTCATGTTCAGGGGCACCTGGATAACGGTTGATCGAAACCCACAAGAACACATCAGGTTTACGCGCAGATACATAGATTCGTGCCAGGCTATTCACAAGCTCTGTTGCTTAGTATCGGCTAAGAGCAAAGCAGTATTGCAAATGCCAACAAGGCTGATCGACCTAGGCGAGTCCAAAGACCGGAAATCCGTCCGTCTAGTGATCACGAGAGATTCAGGGATCCAGGCCCCCTATGTAGCGCTATCCTACTGTTGGGGCAGGGGCGGCCAATCTCAACCCGTACTGAACGACCAGAACCTCGAGGAGTTGCTATCGTATATCGACGAAGAACAGCTTCCCAAGGTCCACAGAGATGCGTTCCAGCTCACGCGTGATCTCGGATACCGCTATATCTGGATCGATGCTCTTTGCATAATCCAACGCCACAAGGAAGATTGGGAGAATGAATCAAAAAGAATGAGCCACGTGTACGGCAGTGCGGAACTGACCATTATTGCTGGCCGGGCGGCGGACTGTGAGGGGGGTTTCCTGGAGAACAGACTACGCCATTCTGCTGGCCCCTGTTCCATCCCCTTTCTAGGTGAAGAGGCGCCGGGGCATGCTGACTATCTAATTGGAAACCGTAAGCTTGGTGAGATGGGCGAACTGGGCAGCGTTTGGATAACGCTCCCGCGCTCGCTTGAAGATGGGCCGGTGTCGGAGCGCGGCTGGTGCTTTCAAGAAGTAATGCTGTCGTCTCGCGCTATCATATTCGGAAAAGAGCAAATACGCTTTCAATGCCAGGAATTGTCTTCGAGGGAAGATGGGAGCGTAGACAGATCGCCGCTTTATCGAGTCCAGAATGCCCAGTACCGCATTCATCCACCCGCTCCCCTAGATTCGAGCCCATCAAACTCAGAGAGTGAACTGGATGCCGAAAAAACGTACGACAAAGAGTTACGCCGTTGGGGGTTAGCTTATTGGTATAAGGATATCCTGTTGCAATACACCCGTAGGGAAACCACCGATGCATCCGATGTCTTCGCTGCCCTTAGCGGTCTGGTACAAGACGCAAAGAGCAAAATCCGTTCTCGATACATTGTGGGGCTTTGGGAGGTCGATATGGTGCGCGGGTTGCTGTGGAAGCCACGTCATGCGCACAGTAGGAACGCGCGCTACTCGGGCCAGTGCCAACGTAGAACGATGATATTAAAGGATGATACCGATAATGCGGTCCTTGTGGAGCCACCTTCATGGTCCTGGGCCGCAATCAAGGGTCAAGTTGGAGTGAAATACTTGGATAGAGAGGAGATGCTATACCACGACTCAAATGTCCTGATACGCCCAAAATATAAGGGCAGGTGGACGGAGGATTCGACTTGCCACGCAGAAGAGGTATCTGTCCCGAGCTACTACCAACTTGAATTTTTCGGTCGGCCTCGGCGAGTAAGAGTGCGACCAGACCCGCGAGGCGTGCCAAAATGGGCAAAGGATCACAAGGATCCTACATGTGAGTAGAATGACCAAAGCTTTCTTCGAGTCCCTACATTTATCAGTTGGACAGTCTGGCATTGATACCATACCTAGTTCAAGTTGCTCTGGCTTGTCCAACGTTAGCAATGGCTGCTGATTAACAACGTGTAGATGCAAGAGTATGTCGCTGCCGGGTGCTCCTCTTGCCAATGCGGGAGAACGAGACAGAGCAGACGTTACTGGGCAATCGCGGCCTAGACGGATCAGAGGATCCCGTTGCTCGCGGATTTTTTGATATAAGCGCGGACGGAGTTAGTATTTGTTGGTGTATACCTCTCACGAAAAGGGAAGGCCTTATATTGATTCGAGACAACGATGGAAAGTATCGCCGTGCTGGAACCATGCTCATAGAGGATTTGGCGTGGATGATGTCTGTTGAGGAAGAAGAGATTTGCCTCATCTAACCCAAGTTTTAATAGCTGGATTGTTGAGATGTGATCGTCTTAATGTGCAGAGATCATCCCAATCCCCATATCCCTTTCCATGGTGCAGGCATAGGAGTTATCATTTCATACGACTGGACTACCTGTTCATACTACACTTTGCGCGAGAAGCCATGTCCACCACGAGAGCTCAACCAATCGGCAGTTTTTATCTCGCGAGAGATGCTTAACCGCGTACCAAATCAAATATGATCATGAAGCCACGTTGGTTTAGTATCTCTGTGAGATAATAACTTATCTCGCTTCTTTCTGGCTCTTTTTGGATAAGATAAATATTAGTTGCAACGAGGAGCGATATCCGATCTTGCAGAGCAAGCCAAGCGACGGCCACTGTCTGCGGCGCGTGTTCTTGTGGCCGGTACCCCTTTATAATGCTGGAGAAAGATAGTATTCAAGGATACTGTAGGCCTTTTCGTACGCAAGGGAAGTGTCATTTTGCAACTGGACTTTCGGTATATCTATCTCGAAATCCAACGCCTTGACAAGTTCCTCAAATCGAGCGCACAGCTGCCGGCTTGACATAATCCGTTCTAAGGCTCTCTGCTCTAGGCATCGCTGTAAGATATCTCCGTCAACGTGCATTTTAGTCTTGACAATGGATCTTGGGTCAAGCTCGAGGTCATTAGCACTATCATTCTCGCGCGGGACGAGACAGATCTCGATTGATTCCACGGCTATATTTTGGATAAATCTCAAAAGTCGCCATACATCCTCGTAAAGGATTGAGAATTGTGTTAGCGACCCATCCATCGCAAGACCCAATATGTCCGGTCTATCGGGAACACCCTGGATGCGTCCGAACCGTGGTTGATCTCTGGTCCAACGTGGTCGTGTGTGTCCAGTCACAAATTTTCGAATCGATACCGGTAGGTGTGCCCGAAAGACCAATTGCATGGTAGAGGCACTAAGGAGACTTCGATTGGGCAACCATAGCCCATAGACACCACACATGGGGTCAGATGTCAAAGCAAACCGGTGCCGTTCTCCAATACCAACGGCTGATCCCACGTCAATCGAATGCAACCCGTTTCGCGCAACTTCGTCGGTGTGGATCTGTATCATGCGTGTACTAGACGTATAGTCGAGAATAACTAATGAATGATGAGTAGTCAGGACATGCAGATAGCCACCTACTACCTCTAAACATGTAGCCGGGGACGGAAGCTCGTATTTCATGGCCGTTTTAAATTTCTTGTCTTCGATGATGTGATACTCAATGGTCTTGCCGAAACTTAGAAGTAAACCATCCTTGTCGGTTGTTCCACACCGTGGCGGTCCATCTCTGGTTCTCCTATAGAACTGGGTCCAGAATCGAATTTGGCGTGAAGTGCCTGTGTTTGTAACAATGGCTTCCTGCTCAGCCGACACGATCAAGAGACGTCCTTGACCATCTCCCGACTTAGCTAGTAGGACGAACCATTCGTAAAGATTCCCGTTACTTTTATACCGCCAATTCAGTAGAGAGACGATCTTGATGTCCGAACTGCCTAGATTTGCAATGTAGTCGACGTCTATATGCTGTTCATTACCTTGTTCCGACACTTTCCTCATTGGGTGGGATAGATCGGCTCCTGTTAAAGGATCAAAAAAATGTAAGGAAGGGATACCACTTTTTACGACGACCGTGACGAGAGCATTTAATCGTTCGGAGTATAAGATCTCCAAGGGGGTGCCCCCAGTTGGCATGTAGCGTGGAACTGGAGCGGGACGTGGCTGTATCTCCGTTATAAGTATATGGGTACCGGATATCATAATCCATGTGGAATCGCTATAGTCCGGTATTCCGTGTAGTCTGGCAATTGAGCTTATCGTAGGAGACGTCAACTGTGGTTCGTTGGCGTCGGTCAGCCAGACCCGGTGTATTTCTTCGACACAACCTAGCTTTTGCTTCGTATCAGGTTCCTTCATGATCGCAAGTCCTGCATCGTTACACACTAGAGTTGAGGGACCAGATTCGAACACCGTCCCCGTGAAGACATGTGACGAGGACACCCCAAAGTGATTCTTTCGGATTTTCGTAGAGTCTCGCTCCGGTTGGAAATTACCCATCAAACATATTGTGAGGACATCACCGTTTCTCATACCAATCACTATCTTGTCATCGCCGAGACAGATAATGCTGGTGACAGCATTAATCCCCACGAAGTCAGCACCGTCATCTTCTTCCAGCTTAATTTCTATCGCTTCTAGGTACAAACTATCAGTAAGTCGGACGGCAGTGTCTAGATATTAATATCTTACCTCCTTGAATAGCAGTCAAAGCTTTCATGTGAGACCAAGACGATTTGATGGGGAAAATTGCCAAAGACACCGAATCTTTCCGCGAAACCCCAGCGAGAACACAAAGGCCACCCAATGGTGTGTCAATCGAGAGCGTGTTGACCTCGCCGTCGACTTCGAAGACTTGATTCAATACAAACTTGAATCCATCCAAGGCATAGACCACGATGCGGAAGCCGGAGTCCGAATAGATTGATAGAGCAAGCATACCATCAACTACGGCCGCATCTGTCAGTGTTGCTAGAGGATTTTCGATCATGTCGCTGATTAAGTGTGAATAACTATTCACATTGGTGGTTAGTAGTAAAATCTCGCAGGAGAATGTGAGATCTTACCAGTCAGTCGGGGATACTATTGTCACCTGTGTCGCTGTAATTTGGATTACAATGTCCTTGGAAACGTAAACCGCGAGAGTAGTAGATAAAAGATCGAAGTCTATCATATCCTGACTTTTCTCGGACACTTCTGAGAGATCATGGGAGATGTGCAAAAGAGCCGAATTTTCTGGAAGCGCTAGAAGCATTAAGAAGCCCGCTTCTAGAGTCCCCTCGAAGCAGGGGATGGCCCAACACCTTTTAATCGGCGTAGGGTACAAGAGATCCAAGCCAATCTTCGCCTGAATTCCATAACGTAACTCTATGATGGCACCAAATACGTCTCTGCCAGAGCAAGCAAATATCCTTTCTGGTGCCAGCGTGTGTTCCTGCATCTTCTCAGCCAGCAATGACTGCTTCGAAAGAGTATGGTCTGATCTGGCATTGCTGCCGGCGTCCTTCATCAATACGAGGTCGATTGTGGGGGACCAATTTGGTAATGGGCCGATACGCTTCGGGTTTTGTCTTGCTTGTACCTGAAAAGAAAGTCAGAATCAGCCTTAGTATTTGCAGTAGATGAATGAGTGACCGCAACGTACAATCCACATGGCTCCGGGTCCGTATTCTCCGCCTGCGATGAGAAGCTCCCCGTGAGATGTACTAAGAGATGCAAATGACGAATCGATGTTACACTCTAAGGGGCCCATATATATGCTCCCCTCGACGCCGGATTCACCTATAATCTCTAGGCAATTCACCCAGCCGTCTTCCCTTGCAAGGTAAATCATGTCCTTATCTGCGTGGTATGATTCTTCCCGTGGTGGCCGTGTCCAGGCTGTCCACATAGGAGCCTGAGTGCCGTGGTGCCATTCGGTGTCATCTCGATGCGCTAGTTCGAAGGAAACAAAATGGGGTGGGCCGCTAAGAATATCCGAGCAGATCGCCATGGAATGCTCTGTTATCATCAGGAACTGAGAATAAACAGTCAGAGGTATAATGAGTAGCGGTAGGCCAGCACTTCCATCGAGTCTGTGGCCCGATTTCTCTGCAGCCAGCGCATACTTCAAAGGCTCCGAATCTTCCCATTCGTAAACGGCCAGTCTAGACATTCCTAAACGCACGGTGATGACAAGCAGAACGGTATGGGACATATTCTCAGCGCTAGGATGAAGAAACTCAAGTTTATGGACAACGCCCTTCATAGGCCGTGCTTGTACCGATCGGATAGGTTGGATAGGTAGGCCTCCATTGTGTTGCCTGCGGAGCTCCTTAATTGAATTCAACTGATATACAATGAAGGCATCCTCAGAGCAGGCGAGAGCTAAGTATCCCCAATCGGGGCTGATCGTCATGTGAAATCCCGGATCTACCAGCTTCCCGCCGGAGATGGGAAAATGTGAGGAAACGAACTCCCAATTGCCGGTAGCTGTTAGGTTCATGAACATGAAAACAAGCTCTCCAGAGGACAGTACTAAAATCAGTACTTGTTGGAACAGTTCGATATTCCTTGGAACGGGACTATATGCTGCCGGGAAAGGGCCGGCCATCTCAACGTCCATGTTTCCATAATAATTAGCGTGGACATCTTCCTTGCTTTGCCTTAGGTAGTCACTGGTGCCCATGACCCGGCAATTCCGAATTTTCGAGCCGAAATTTACTTTCTTTGCGACGGGTAGCAATTGAGTATCTGCACCCAGTTCGCAGATCTGAACGTATTGGTCCTGTGACTGTTAGCGATGCCCTGGAGACAGACATCGGCGGTTGACTTGAGCAAGAGGCGTTGCTAACAGGGCGGGCTCGGTGCCGATGTTATAAGGGAAGAAAGGAAGCAAACTTACCCCCACTAATGCAACATCGTTGAAACGGGAGGACCGAAGCTGGGCAGGAAGCACCCAACGAATGATGGGGCTTTCGATGATTGTCTTGGTAAGGATTCCATACTTGGGTGGTTTCGGCGGTGGTGGTTCGACCGGTTTGGAACGAGAGTTCTCCCCGATGAGCTCATCAGCAGTTACAGTCTCAGTCACCCACTCATCGCCCACAAACACGTGGGTTTGAAGCGCGGCCATGGCTCCTACTTGCCAGTAGGGGTATGACCAATGTTTCTAGAGCACGTCCGAAATGCCTATTAGCTGCTGCAAAGACCACGCATAACATAATGCGTGGCCCCACAGGATGTCGGGACACCTCAGTGTTCGAAGACGATGATGAAAAGGAAGGGAAGTGTAAACAGCGAGTACCAGAAATTAGTGGATAACGTTGCCACGGCCTATTATCTGCAGAAGAATAAGAGTAGAGTCCCCAGAAACAGGGCACCAGGATGCCGGACCAGCCAGATCACGGCCTTTCAAGTGCCGTCACGAAAGTAAAGGATGAAGCCCGAGTCGGCAGATGGATGATATGCTCTCCCCGCGAATCTTCTAGTGAACAAAGTAAGTCATATTCGCCGAACAGGGCCAGTTAAAGGAGGTGACATACCGCGACCGCGGTTATCGCAAGGGAGTGGGAGTGTGTGGTAAAGTTAGAGATTTACAAACAAGGTGACTGGCAGTCGACTAATACCCCAAATGGGCTGCTTCAGTTATCTGGGGATGAAGACGAAGAGGATCTAGTAGATGCGTGTTCTTGTCGATCTGAACGGTGCCGGTTTAAAGATAGACCAACGTCATATGGTGAGGCGTGTATGTGCCGAGCCCGTCAATTGTTGGAGGTCTGAAGAGGTCTGATAACGCCCGGTGAGGTCCCTCCAAGCTCTGGAAGCGGGGTAGCTCCTTGCAGGCAAAAGTCGAGGCATGCGCCGATGAAAAGGACCCTGTATGAAGATGGCAGTTGCCCGGTTACGCCATTTCACCGATTATCTGTTGTGGAGTGGGAATACGAAGTTGGGAGACTTGAAGTCACATAGATTCAGATACGTGAATTGGGTACAGTCCATACCTAGGTACCTTAGGTTATAGTAAACCGGATGGCTACAGAATGGCCCAGTGAAAGAGGGGAGATAGCTGCTTAGCGGGCTCGCCCTGTATCCCGACCACCCGCGTATCTCGGCCACCAAAGGATGTTACCAGGTACTTTCCCTATGGCTCCCTATCGAGGTGGCTAAGTGAATTAATCAATGGCCCATCGGCTTTAGTACCAACGTGTTTATACCGGATAGCTACATAATGTATGTACCTAAAGTTGTTTTGGCACCTAACAAGGCGCTGTCGTGTCTTAATCCAGGTAAATGCATAGAAAACGTACTTATGTACCTAGGTACTATAGTATCTATCAGAGCCTACCTACCCAAGGCATCTCAGAACTCTAACACCTCCAACCCCATGAGATTCACATCGCCTCACATCACCACAAGCCGTAGGAGCAAAGCCACATGGGCAAGCACGCACCGGGCTTATCACTATTATCCGCCAGTTCGCCAAGCTGGCCTCGTTTCTCATTGCCTTGTATCAAACAGCGCTCGCTCCCAGACATCCGAACCCAGAAGCTGGCCCCAGTCAGTATGCATTCGTAATTTCCAGGCTATGTGCGATAAAACGAGGTCCAGCGTCCATCGCAGCGAAAACAGTCGTCAAATGTCGCCTAAATATACTTGCTTCGATCGCATAGGGCCCCATCTAGAAAGCTAACTATCAGGTAGCCTTGACACAGAACCTTACATACCAGGGGGGTGCCATACAATATAGGTATATAGTGAGATCCAAGTTGGCTCAGCACCCCTATGGCCACCATTGAGAAGAACCAGAATGCCGAGGGAACACAAGCATGCGCGGAACCTAACGGCTCTGTGACCAAGGCCGAGGAGGCCCGTATCGTGGATGCGTGTGAAAAGGGAGATATCGATGAGCTGAGGGACATTGCTCTTGCGCCGGGTGGCTTTCTATCCGACCATCTACGGAGTCGGGCGTGTACGTTGCCTCACGTTGCCCCAAATAGATTGTTTCTGTTGGCTAAACACACTTCTAGGGCCGACATTGCTTGGCCTCAGCACAGATACAATGCCCGGTAGTTCCGCTGAGACTTCTCTGTCATGGAGACATTTACCGCGACATCGAGACGAAGAGCAAGTCGGGTTAGACGTCAACAGAAGCTTTGTCTACTACCCAAACCGTATGTGCCTAAACTGGTCTCCTCTCAACCCGCTGTTGGGCATACAAAGCTGATCGTTTCACCCAGATGACTCGCAAGCCGAGCTTGAAGAGAAGAAGTCCGAGCTTTCGGACCTGATCACTGAAGTGCTCCGCAAGCAACCTTATCTCTGCTACTTCCAAGGCTACCACGACATCTGCCAGGTATTGCTTCTAGCATTGCCAGCTCCTTTACGAACATTAGCCGTCTCTCGGCTGTCCGTGCTGCGGATCCGCGACTTCATGCTCCCTACGCTGGCGCCCGCCATTCAGCAGCTGCGTCTAATCCCAGACCTCTTACGTGCCGTGGACCCGGAGCTCTGCCAGCACCTGTCGCGGAACGAGCCGTACTTCGCACTATCAGATACGCTGACCATGTTCGCCCACAATGTGCAGCGATACAGTGACATAGCGCGGCTTTTCGACGTCCTGATCGCGCGCGAGCAGGTCTTTAGCATCTACATCGTAACGCAAATCGTCCTACGGCGGCGTGGTGAGCTCTTGGCGCACGACGAGCCAGACATGCTCCACTTCGTCCTCTCAAAGCTACCGCCGAACCTCGACCTCGAGGCCGTAGTTACCGAAGCCGCGCTGCTAATCAAGAAGCACCCGCCCGAGTCCCTGCGCTCATGGCGGGAGATCTCAGGCGCCAGCGTGCTCAAGACGGCGCGGGACGCCAAGGCGCTCGCGGGCCAGAGCCTGCAGGACGGCCGGGTCTTTTTCGAAAAGCAGGCCCGCGAGCTCCGGTGGGCCGAGCACCGCCAGCGCATGATGCGGGTAGCGTGGACGAACCGGACCCTCCTCTTCACCATCCTAGTCGGCATCGGCGCCATCTATCTGCGGCGGACGCCTGCCTGGGCGGGGCTAATGGCGTGGATAGCTAGGTGGCGCAGGTCCTAAAAAACAAAGCGAAAAAAGGAAAGAGAAAGATTTATTTATTTGTACCTGGTTGGCTATACTTCTCAAACAAAACGTGGTGCGGCTTAGAATTTGTCACGTCGCTTTTATGGGTAGAATATGAATGGCGTAATTGGTCATCCTACGGTTGATAACTAGTACACTTCCGCCGTGAATACAGGCAATACCTATTACAGAGGGAAAAAGACGGTTTAGTTATGAGCTTTGCTAGGGGGGCACCCCCCGAATTGCTATGGGGGCACTCTTCGGCCAGATTCATCCCGACAAATTTCTGACGGCCCGCCCGGACTGCTTTCATGATCTCCATTCTCTACCTACACATACCTACCTACCTCTTACACCAATAACAAACATTAACATACAGAATCCCTAGGCCAGTGGTTAACCCCGATTGTTCAAAGATGGGTTCATAACGCTCGCGAAGAAAGGAATGTTATAGTCGCGGTGAACTTGAATATACAGACAATCGAGATGTGGTAGCGTATAGTCAGATACCAGGTGGACTCTCTCCGGCCATACTGGCTGCCTCGACGCCTATCTCGAGGCTAACTATCAAAGCAACTCAATGAGGCAAAGCTGAAAGGGCAGAATCGTGTTTTTGCCACTGTCAATTATGATAGTAAAGTGAATATATAAGTACCTAGGTAGAGGCATCATTACAGATTGTAAGATGTTGTCTGTCGCGCGGTATCTACATCCTTGGATTGGTCTTGGGCTGTCAAAGCTGTCGGGCCGTATCTGGTCGAAGAGTGCCCCCGTAGTAATCCGGGGGGTGCCCCCCTAGCAAAGCTCTTAGTTATTTACGTATACCTATGCCTCAAAGCTTTGTTATGGTCCATTGGTGCCAGTTCACTAATCCCAACCTCGTGAAAGGCAAGTACGGAAAAGGGATTTAAAAGTTTCGATCACTACAGTGGCGTTACAGTGGGCTATAGTGGTCTTGGCTGATCGAAACTTTTAAATCGGTCTTCCGTACCTTATTACGAGTTATAGGTGAGAGAGAAGATGCTATTATCAAATGTATCATTCCTCATCGCCAGACTATATTCTGGCCACGGCTGCCGAAAAAGCTAGCCAGTTCCTAGTAAACAGACCGAACTAGTACATGAACAGCCCCTCTTAAGTAGCCTCTTGGAATACCATCTTCAACCCCTCAAAATGGGTCTGCTCTTCCACCGCCAGTTTGCCTTCCACATCGCTGATGATAGTCAAGACCAGGCTATAATTAGTGTACAGGAATCGCTCGCGTTTCCGCTTATCCGAGCCAAATGCCGTGCTATATTTCGTCAGGAAGGCCTCGACTTCGCTTCGCAATCTCCTCAGGCTCGTGATGACCGGCTCGTCGTCACCGGCTTCGGTACTCATGGAGATAATCCCGTGCAGCAGCTGCCCGAAACGTTGCGTCACGACATGGGGTGCTGTAGACAACTTGGCCTGGTCGGCCTTGGAGGGCGGTCGTGTTGGTAATGTGGTGGTTAATCCTCGGACGGAGTCGCAATGTGCGTTCATAACAAATTGCAGACGCGGCCAGAGCAGCATCGCCGTACCGTTTATATACCCGTCGGCGGCGGGTACTTTGCGACGCTGTAGTTCGAATTGGAAGTGCTGATTGAGGCGAATGGCAAGGAGGAGGCCGATAGCATCGTACGTCTCAGATACGAGGTTTTTCGTTAATGCCTGTCCGAGCTGTAGTGTTGGCTCAAATATATACGCGAAATGACGAGAAATTGTGGAGTAACCGAGGGCGGGTGAGAAAAAGGAAGCGAGAAACGTGTATTCCGCCGTGACATTGTCGATGAGCGCGAGATTGAAATTGCGAAAGGGTACCTCAAGATAATGTGTAGACTGATCTTCTTCGGCCAAGTAGGAGGATATAGCGGTTTGGTTACTGGTGCGGAGAATGTCAACGCGACGGCCTAGATTGAAAGCATCATGAGGCGGGCCAGCTAGCTTGGAGCTGGAAAGTGCAGCACCTCGGCGAGATGTGTCTTCATTTCCCAACACATCCAGCTTGTCCAAGACGTGAAGTTTTATTTTTGTCAGAGCATTTTCGTAGCGCGAGAATTGGTTCACATAATACCACCTCATCGTATTCATGTATGCGAGACATATCTCGTTAGCCAACGCGGGATGGTGCTTATGAAGAAAGGAGAAGAGCTCTTTGAACTTGATAAAGTTCTGTTGTTGGATGACCTGGGCATTGATATGGGGGGACCGAAGAGCTTTAATTTGAGCAACCAGAAAATCTCTGATCCGCTCGATAGCCCTCTGTACCAACTTCTCTAATAATGGGCCAAGATCTTGTAAGCCCTTATTCCGCACCGTGCTTGATTTGGCCTTCTTGTACGCCGTGTCTTTCTTGTCGACGTCGTTGAGAACCCTGATCCACGCTTCGTCAATATGACCATCTGCTATCTTGGCTACGATAACAGGCGATATGCTGATTTCCTCGACAGCAGGCCCCAGGCCCCTTTCCACTGCTTTCCGATTTTCAAGCCTAATATTTAAGGTCGCTGATCTCTCTTGAAGAGTTTCAATATCTGTTGAGACCGTGGCCAGATCGTTTCGGAAACTCGCAAGATTGGTCTCGACTGACGCTAATATCTCATCACAGGCCTGTATGGATTGATGCAAGTCTTGGAACCTGGTTGTGTCCAGCTCGTCTGGTAGTCCATATCAGCAAATCTGAGAACTCACGGTGACCAGCAGACCTACGCTCTGTAGCTGAGTGATTTGTCTGGTGTTGTGTGTTCGCGTGTTCGGGTTCATCGGATAGGGCTAGTAGGTGCAACGACAAGCCGCCAAAGTCGAAGGCAGCCTTCAGATCTTCCGATTTTATCGAAGTAACTGAATTTTGAGAAAGTTCGGGTGACAAGCTGACACTGGAAGGACTTCTGCCTAAAACGGCTGCGACGATGTCGACAGGGTCCGAACCGGTATAAACTGTGGTAGTCTGTTTACTATTCGAACCAGTAGCTCGTCGGGAGGATGATAGTAAGGATGGGACAGGAGAATCGGCGGAAGCTAGGGAGACGGTAGAAGATCTCGGCGCAATCCCAGGACGTTGTTGCTGAGAGGTCACATAAGGGCCAGCGTTGCTTGACGCCCTCTGCGGCGCCAGAGGGTATGCGCGACTTGCTTGCTGAGCGGGCACAGGCGTCGGTGACTGAGTCCCAGCGAGGCGATCGAGCCACATTGTTTTGAATGCCAATTCACTCGTCAGTCGCTAGCCGCGCTTTCGTCACGTATGTTTCTTGTAGATAGGATCCATCGGCACAGATCATGAAGAGCGTAGCTGTCATTTGTCACAAGATTCAATGTTGAAGCTGGTATGTACCTTCTATTTTAACGGCCCTTAACTTCCGTACCTACCTACCTATAACGCTGCACACCCCCATCTGGCCCAGGCCCCCATTTCAGCCAGGTCTCTGACGCTTATCCGTACATAGGTAGGTAATTAATCCAATTTATTACTAGCACGCTAGCTTGTGTAGGCCAGCCTAGCTAGTAACCTACTGCTAGAACTTGATGTGCCATTCACTAAACTCCACTATCGGCCGAGCTAAGCTTCTGGCCGATTATGGCTTGTAATACGACGGGAAGTACCTATGTACGTACATGTAGTATTTGGTGTGGTGTATTTTGTGCCTGCTCTGGAGATGGCATTATGAGGCCAGCAGCTGGCAGCTGGCAGCTGGTACGGCCGGCTACCCATATCTACAATTCCTAACAACTCCAATCCTCCCTATGTCTGTACGAATAGTTACCTATAGGTGCTACTAACCTGCCTAGTATTCCGTACATCGCCACTCTAATGAAATTTTGTTTAGGCCTATGTGCAACATTGCTGCGTTCGTAGCTATAGGCATTCCATAGGGCACGTGGATTGGCAAGTGTTGGCGGATGTTGCCGACTCAGACTAAAGGATTACCCATGTAAGCGCCACGGACGTGCTGCATTGAATCCACGGGGACCCGTGGCTGTATTGGCCACCGTACTTCGTAGACAGACAGGTATTTATATCCATACCCACCATTAAAGATGAAGTCATCTGAAAATTTGCTGTAACGGCATTACCTTACTCTTACCTTTTGCTATTAGGAGTCGTCCCGCCTTGAAGTGTGGAAAGGCTGCGTGGTCAGGATGGATTTCTCGAAGAGGAACTTAAGGTAGGTACCTAGGTACCGCACCAATTTCTGTACCCCGCACGGAGGTAATGAATTACACCTGCTATACGTAGATGAGATTGTCAATGGCTTGTGGCAGTCACTCCCCAGCTCGCTGCATCCATACCCGGTATCTGGTACCGTACGGCGTGCGGAAAGTAGTAGTATGCCATACATAATAGGTCGAGCAAAGCAAGATCTTTCCTTGTTTTATCCTTTTATTACCCGATGTATACTAGTGTAAATTCATTACCTACCATTTACACTTTCCGCCTGCCACCTGTATTGGCCCGTGCGTCTTGCACCAGAAGCAGAAGACGTCTCAGCGAATCGGGGGCCGTTTGCCTGCCAGTAAAAGCTAAATTCTGTGGGTGAAATTTAGGTAATTCAAAAGAAAATCGGGAAAAGGAAAAACCAAAAAAAAAACCCCAAAAAAAGAGCGCTAACCCCGGTTGTCGCCGCTAGCCACCCCCTCTACCTTTTTACTAAGTATCTTGTGCCTCTCGACACGCCCTCTCCCGCACAACTACTTCCTCCCACTTTTATTCCTCTTCACTCTTGAGCATCTTCCCGTCAAACTCGCACATCGCCTCCCTCGCCCCATCTCTACTCTCGACGATACCACATCCTTCAACATGGCTGACGAGGAGGTAAGTAGACCCAACATCGCCGTCGAGCAGCATCGCCATTCTCCCACAGACTGCCCACCCCCGCACTTGTATCACGAATTCTGTATCCCCCGCTGTGCCAGAGCGACGGACTGCCTGTCTCTCCATGCGCACGAATGACTCCCCCTTCGCGCTGTGCCTCGCCCTTGGTGTGGACTGGTTATCATTGATGGATCGCGGTCGTCGTTGCAATGCCTATCTAGCTTTTATGTCCCTGTCTGGTGCTGACCTTTGTCTTTTTGCAGCACAACCACGACTTCACCAACGCCAATGCGGACAAGTCGTTGACCGTGCCCATGCAATGTTCCTCTCTTCGGAAAGGTGGTTTCGTGGTCATAAAGGGTCATCCTTGCAAAATTATCGACATGTCCACTTCCAAGACTGGCAAGCACGGTCACGCCAAGGTCCATCTTGTTGGAACTGATATCTTCACCGAGAAGAAATACGAGGAGCTTTGCCCCTCCACTCACAACATGGATGTTCCCGACATCAAAACCGACACTTGGCGTCTTGTACGTTCATGATCTGTGTCTTCCTCTACAGCCGTATTTGGTGAAGCTAATAATCCCCATGCAGGAGTACATTCTCGATGGATTCCTTTACTTGGAGATGGATGGCAAGCAAAAAATTGACATCCCGGTCCCCGAGGGATCCGCCCGTAATCTACTCGAAACGCTCGCCGATGAGAGCGGCGAGCTTCTTAATAACTCCGATACCAATTACATTAGTAAGTATTTAATGCGGCCTTGTGAGGCATTCGTCCAGCACTGACAATTTGAAGGCGTCACCATCAAGACTTCTATGGGTCAGCAGCACGCCGTTGATTTCAAAAGTCTTCCCTTCCAGCAATGAATGACGATACCCGCCAAAGTCAACGAGTTGAGGATTCACTCAAGATTGTGCATGGGTGATAGAGTTGAAAAGCGTTCCGGGGTGGATGTTCATAAGAGCCAGCTCTTAGCAGGACATACTGGGTAGTTGCGCCAGGCCTTCAACTCTGAATGGCACGTGCTATAGTTTGGCCGAATTCTGGGATCGTTAGATATAGCGCATCTAGCAACCGGCATTGGAATCCCTCCACTGTCGACAGTGCCACTCGGTTCTACGCGTGGCTGCCCCTAGATATGCCCAATAAAATGTTCATCCCTAATCAAATCATTATAGTATATATTTCGGGCCCAGCAATCCCTCGTATTTGCTCCCCCGCCATGAGCCTTGTACGTGTACTAAGTAAGTACCTTTGGTGACATGGATGTATTAAATATGCCTACGGTAGTAATAAGATCACGTCACACCCCGATGCTACACCATGGCTGTATCAGGAGCGTCGCTAGATAGTTATTTGGTGCACTCTTCCGTCTGATGCGACCTGGCACAGCTTTGGCGACCCGCAACTAGCGGCAATCAACGTCGGAGCAGTTCGATTAAAATCGTCGCTGTTATACCACGTGGAAGATGGTCAGTCAGTTGGCTAGATCCTTCCGTGCATAGTACTTATTAATGGGGAGGGATACGTAGAAGGCATGCGTGCATTGAGGTGAATTGCCGGATCAGGGAGGTTCGATCAATCGGTCGGAGTAAAATGTGCAAAGATATTTTACGACAATCAAAGAGTATGGCGGGGCGACTTGGGCGAAAGGATGCGAAAAACGGAGTTGTATCAGCATCAGGTTCGTGATAGCTTCATAGTAGGTATATGATTTCAGAATGTGGTCATAACGGGAACTGATGCGATCACACGGTGTTAATTGAACTATCCAGATACTCGTCCGTAGGTAGGTACAATACAAGGTGTGGCACGGATAGTTCCGATAAACGGCTCTCGGACACGGACATACTAAACAATGACAACAATAACAACAATAACAACAACCCGCCGGGATACAGCTTCTACACGGAAAGAAAGGTGTAAAGGTACAACCACGCCACGCTGGACAACCTCGCTCGCTGGCGTTGGTCTCGGGGTTAAGACCGCAGGGGACGAATAGCTGAGAGCACCGAGCATCGCCCCTAATGGCGCGGACAAAATACCACAAATTCCGAGGTGGCGAGCGATGCGACGAGTGCGGCGCCCGCCAATGGTTCGCGCAGGACGCCTTGCGATACTGCCGAAACGGACATCGACTCGAGGGCTTCGCGAACCACGAGGCCGACGAGGACGCGTTCGGCACGCAGGGCAAGGTGACGCGCAAGAAAAAGGAGGCGCGCCGCAAAGTGGCCGTCAAGCTCACCGGCGACGAGGGCCGCGAGCTGTACCTCGAGGTCGTGCAGCTGGTCCTCATCCGCCAGGTGCGCTGGCTCGTCGACGTCCAGGGGTTTCCGGCGGACTTCACGGAGCTTGTGAAGGCGCTGTGGACTCTGCGCGTGCGCAATCTGCCGTTGCGGGAGCGGGGGAGGAGGGAAAGTAGAGATCGCGCCGGGAGGGATGGGGAGTCGGATAGCGGGACAACACTATCGCAGTCGCAGTCGCAGTCGCAGTCGCAGTCGCGGTCGCGGTCGCAGTCGCAGGCTTTATTCAGCTCCCAGAGTGAGACAGGCGAGTCCTCCGACGTCGACCTCTCCGATGCGACCACGGCCACGTGGGCGCCGGATGCGGTAAGGCGGTGGAAGCTTCCGAAGCCCATCGACACCCTCGCATTGTGCTATATCGGCTGCCTCATCAGACGGTTGCCCGTCACGGCCGGGGATTTCCACATCTGGGCACAGAGGGGGGATATAGATTTCTTGGCTGCCGTGAGTTTGCTTCGGTGCTTATACGGAGATAGCCGGCATCGTGTTGACTTGTCACAGCTGAACCACATACCGCGCAATGCGCGAGATCGCCTCCCCCCCGAGTTTCATCGAGTGCTGCTTGTGAGAGATCATCTTCCGGCAGGGCGTCTACAGGCTACGGTCCAGCAGCTCGTCACGTCATTCAAGCTGAATTTCGATATAACGGTTCCTCCGTTGAACTACGTTCCCTTAATAATTCGCCTCATCACGGATTTAGTTCTGCCAAGTTTGTCTTCCCAACCCTTCTATACAAGTCAACCTTTCTCGATTAACATGACATAGTCGAGGTATATACCACAGTCAAGTACATCGGAGAGATCCTCAAAGCCGACTTTGCATATTCCATCGGCAGCAAGAGAAACCGCACGATGGACAACCCGGAAGTTTTGCTTACATGCTTGGTCCTGGTCTCTACCAAGCTACTATATTCCTTAGATGGCATCGAGCGGCCCCCAATAAGCCAGCAAGACCCACGACGGATAAAAATCGACTGGGAAGAATGGCAGAAGGCCACAGCCGAAAAGCCGGCGAGAGATTGCCGAAACCTAGTCCGTGGAGAGGAGTACAAGGTCACAGCCGACGAGGTCTTGACTATGGCCGAGACGAAGCTGGACGACTATATGAATTGGTTCGAGGCTATGTGGATAGATGACGGAGAGCCTAAGAGTAAGCCATGGCCTACAATAACTAATAATGATTCCCTTCAGCTAAACCACCCTCGTTATAGCAACCGAACGTGTACGAAACCTCTTTATACAAAAGGGAAGTCCGTCTAGTACAGAAGGTGAGCACCCAAAAATCGAACCAGAAAACCGAAACGATCGAACGAAGAAACGATACGAAAGATTAAACCGATCAATGAGGTCGGTCAAACCGGTGATGGGGACCACGGAAGACGAAAAGACGCGGCTGGGGAACCTCTGCCCGGTCTGGCGAAGCGAGGCGGACTTGCCGGATGCTGCGAAATGCTTGTATAGAAAAGCTGCCGAGTTGGCTGCCATTCCACTGGCAACGTTGATACGGGGCGCAACACAAGTCGAGAGGCAATTGGAGCTTTGGTGCCTGCGGAAGGCCAGCAAGACAGGAAAGGGAAAAGGCATCGCCAAAGGGAAGGGAAAGGCTATAAGAGCTGGTGATGATAGCAGCAGCGAGGACTACTTCTAGATAGATGATGCTGTAGATGACCTAGTTGTATATATGCACCTATTGAGTGACCTTCTCTATGCTTAGCTGCATATTACTTTTATGAACATATTGAATATACAATAATCCGAACGTGTGGGAACAGACCTTATCGATTAGCCTGGCACAAGCGAGCCGGGGCTGGCAGCTGGCAAACAATTGACAGTGCGCACACTCCAAACCCCCCGCCACCATGACTACCATCGTTTTCGCCTTGGCCTCAAATTTCACGAACTGCTAATCCGACAATCACCCACGAGGAAAAGCAGTCAAAAGTACGCACCCCCAACCCTCAAACCCGTATCTCCTAAAAGAGATTCGTGTATCTGAAAAGAAAGAAGACGATTATTCTTCAAGATAAATTGCTGACCATGGTCTCGCTCCATCTATAGTGCAGATCTTCGTCAAGACCCTCACGGGCAAGACCATCACTCTTGAGGTCGAGTCCTCTGACACCATCGACAATGTGAAGAGCAAGATCCAGGACAAGGAGGGTATTCCTCCGGACCAGCAGCGTCTCATCTTCGCCGGCAAGCAGCTCGAGGACGGCCGGACACTCTCTGACTACAACATCCAGAAGGTTCGTGGCATCCAGACCCTTAGAACGAGCAACCCACCCCAAGGGATAAAAGGGGGAAAATAAAAGAGAACGATTCAATCGAGGCATATTCGCATGGGTTTTTACGAGATTGTTATCAAAGAAAAGGTTGTTCGATGAAGTCGCTAACACGGAATCAATCACACAGGAGTCCACCCTCCACCTCGTTCTCAGACTTCGTGGTGGTATCATCGAGCCCAGTTTAAAGGCTCTTGCCAGCAAGTTCAACTGCGGTTCGTACCCAACATCATCTACGCCTCCGAAATGCAAATAACTGACTTTGTCTACAGAGAAAATGATCTGCCGCAAGTGCTAGTACGTTGCCACCCACGTCCAAGTTCTCCAACCGCCAGTTTACCCAACCTACGTCGACAATGTTCATACACACAACGAAGAAAAAGAAAAAGAAAAAGAAAGTGTATTCGCATCGCTAACCTCATTTCTTCACAGTGCCCGTCTCCCACCCAGAGCCACCAACTGCCGCAAGAAGAAGTGCGGCCACACCAACCAGCTCCGACCCAAGAAGAAGCTCAAATAAACGATTTCGCCGCCCTCTCTATACCCGGTGTGTCCGACCGGGCTCGTCCGCATCGGGCGCGACGGCGCAGAACCTGGCAGGGTCAGGATGCATGGTGTACATGTGGTGTTCGGTAAAGGAAAGGCGCATGAATTTTTGCTATTGCTTCTGATAAGGGCAAATCCGCATGGCATTTTTAGTCTAGTTCTGAGAAGTTCATCAGAATAGATATACCACACATGAAAAACCACTCCTGCATGGGTGCTCCTTTTCCATCGAGACAGTGATTGTGTCGTTTTCGTCTTCATTATCTCGACGCCTCGTCGGCAAGATCGGGATACGGGAACACGAGATTTTGTCTTCCTCATCACTTCCTAGGAACAGTAGAAGAGCAGACGATGTAGCAAAGCCTCTCCTCTCTTTTTGCCATTTGCTATCTAGTCTCTATGGGAGTCTGAAGGGGTGGGTATCACAAAGACGCCAGTAAACCAGCTCGTACAAACCAGAATACAAATCCCATCCGCCGAAACCACCGTTCCTGAGATAGATACGCCATCACCCTGAAAGCGAACAAAAACGCTTCCTGCGGGAGAACACCTGAGTAACGAGTATCTAAATGCACGTGGACACCCAAGCCTCGTCTACGCCGTTCTTTGGTTGGACATGGATAAAGGGCTGGCGGTGGGAGTGATCTGCCAGAAACTACCTGGTTGGAAGGGAGTAGACGGCAGGCATCCGGATGAGAAGAGGATATGTCCATGGAGGCAGAAGGTATCTGACACTATCGAAGTAGAAATCGACTCAGGTTTTCTTGCGACCGCCTTTGACACGACCCCGTCCACGGCCCCTACCACGCCCACCGCGCCCCGATCGCGCAGGAGGCACCTCGGCCTCTTCCTCGTCCTGCTCACTACTATCATCCTCGCCGTCATCCTCGTCCTCATCCTCCTCGTCCTCGTGCTCGGACTCAGCACCCTCCGTCCGAGCCCGAGCCACAGCGCGCTTCTGGCTTCGCCCGCGCCGGGAACTCCGGGTCACGGGACTACTAGGAACCGCGGTGTCCTGGTCGGTATCATCGACGGTGCTGGACCGCCGAGCCTTCGCGGCACTACTGCCGCCGCCGCCACCATCAGCGTCGGCGCGGCGGCGCTTGCGCGAGGGCTTCCGGTCGTCGGGGTCGGAGTCGGACCAGTTGTCCTGCTCGGTGGCGTCGGCGGCGGCGCGGGCCCACATGAGGTCGTGGAACTCGTCGGGCAGCAGCTCGAAGTCCTTGTAGATCGCGTCGGGCGCCTCGTCCCCGCCTAGGGACTTAACGTAGTCGAAGGAGTTGTCGCGCTCGTCGATCATGTCCATGTCGAAGAACTGCGCCAGCTTGCGCCAGATCCCCGGGATCCGCGTGTGGGTCTCCACGCTGGGGTCGAAGCCGTGGTTGCGCAGGTGCTCGGATATCGCTATCATGCGGAAGTGCTTGTGCATGCCTTCAGGAGGGAGGGAGGCAATTCGGTTAGGTTTGGACTTGGGGGGAGAGGGTCTGTTGCGTGCGCACCTGATGGCTTCCATCTTATTATCGCTTTGAATAGCGATGATGTTTGGTCTTCTGTCCATAGATCGCCCAGGATCTCGGCCTCGGACGGTAGGTTTTGCTTTATAGCCGCCGGCGTGTCGACGGTGCGCGGGGTCTCGGATGCCTTGGGGGTGTCGATGTCCATGGCGTCCTCGTCCTGCGCTGCGCCCGAAGCCCTAGGTGTCGAGACTTCTGCGTGGGGTTTTGATTTCCGTTTCGGCGCCATGATGATTGTCTTGGGGGTGGGCGGGGAGGTTTCGATGATGGGTGTTTCCGGGTACCCTTGTGGGCTCAATTGTACCGTGTGTCTCTTATCTGGATAGGCAGGTAGCTGGGGCAGACGATGCTATAATCTCATCAGTTGAACTGAATAGGTTGGTGATCTATTGTTTGCGGCCGGAAGAGGTCAATTGGATGGATTCGGTGGTCGAGAACGTGATATGTGGCTGACTTGGGCCATGACGACGGTTTGTGGCGTGTAAGTTTGGTTACTTACAGTACGCGTTCCAAGGCGAAGGTCGACCGCGGACCGCCTCGGTTCAAAGCATGAGGATCTCGCCTGAGCAATCAGTGTACGTCGTAGTCCTACTAGATAGATGGTCGGTTGGTCAAGGTGCTCGGCCACTCTGCCTATTCAGACATGCCAACGGGGGTTTACAGCCGAGTAAAGTCCCCTGGATGGCCGAGAAATCTTGCCGGCCGATTAGCCGAGCAATAGTGTTATGCATAAAGGCAGGTTATGCACAAATACTGGTGCTCCGTCACCTGAATTGTGAGAGCGAGCAACAGCGGCAATGACTTATCTCAGACCTCAGACCAGTTGTGTGGCTTACCTGTGGCTGGTGGTACATCGGGGCTAAAGGACCCACAACGCTAAGATTTCACCCAATCAGAATTCAGGGAAGGGGGGGCCACACAACTGGTCTGAGACCACGATTTGATGAATCGGGACTAAAGGGTCACATCACATGCTGTCGCACGCTTACGCATCCTAACGCACTCTATTGCATTCTGCTGCAATCAACGCAACCAACGCAACCGGCGCAACCGGCGCAACCAGGCCACGGCAGCGCAACTAGGTCACGGAGACAGGCCACGGAGGCAGATCACGGCTGGCGCAACCAGGCCACGGAGGCAGGCCACGGAGGCAGGCCACGGCAGCGCAACTAGGTCACGGCCGGCGCAACCAGGCCACGGCGCAACTAGGTCATGGAGGCAGGCCACGGCAGCGCAACTACCTAGGTCACGGAAGCAGGCCACGGAGGCAGATCACGGCTGGCGCAACCAGGCCACGGAGACAGGCCACGAAGGCAGGCCACGGCAGCGCAACTAGGTCACGGCTGGCGCAACTAGGCCACGGCGGCGCAACTAGGTCACGGAGGCAGGCCACGGCAGCGCAACTACCTAGGTCACGGAAGCAGGCCACGGAGGCAGATCACGGCTGGCGCAACCAGGCCACAGAGACAGGCCACGGAGACAGGCCACGGAGGTAGGCCACGGAGACAGGCCACAGGACAGCGCAATCAGCGCAACCAATGCAACCAAGCTGCGGGCAGCATAGCTGACAGCACCCGACCGCATTCTACTGTAGCCAGGAGCACCTGGCTGCATTCTACAGTAGCTGGCAGCACCCGACCGCATTCTATAGTAGGTGGCAGCACCCGGCAGCACCCGGCAGCACCTGGCAGCATCTCTCCAAGCGCTGCGACACAATTTTCGAAAGTTGTGATGTTGCCCTTATAGGCAATGTCAATACACAACCAACAACACCGGTACCGCTCAATGAATCTAACGTTGAAGATGGTATGCCATTCATCATCTTCAACGTACTTTTCCCCGTTTGATTAGGGTGTATATTGGTGGAATTCTAGCCAGGTCTACTCATAGCATTTTGACGAAGCTTGTGACCCTTTAGTCCCCTTTTTTCTGACTGGGGTCATAGCTCCCAATACAAATCGGAAAAATACAAAGCTAGTGTCGCTAGGCAGATAGATCATTGAATTTCTTTTATTCCTTAACCGCTTGGGAATAGCATTTTTCGTTGTTGTGTAATTGAAGGAAAAGTAAATTAAGTGCCTCGACACTCCATACAATTTGGGAACTTTAGTCCCTAAAAATCTGATCGTGGTCTCAGACGTCCTTCATGGCCAGTTTGCAATGATTCCCCACTTCTCCCCACTTTTGTCTCCACTCTTTTATTCAGCCACACTTTTCGATGTACCGATTAGTCAGCAGATAGGGATAGGTGGCCAAGGACGTCTGAGGTCTGAGATAAGCAATGACCTACACTAACACTCCTCTGTTTACGGCGTAGAAAGTGGTAAAACCTACCCACTGTAGAACTTCATCGTCGAATCGGCCTAATCAAGTGCAAAGGATGCCGTTCCATAACGGCTTCCCACAACATGGCAGAAGAGGACTCTGCCGATGTTTTTGCATTCCCTGACTTCAGCCTGTCCACAAAATGGCTACCCCTGCCCCATGGGAGTCAGTTCTTCAACCTAGACGTGGAGGCTGCCAAAGACCGGGATGACCACGACAATATCGCCCAGACAAAGCGTCCTCCCACGTCGGTTCATGCATTCTTCAAGATCCCCGACACGCTGGAGCTGTCAGACTTGAGCGACCATGACGATAGGACTGATGGCACCGACGAAATCTCAGAACCACTTCACGACATTGCCTTACCAGATCTTGATATCGTAGATGAACTATGGTACACCGGGACGAATCCCCCCGCTTCCAGCGCAGAGTACAAGACGTGGGATGCCTTTACCTCTCCCGGTATTCCTCACGCGGCTCCTGTGTTCATTACGGAAGCCGGCCCTTCAATGTATGATGCCGCGATTATGGACAAGGATGATCCTCTCGCCCTTAACAGTACGGATCACCTAGTCATAAAAAGCAAGCCGTATTTAGCAGCATTGGTCGCCCTCACACTTGGAAGGGGCTCGGTTTTCTTCGTGTGGGATGATACAAAGGCTTCGTTCATCCCAGCAGTGGCCAAGATGAGAATATCCGGCTATTCTACTAAAGTTCTCCAGGGATTACAGGATTCTTGTCTTCAATCCGGAACGACAACTCGCCTGTTGTCATCTTATGTCCAGCGCACGTACAGGACACGACCCAGCGCAGTCGGGGTGGCGCTAGCCAAAGCCATCGACGTCCTTCTCCTCGCCATCCAACAGCAATTCGGCGAACGCGGCAAACAAGTGAGGTCCCTGTTGCAGTTACAATCATTGGTTGAGCCCGTCAGTACCATGCTAGTATATCTCCACCGGCTTGTCCACAATGCATCCCGGATGAGGACCGATGAAGAGGTGCTATCTCACGTATTCAGAGAAGCCGAGGTTTTGGAGAATGACCATTCATTCCTGCGGCCTCTCATGTGTGAAGTCTTGTCACGAGTTACAGAGCCCTGGATGGACTTTGCCGAAAAATGGATAGGGGTAAAAGGGGAAGAAGGGTTCCCACTGACGAAAGAGGGGCCGGGCAAGAGCTTTGTCAAGGTCCAAGACATTGCCAAGGTGGACGACCTGGGGTTCGAATTTGAGGAGCGCGAATACGTTCTCGATGAAGCCAGTATGCCGCATTTCATCCCTCCCGATGTCGCGCTAGTTATGTTTGAGGCCGGCAGGAATTTGCGGCTACTCCGCACACATCACCCGGATCATCCGCTCTGTCGCATTGACACCATTGCCTCCAGTAAACCTCCTGGTTTCAAGTGGCTATTTGACTGGAGGTCGATTGAGGGTTTACACAGCGAGGTGGAAAGGTACGAAAAGACCGTACGGCAGAAATTATCTGGGAAGGTACCTGAAGAGACTTCACAACCCGGAGCCGAGGTCGCTGCTAGTCGCCAAGGGCAAGGCATGCTGCAGGTTTTTGGGAATGATGGCACGCAGCTTGAGAGCCAACTCTTGGCATCAATCCAGGCATTAGATCAGGTGCCGCCCATTGCCGTCACTCAGGATGTGCTGTCCGCTCTGCTAGAAAAGTGTCTATTTCCTCGGGACGTCCAGCCTCCGACAATGGCCTCTGACTGCGATCTACATTGGTCACTTGTTCCATTATATTCGTTTGGTCCCCTTGTGACAGCGCAGGCGAACCTCGTCAACCGCGAATATATGAAGCTCCTATTTAATGTGCATGACTTGAGGGAGAACCTACGTATACAGAAAGAATTCCAGCTACTTGGGAATGGCATGTTCTGCAGCCGACTATCCCATGCTCTGTTCGATCCCGATCTGGAAACAGCAGAGCGAAAGGCCGGTGTTGCTCTTAACGGTGGCAATATGGGCCTTCGCTTGAGTGGAAGAGAGACATGGCCACCCGCCAGCTCAGAGCTACGTCTTGCATTAATGGGCGTCCTCGGTGAGACGTACCTCCCCCTTTCATCACAAGAATCGCATCATCCGTCGAGTACCGAACCCCCTGACCTTCCAGGCGAACTCAGCTTCGCCCTCCGCGATCTCCCGCCGGAAGAGATTGATAAATGCATGGACCCAACTTCACTCGAAGCACTCGATTTCCTGAGATTAGCTTACAGGACGCCCGCGCCGCTGTCGCCAATCTTGACGCCGGTAGTTTTGGTCAAATATGACAAATTATTTAAATTACTCCTTCGCGTTTTGCGGATGTTATATGTCGTCGGCCAGCTCTTCCGAAGCACATCTAAGATGGAACGCCGGGGTCACGCCGCAGATAACGTGTGGCTTCGATTTCGATTTGAGTCTCAGCACTTCGTCGAGAGCATCGCGACCTATTTTTTTGATACGGGCATACAGATGCCGTGGATACAATTTGAAAAATGGCTCGACGGGGTTGAGTCGGCCCTGGACACCGTGGGCACGCGCGTGGTCAGCCCAGACGAAGTACGTTCGGAGCATGAGAAGATGCTCGACCTCATCATGAGCACCCTACTGCTCCGGAAGAGGCAACAGCCCGTCCTAGCATTACTCGAGGAGATTTTCAACCTCGTCCTCAAGTTCTCCAGACAGGTGCAGCTAGAGGTGAGCGGCAAGGTGGAAAGCGGTGCCAGCAGGACCATTATCCAGGGTCTCTTCCGGGAATTCAGGAAGAAGGTGGAAGTCTTTGTTACGGTTTGTCATGGCCTTAGTGAAAAGGGGGGGACTACGGGTAGAAAAAGGAAACAGGAGTCGATGGCTGATGATTTACGGCGAGATGATGGCATCAGCGCCGAGCATACGATTGACCGGCTTCTGGTCAACCTGGACATGTTGGGTTATTACTCTCGGCCTCGGTTTTGATACGATTAGCATGGTTGATTATTACAGAGATACCCCCGGAATTAAAGTGATGCTATCCAGCTGCGTTTGACTACCTAATGTCGTTTTATTGATTTATCTTGATTGTGAAGCATCCTCCCTATAGCGATGGGTACCTATTCTATTATTCTATTACGAGAGCTGTGACGAAGCGACTCCCGCTGATGCCCGGCCACTGCAATGGATGCCCCGCATCGCGCTGTCCAGCGCGTTGTCTTTCGCTGTGCCAGTGGACCCCACCAAAACGTCCGATCCACCACAATTCCCGCCAACCTTACCACGTACGACTCCTACCCTCATCTTTAAGACGTTCGTGTTTCTGCCATGTCCCGATCCGCAATGTCTTCGTCAGGGAGAAATCTCACTCTGACGGAGGAATTGGAGAGATTAGAGCAGTCTATTACACTCACTCTACAAGGCAAGTGCTATGTTCGCCATCTGGAGACCTGAACTAACTCGATATCCCCGTAGAAATCGACCACAACTTCAGCAAAGCCCACCGCATCGTCACGACCAGCATTCTTCCTCTCGTCGAGCAGTATGGCGAGCATTCAAACAAAGTCTGGGAAGCTTCAAAGGTCCGTAGAACATGAACAACATCCAACCTCAACAACCTACCAGCCCAATTGGTATAGATAGCTAAAGATCCATCCACACCCCCAGTTCTGGAAACAATTCTTCGAAGCGTCCGCCAACGTGTCGCTTTCCGGCTACGAAGAGTTAGCAGGTGAAGGTGACGAGACGGCACAAGCCGAGGAAATGACCGTCGACGAGAGCACGTCGGAATTCAACACGACACAAGCAGATACGACAGTCGAACCCTCTGAATACCACGATCACCAGCAGCCAACAAACGAAGCCGTCGAGGAGTCCGTCCTCGAAGACGTCACCGTCACAGGCAGCACGCCCCGTCCGCCTGCCACAAAATCTCTACCTGCGCAATTCGCCGACTTCGGCTCCCCATACCAAGCTCTAAGGCGCGAGCTCAAGGGCGACAAGGTGGTCTTTAAGAGTGACCTCCTCGCCGGCGAAGAGGGGGACGAGTTCAGCGAGGAAGACGATAGCACGACACAGCTCCCTCATCACTTCACGACTACCACACGGCTGCCTGACATGTCCATGACGCAGCGTTCATCATCGATGCTCCTCGACGACACAAGGCAACACCAATCCGCCCAGAAGCCCAAGGACTTGCTGTTACACCGTGTCCTCGACAAAAATTACCGGCTACAAGCGACACCTCTCAAGACCCTCGCCCCTCAAGGGCATTTCCGCGGTCGATCGCCTTCAAAAAAGGGTGTGGATGAAGAAGAACCAGATGAAGACAAGACGCGCCGGGCGTTGTGGGCTGAGAGTCCCATGAGCTCGCCCGAGATGGCGGTGCCGAAGCTACGGAGTGATCTATATATGCCACCAGCGAAGACACGGCGGCGAAGCGGTGCTGGCGGGGAGCCGCGAACGCCCGGCGTCAGCGTACAGACGCCAGCTACGGCCAAGAAGCGAGACATCTTCGCCGAGGCCCGGAACAGGGAACTCAGTAAGGGGAAGGGGAAAGAGCGAGATGAGATCACGTGGGATAGCGACGAGGACGACAATGAGACGGAGAGTTTCTTCGGCGGGATGAGCCCGCCGAAGACTATACAATTCGCTCTACCTGCCAGCAAACTCATGCAAACGCCTGGTGAGTACGCTCTTGATGTTGTGAATTGGTGTGCCCTTGCTGGAATGGGGTGACAATGCTGAAGACAGTGCTAATTTGAACTGCAATAGCTCGGGAGGCTAGTCGTCGTATTGTGGACGACATCCTTATCACGGCCGGTGAGGCGCCGGAGGAGGAGGAGTATAGCCCTACTATGGTTAAGGTGAACCATGATATTCTGGACGACACTTTTTAAGTGCCGGGTGATAACTGCCCCCGGTTGAAGAGTCGGGTAGAGAGATATGTGGATTTTATTCCGCAACTCGCGAACAGCCCGTAAACGTCTCGAGGCCGGGGGAACGCGTGGTTAGTGCTTGAGAAGCTGTTGTACTGTACGAGACTAGACATAAAGAATGGAAATGAGATACCCCTATTATGTAGTTGAATCCATGTGGTGTTCACGACGTGAAATCGCGTTTCTACGCTCCGTGTCTTGTTTCTTGCAGTCTTACCCCCGGCGAGGGATATCGCGTCGGTTCCAAGGCAGTATAACACTAAACATATCTCGGAGCATAGCTAAGTCTTGTAGGATATACCTCACTCACTCAGCGTGATAATCGCTCGTACCCAATATCCAGGACCACGTACGATTCTATTCGCCTTGCTCTATTAACACGGATTACTATTTTGATTTTTCAACCCCCTTCTAACCTTGCTATCCCATTCTCTCCGTCCTTACCTATTCCTTCCTTGAGCGAAACCCCCCTTCCTTCAGAACTCCTGGGCTGCTCAATGTCCCGGTTCCTGTCCGTCTTTGTAGGTACTGCCATCGACCCGGTCTCGCTCGCTCGGGCCTCGGCGGTCGCGGCGGATGGGGATGGGTTCGCTTGGACATTTGGTTTGGGGGGGTTTCCATCTAGGCCGGTTTGGGCTCGGATGTGGTTTTGGGCTTGTTGGTTTGTTTGTGTTGGGGGTTGGCGTCTGGTTGATAGGAGTTTAGACCGGGGGGGCTTGGTTTTATTTTTCTTTTTTCGCTGGGGGTTTTCGATTGGTGTTGACCTGGGGTTGATAGGAGGTTACGTTTCCCAATGCTCACGTAAAGGTTTCTGGGTTGGTCGTGTTTGTTTTCGTTCGTGTATCTGGTAAGAGGATCTCGGTGCGTGGGCGGTCTTGTCTTGTCTTGAATTCGGAGGTTGGGTTTTATGTGGTTTATGGATCGTGTGTTTAGGACGGCGTTGTTTCCCGCGGGAAATCTTGTTTTCAAGTTCTTGGGTCCATTATGCCCAGGGTGGCGTGTTCGTTAGCCCATCCGATGGGACTTGTATCCCGTCATGCCGGCATGCGTTGGCGTTGAGAAGGCCGGGGAGGATGTTTTGTTTCATTTTCGGGACTCGTTGGGTATTGCTTGTGATTTCGACTTTCTTGTGTGGTTGGGATATTTGCGTCGGGTGGTTGAGGGTGTGTGGTTTATTCTCCTGGATGGCTGCGTCTTTTGCTTGTTTTATATGGACTTTGGTACGTTGAGTCTCATTCACGTTGTTGCGTGGCTATGCCTTATGAGTGTATTTGATGTCACGGTATCTCTACTTTCGATGAATACTACAACCTAGATAGGTAGTTACAATGCTTACTTAAGTCGTGATGACGATGACGGTGATGATGGTGGTGATGATGGTGGTGATGATGATGATGGGCGCGCAATGCACAGCCTCTGATGAGCTGACCCCTAAATAGGTGGTATCTAGCGATCCCACCCGTACGTCGCGGTGTGAGTCAGATACCGAGATATGGTTCTCATCGTGGGTATTGTCTTTTTCGCGCGTCAATACCGATATAAACATAGAATTGCGGCAACGTTCTTTCTATTTTTCTATTTTGTTTTATTTATTTATTTTTAGACATCTCTTGTTTCGCATAGCCTTTACTCTACCTATACGTGAAGACCGTACACCGGCCGGGGTGATGAGTGGTTTTGACACCTACACGGCTTACGGGACGCCGTCGGCATATTCGCGCGAAATGCCCAGCCCCGAGCAGGTCGGCGCTGGACGTAACGTTCCCGGAATGCCATCCGGCATGGTATCGTAGCATTGCATGTAGGATCGGTGCGGGGCGCGCTGTTATACTCTTTCTTGCATGGAGTCGTCGCCGCGGACGAAGCAATGCGGCAAGTCTGGATAAGCAATTGTCGTGACTCGGCCTACCAGGCTGTTCGGTCACAGTGTAGGTAGTCCAGGTGTGAGCGCGATTCTGACCGTGAGCGGTGCGGCGGCCGGGCAACGGGATCGACGGGTGATCTATCTGGCTTGTTTCCACGGCATTGTGTGTTTGGCAAGGAATCATCTTTGACCGAGATCTCAAAAGGAGCAGCGCAGTTGTCCATCCGTGCCTCTGCTGCACTTTCGCCTTATGAGGAATAGTTGACCGCGTCGTATTCGTATTCGAGTTCCCGGATCTCGCCCTGCTACACTAATAACTATTAGGAAGTATTAGTGTACGTTTTATCCCTGAAGCGGATGGCAAGACCCAAAAGCGTCCCGAACTTCGATGACGCGGCGACCAACAGCATCGCCTAGATAGGAAGAATAGGAATACATGATAATGCTAAGTACCGATTTGAGATTCTCGGTTCTTTATGTCTCTGCACCTTTGCATCTCCGTGGTCGCCGGCGCCGCAGGTCTGTTTGCTGTATGAAGTACAGACCGTACTACGATGTGGTACCTCGTTATACCAGGTACCACGTTACCCGATTCCATCCCGCTGACGGTATATGCAACTAATAGCAATATGCAGGTAGGAGCTATGCAGAACCAGGGGTGCACCCGGCTCATATTGGAAGGTGGAGACGGGGTGCCGGGGCCTGCAGATCTGAGACTCTGACGATAGATCTGGTGTGTGCGGTCAGTTCAATTCAGACTTCAGAGCATCTCTCTTTAGCTCTGTTATGGGCGGAAACCGTGTTACGGGTTCGGTGTGTAAGTTGTACCTGAGTACGAAGAGGTCGTGTATGTAATAGCTGGATTGATTATCCAGGCACAATCCAATCGCGAGGGAGCTTCAAATAGGAGCGCATGTCACGATAACTACTAACCCCGTCAACATTCCACCATGGCATCACCGAGGCACGCAGAGTGCGCCGTCAGCTGGAGTCGGGTACAGTAAGTATCCGGCGGTACCTGAGGTGGTAGCTCTTTTAGAGGCTAGAGCACACTGCCAAGACTTCGACACGGTGTGCTTATATACTATTTGCAAGCTACCCTACTGTGTGGCTACTCCCCTGTTCTTCTGAGATGCACCGTACGCCATGTATTCCGTCTCTAACTGCATTGACGGCACACAGTTCCCCGCACAGTACTTGGGTCGAGCCACTCGGTGATCAGCCGTGCTGCAACGTGACGCCAAGACCACAAGCTATGGCGATAGGTAACAAAGACGAGTGCTTTGTGTATCTAGTTACTCAGTGATGTAGGTACTCAGCGAAGCAGCTGTATGTTTGACAGCGTTTGACAGCGTGTGACAGCTGTGTCGTAGTCACAGCCAGTACTTCGTAGATACAACCTGGAACCTATAGGTACCAATTATGCTCATAAAGCGATAGGCGTAGGGCTAGGGGTTACCATGGCGTGCACTAGCGTAGGTACCCAGACAGCTGTGGCCGCTGCATCCATTCCCCGGCCCCGACGGTACCTTTAAATGGCCAAGGGAACTGTGTCCCGCGTAAAAAGACCACAAGGTACATGCCCATTCGCTGTATCGCACGCCACGCTCGAAGTACCGCCGACCGGACCCTGGAAATTTGCTATCCCTCCGCGCTAGCTCTACTTTATAGTCCATCCGCACACGACCGCCAGCTCTTCCCCCTTCTTTTTTCTCCTGCCACGGCCAATTCGACCTCGCGAGCTCTTCACCGAGAAGGATAACACCTTCCTCCTCCAAGACTCTCTGCACTACGCCATCTAGACAGCTCAATTGAGTAGAAGGTATGCACTGTGGCCCATTCCACCGCTCTCTTCCCTCTACCTTGCCCCTTGCTCCTTATCTCCCCTCACCCCAAACACCCTCCCGCTGCTCCCCGTAAACATTAAACATACTCACGTCACGAGACTCCCTGTGTCTCAAGCTTGACCCAACTTCTAACACGAAAACAGGTTCTCATCTGGCAACTGTGTGCGCGCTGGTCGGCAACCCAAACGGCCATGGCTTCTACCGCCAGCATCGCTTCGCCTCTGGCCAATGCGATCCCTTCTGCGGGTTCCTTTGCGCCCCAGGTCGAATTGATCGTCGATGCTATCACAAACGCCAGCCTGCTCACCTGGCTCTTCACTCTTCTCGCGCTAGCTGTCGCCTACGATCAGAGTACGTCCCCCAGCACACGAGACACCCCAGCCGACCCTTTGCCTAACAGATTGGTCTTATAGTCAGCTATTTAATACAGAAGGGCTCGATTGTCGGGCCCGCCTTCAAGGAACCCTTCATCGGTCCGTTCCTGCAATCGCTCAACCCCAAGTTTGAAGAGTACATGGGAAAATGGCAGAGTGGCCCCCTCAGCTGTGTTTCTGTCTTCCACAAGTATGTTCCTCATCCCCCCGTGAGATATGCCGTCGAACACTCCTCATCTCAGTCGCTAGATTCGTCGTCATCGCCTCGACCCGAGACCTGGCCAGGAAGATCTTTAACGCCCCCCAATACGTCAAACCCTGCGTCGTCGATGTAGCCACCAAGATTCTGGGCGAGGACAGCTGGGTATTCATGGATGGAAAGGACCACACCGACTACCGCAAGGGCCTGAACAACTTGTTCACCCGCAAGGCGCTCGAGTACTATCTTCCCGGCCAGGAGGCCGAATATAAGCGGTACTTCGCCAGGTTCCTTAAGATTACCAACGATGCTGGGGGCAAGCCAGTTCCCTTCATGCACGAATTCCGCGAGCTCATGTGTGCCGTCTCGCTCCGCACCTTTGCTGGCTATTACATGGCCGACTCTGCAATCAAGAAGATTGCCGATGACTATTATCTCGTCACCGCCGCCCTCGACCTGGTCAACTTCCCCATCATCATTCCCTACACCCGGACGTGGTACGGGCAGCGCGCGGCTCGCGAGACGATGGAGGAATTCGCCAAGTGTGCCGCGAAGTCCAAGGTGCGCATGGCCGCGGGAGGTAACATCACCTGCATCATGGATGCCTGGATCAAGGAGATGATCAACTCGAAGAAATGGCTTGAGGCCACCGAGAAGGGCCTCTCCACCGAGAACCTCGAGAAGCCTTCTCCCATCATCCGTGAGTTCTCGGACATGGAGATCGCCCGTACTCTCTTCACCTTCCTGTTCGCTTCCCAGGACGCTACCAGCAGCGCCGCCACGAATCTGTTCCAGGTTGTTGCCAACCGACCCGATGTACTAGACCGCGTTCGCGAGGAGAACTACCGCCTTCGCAAGGGCGACGTCAACGCCCCTGTCACTCTGGAGCAGCTGGAGTCCATGACGTACACGCGTGCGGTCGTTCGTGAGCTTCTGCGCTGGCGTCCGCCCGTCATCATGGTCCCTTACAAGGCCAAGAAAGCCTTCCCCATTACCGACGACTACACCGTGCCCAAGGGTGCCATGGTCATCCCCACGACGTACATGGCACTGAGGGATCCCGAGATCTACGACAAGCCCGATGAGTTCGATCCCGAGCGATACTACACGGGTGACGCCGAGGAGAAGGGCAAGAAGAACTACCTCGTCTTCGGCACGGGCCCTCACTACTGCCTCGGTCAACACTACGCTCAGCTCAACCTCGTGCTCTTCCTAGGCAAAGCCTCGCTCCTTCTGGACTGGAAGCATCATGCTACGCCAACGTCGGATGAGATTAAGGTCTTCGCCTGCATCTTCCCCAAGGTATGTGGTACCGATGCTGTTATTCGACCCGCGAAGGAAATGACTAACATATGACTTAGGATGACTGCCCCCTGACGTTCGAGGAGAGGAAATGGTGAGAGAGTATACTATACGGAGGGGGTTTAATGCTGACATGAGAAGCCGTGGATGAAAATGACACGGCCCATTTGAAAAGGCCGATGATTACGCCTGATTGAATTAGCAGGGTGTTATGAGCCGCTTGCCTTTTTTTTAAAACAAAAAGGGGAAAACTTATGAGCGAGAGAGGCTTAGATTAATTATAATGATGGCTTTGTACATACTTGAACTTGAATTAGAAGGCACTTTGATACCGATGCTTGCTGGTTCGTGTGGTGTGTGGTGTGATGCTTTTGCGCTGCGCAACTTACCTGATTTACCGAGGGGCCTTTGATCGCCGATTACTTATAGTAGAGCTGTTTTGCTGGTTTGTCTTATTGGATCGACATAAACCGGTTCTTAAGTATGTAAGTTGCCCTGCTCTACCTATTCTCGTGGTCCGTACCGCCGCTATAGACCGGTGACGTCTTTCATACGTGCCGTTCGGAACTCCCATCTTGTTGGCATGTGATTATCAGATTCCGTGCTCACATGCTGCGCTCGGCTTGTCTGTGATAACGTATAGGTTCGTTAGCTAATTTCGGCCTCTCGCTGTCTTTGGTTTATGGGGTTGATTTATTGCTTACGCTATGTTTTTTTGCTGTGCTTAATGCTGGATGGGTGTGAATGTTGGTGAATCGTCGGGTTGAGTAAGGTATCGGGATTGGTAGGTAGATGGAGGCTTGGGACTTGCGGCCGGCCGGCTTTCCGCATTAGTCAGCTGGCCGAGCCGAGCCGGTTTTGCAGTGGCTTTAGAGCATCCCATGTGCCAATTAGTGGGCAGTCACAGCCTGTGTGGTGCACCGGTATGGTATGCGGAGTCGCTGATGTGCACTAGAAGGATAAAGTGCAGCACCTGGACCTACCACTAATACGGAATGCGTGCGGGCATCTACCAGTACTGTACCTACCAGTGCTCCTGCTACCTACCTTACCACTGTATCTACCTTATTCAGTGTGCAAGGCCCCTATAGTTAGCCCCTATCTGCCGGCCAGGTACCCAGATTACTTGCGCCTGGTCATGAGCAAATAAGTCCCCCAGTCGCAAACCACCTCAGCTTCCCTCCATTGCTCACCCATCGCCTTCCATCCTGGCGTTGAATCAATCATTTGATCCAACATGACATCCACAACGTCGCCATCTCCACCCTCAGCCCGGGTCTTGATCCCCGGGTGTGCATCTTTCCAGTTACTGTAGCAGCTGAACGTGTGTAGATAACTCTCGATCTCACCCAGCTTCATCGTTTTCCGGAGCCAGCCAACATTCTCGCCATCTTCTTTTCCAGGTTCGTGCTCCAGCCTCGTGGTATCTCTCCAATGATCCTCGGGCACTTCCACGGAACGCAGGAGATTTCTCAGTAGATTTCGTCCTGGCTGTTCCCAATATGCCCCCATGCCCTCTATTCCGGGCGCGACTTCGCCGAACCCGTAGACGAACTTCTCCATGATCGCCGTAGCCTTGTCGGCCCCTACGAATACCTTATCGACGTAGCCCCAAAACGCAACCGTGCCACCTGGCTTCAATGCTCGCGCCATCTCCCGAAACACGGTATTATGATCAAACCAGTGCGCCGCCTGGCCAGCCACGATCATGTCAACCGACGCTGGACGCACGAGCGCCGACAGATCCTCGGCGCGGTGGTGGTGAAACGTGATTTTGGCATCGTCCGTCATTCGGCGCGCTTGCTCAACCATACCCGCCGATGGGTCGATGCCGAGGACATGATGGAAGTGCGGACTGAGCGCCCGTGCGACGAGGCCGTGACCGCAACCTAGGTCCAGTAGCGTCGTGTCGCTCCCGGTGAGCGGCAACTGGTGGTAACCGAGAACTGTGCGGAAGACCGATGGCGGGTATGTAGGCCGAAACACGGCGTAGGCCTTCGCAGAGAAGCCCGGCCGTCTGTAGATCGATAGTTGGAAAGTCAGCCGTGTCGTGATTGTCGCGCCCTCCTGAATCACTTACGCAAAGGTTGCCATTGGTTAACGGAACAACGAGCACTCGAATCTACAAGCACATGGACTTATTTCGAGCATCGAAAGCCGCGAATGGACAGTTCACGAACTGGTGACGTGAATGGCAACTTGGGTTTGTTTGGCCGGAAGAAACCGATTTTCGTAGACGAATGAGTAACAACCGACCGGAAACTTGAAAGTACCCTATCGATGACGTGACGGCGAGTTATAAATAACTCATATCTGGAAAGGAAGCTACACGGAGCTCAACCTCGGTCGGCAACCCCCGTCGCGCACGCTGTCCTAGTCACAAAGCGTACCCGCTTATATCATCTACTTAGTAGTCCAGCACGGCACCACCCCGAATCTTCGGATCCTTCTCCGACCTCCAGGAGGGGTTCCGTTGTCGTAAGACGTCCCCAGCGTCACCACATCCCGTAAACATCAATCCTCCCAGTCGCGGTGAAATCAATTGATCACCACCCCCAGCAAATGTTGAAGATGGCAGCCGAAGCGAGTGTCCGAAAGTTCTTTACGTCCCCGCAGTTCGCTGTTGTGGGCGCAAGTTCCAACCCGCGAAAGTTCGGACACAAGGGTAGGTCGTCCTCCCGCGTCAAGACATCGACATCGATGTCTCAACCATCCCCACCATCCGTCCAACTAACCGCCGCAATACCCGTCTAGTACTAGTTTGGTATCTAGCGCAAAAGCTCCCCGTCACTCCCATCAATCCCGTCTCGACAGCCATCGAGACACCTTACGGAGATCACCCGGCCGTGAAATCCGTTTCGGAGCTCCCCGAACCGAAGCAGACTTCGCTTTCTGTCATCACGCCGCCATCAGTGACCCTCGAGGTCCTGAAGGAGGCCAAACGTGTCGGCATCCCTGCCGTCTGGCTGCAGCCCGGCACCTTTGACGACGAGGTCATGAAGTTTGCCCATGGCAGAGATACCGACGGGTATGCGGGCGAGGTCATCGCTGGCGAGGGCGGCATGGGCAGCGAGGGCTGGTGCGTCCTAGTCGATGGCAAATGGGGTATGGGATTGGCGGGGAAGCTTTGATTGAGGCAGGGAGCTTCAATCTCGGAACTGAATGATTGGAAGTTCGGTGGCGACACGGATTATGCTGGTCCTAGGAGTATTCCGGTGGGACCCCAACCTACGATTCCGTATCTTTCGCTGCTAAGCATCAACAAACCGAGGCGCCTCTGTCGCCGTGTTCCTTTCTACACTATACCCGTTGAACTCGAGGTCTATCTAGAGTTCGCCGGGGTTCAATAAAAAGCACATTGAAATTAAGTCCGTAGGTAAGAGAGAGATGACTGATCGGGAACTTCGATAGATACGCGCGCCCGACAGCTGCAGTGAGTGACCGAACGCGAGCGATTCTACTGAATTCAATGCATCCGAGTGTATTCTCAGTCAACTACCGATCTGTAGTCTACCTACACAATTGCGCGCGAGTTTGTGTCATTTCTTCACGACACCGACCTTGGCCCCGTAGAATTGAGCCAGGCAGTGCCGATCAGACCGGAATCGCCGATCGATCGATCTCACGGAGGTACAGATTCGGAACCGTTGATGCAATCGATCCCATGCCTGGGGCATGACCGATCCTGTATAAATCAGCCATAACCAGCTACCGCGGAGACACTGGGACTATCTAACCTACCATTTTGATAGAAATATATTTTTGGAAATGGTTCGCCCTTGCGTGCCCCTACGACGACATTGATCTGCTCTAATTACGCCTGGTAGATATACACTCGATAATATTGCACATTGCGCCATCCCGGCCCCCATGTCGTCCAGACCGAGGCGATCCAGGGACTGTCCACGTCGATCGCGGTGCCCGCATTGTAGCAGGTGAGAGTACCTCAGGCGTCGATATGAACTCCAGCTCGCTCGACTACACAAGTCAATCCCAATTCCCCTCGAAAAGCGGGTTTCGTCGCCGCTATCTGGGCGGGGGCTTCTCGAAGTAGTACGTCAGCGTATTCGACTGTTTCGCAGTCGAGCCCGTCTGCGCCCTCGTGCCGCTGGTCCTCCCCGGCTTCTTGCCGATCTCAAGTATATCCAGAAACTCTTCGAACTCAGCCTTGGGGACAACCCCGCCACTGGCCTCCTTATGACCGCGGGCGAACGACTCCCCGAGCCTCTCGCGAAGCGTAGCGTCTGGCGCACTCTCCGCTATGCCTTGGAGCAGCTCGATGATGTTCACCGGCGGATCCCGGCCCTTTGCGCTCCGGGGTATGCGACAGGAGAAGTACACCCTGCCGGGTAGATAGCCCTCATTAGCCACCAAGATGGCTTCCAGGTTGGGCCCCTGTAAGTGTCCGGCCCACCGCGTCGCGATGACGGGGTGGACCTGCGCCATCGATTTAATTCGAAGCACTGCGATTCTGCCATCGGCCGAGAACCTCGGAGCCGTGTGCGTGCATCTCTCGACCTCGGCGTTCACCTCGGCCCTCGCTGCCTGGAGCATGGGGTCCTTGAGCAGGTCTGCCGGCGCACTCGCAGTAGCTAGTGCATCCCAGGCTGCTGCGACGTCAAAGGTCGAGGTACGCCGAGGCGCGTTGATCAGGGATACGGCTGTATTCAAAGCCTTCTTTGTGTATGCCTTGAAGGTGGTCTTCATATCGGGAAACGGGGGTTCCCACTTCAGCGCGGTCCCCAGATCGCCGTGTGTCCCCATTACGCACAGCCAGTCACAGGTGCTCTCGACGTCTTCATGGAGACCCAAACACAAATGATACGTGAGCAGTGAGCTTGTGGCGACGGGAGGCGAGTTACACGCCGTGACGTATTCTGACCCCTCTGGAAATGAATCGCCCAAGGCCCAATGATGGTCTATTATCAATGCTCTATGCGGGCGGTCGATAACGGGTGGCGACTTTCTTGACCCTTGATCTAGCACGATGATGAATGCAGGCTCGTACTCTGCCATGGCTTTACGCTCGCTTTCATCGTGGATATTACAGCCTTTTTGTAGGAGGTGGACTGATATCAAGCTAGGATCGAGGCCAAGCAGCTCGAGGGTCGTCTGCAGTATGACGCCGGAACTCAACCCATCGGCATCTTTGTCTGGGACGATCAACGTCCTCTGCTTCGCGGACGCGCTGAGAACAAGGTCAGTTGGTTCGGGTAGATAAAAGGAGGGTGTTCGACATGCCATTCACGAATGAAGCGCCGTGCTCTGTCTATCTGATCTCGCGGTGCCGGCCATATTATATCACCTGATTCGTCGCGCAACGAAGGAGTCGAGTGGTACTCGGGGATCTGGAGAGGCTGTTTATTTGCCTTGGCGATATGTTTTGAGTCCGATGAAGCGCTTCGTTTCATGATGTCTCCAAAACACAGAGTCGTCCGCCGTTGAAATGATGCTGTTGGCTGGCAAGCTGCCGCCCGAGTATGAATATATGTTGAGAGAAGGCGTTGGACCGTAAGCGTTGAGGAGCGTATGTGGAACTGTCTCATGTGTCGCCCATAGCTCCAAGCAGCCTGCACTTTATGGCATTTCATGTCATTTACGGTTTTACGGTACGATCGTGTCCGTCCGTTGGGGTGCTCAGTAATAGACAACGCGTGTCGGTGACGTCGACCAGCAAGGCAGCTGATGTAGTGGCAATACTACCTTTCCGCACGTATTTTATTGTATTGAGTTGAGTTGAGTTGTGTGAGCGATGGGATGGCTAGCGACATCATAGATATGGAAACATCATAGATTTGCAGAACCGATAGGTAACTTATATCACCGCCAGTAAAAGTTGTGGGCTTTCAGATCTGGCATTTGGGAAAATGTGTGCTAAAATTCAGTACAGTGTGAAATCTACGGTATCAGTATATCTCCCACTGCCGAATATACAGTGTATCTTAAAATCTCACTGTATCGAATAGAACCACGGGCGTACTTTAGATAGAGCTCGCCCTGGCATGTCCGGATTTTCATGTCTCCAGTCTTCATAAACGCTACAGGTAATAGGCTCCAGCACAGCGACGATCACGTCCTATATTTGTCGCTTTCAGAATCAGATTTTACCACTGGGCCGAAAGGATAATTCTGATACATACTATCTACTTAATAAAATAGATTTTATTCGACATTTGACACCCCTTTACATGGCCTGCCGTGATTATACGTCCCCACGGGTGAAAATTGGTAGTTCGATTCTACGAACGTAGCCGATGACTACAACATGAGGGTGACAGATTAACGTGCGATCATCCAAGCAGCTAGTAACTAAAGATGGATTATTACGGTGATGCCATGAAGATTCGCTGCTTGTGTCGATTGCTTAAAGGGCTGTCGGACGGCGGGCTGGTGGTCAAACCATCGAGAGAGTACGGAATACGGATACATTTGTCTGCTTATGGTGTGTCAAATTTCGAGCGCCGATCGCCAACCGTTGTCTGGCCTTAGTTATACTTAACCCAGCCATTAGACCGCCGATCACCACGATCACCACAACGTAGACCAGATCCAATGCCGGAAATCTAAACCCAAAATAGGCCCGGTCGCTCCGTTCTGCCACCCGGACTGACAACGTCAATCACGGCGTTGGAAAGGGGTGGAGACCCGAATCGCGCCTTCCCTACGGAGTACCTAACCGCCGAGAGTCATGGCGACGCCACTCTACCGTCACCGGTTCCCTTGTCCGTTTGCAAATTCTGCCACTCTGTTCCGCTTTAAACCGTATAAACACGCAGTATTTGGGTATATATACACTAACGACTCGGTGTTGCGCTCCATGTGAACAACTGGGCTTCAATACCCGACCAAACCCAGTCCCCGGAACTATTATCGATGTTGGGAAGCAAATTCGAGTACAATTTAATAAAAAGCTTTACGCAAGCGGTTCATGTGTTCTTGGCCGCTCCCTGCAAGACCGATATGGGTGCACAATGCTCTGACGAGGTGCTTCAAAAATTGACACGGATTTATTAATCGGATATGAGTTTCGTATACAAATCTAGAATATGTGCTAATATGATCGCCTAAAAATACACCCGAAAACCCCCAATATAATTAATAACTAACAGAGTGTCCGTTGAGCGTAAGCTCTGCACTCCACAGTTCACGAGCACCTTTACCACCAGACTGGAGGCGTCCGTGGAATACTACCGAACGGCCATTGGGATCGAGGTCCATCCCACCGGGTGCCCAGACACCTTTGTGGTCTGCGGAACGTATAAGGATGCCGCGGTTGGTGTAAGCGCCGTTGATCGTGCTCGAGAAAGCATATTCAATGTCGTAGTCGTCGGTCGAGTAGCAGTGGGCACTGTAGAACAGGATATAATTTCCATCCGCAATCTAGAATCACATCAGAACATGATCTATTATCTCCCTGCGCTGGATGGAAGCAGGGGTATCGGGATGAAGGACTCAAGGCTCACCTTGTAAAGCGCCGGCGCTTCTACAACACCGTCGTTGCTCTTGCCTTCGTTATCTAAGATCTGGCTCGGGCTGTCCAGAAGAGTGAGGGCATCTCGCGCCATCCGCTGAATCTTGATGGGAGTAGGCTTGTAACTGCCCGACGGTTTGCCTCCCTGGCATGTGCTTGCTCCTCCGAGACTGTTGCCGTCGACCTTCCATAGAATCCAACGGTCAACACCGTCGTCATACCCGGAAGCATCGATAACACCACCATTGGCCTCGTCGCATATTAGGGGGGCGCTTTGAGGTTTGAACGGCCCTACAGCCTTTGATGAAGTTGCCGCGCCAATGCAGTGGCCGCCGCCATTCTGATGAGCGGTATAATACATGACATAAGTACCCGCATCCTTGGACACAGTCAGTTAATAATCTCTATCACGTATATGGGTATCGTCCGGCTCCAAAGACTTACGTTCTTTTGGACATCGGGTGCCCATACGGCTTTATCCTTTGGATTCACCCAGGGTCCAGGATCCGGCAAGGCATCATAGGTCGTGAGTTTCCATGAGGCAGCATCTGATGATGTCGCAACCGGTACATACTTGTTGTTGGACGATGTTGCATATGCCTTCCAAGAGCCGTCACCCCATATTAGCGAAGGGTCTGGAAAGCTCACACTTAGTGCGGGTTTGGTAAGACTGCGGCCATTTATGGCATTGGAGTCTGATATCCCGAGTCTCGTTATATTAGCAAGTCCAAGGACGGGGAAGTTATCGCTTTTGGCTGGCGCTCCTGCGGCCAGCTGAGCAGCCAATACGAGAAGAAAGCTCTTCATGACGGGAATAAGATACTGTATTAAGTGGGAATGTGGTGCGTGGCTCCTGAGGTATACAGCATAACGTTAAGGAGGCATCAGGCATATATATAGTCGAGGAAAGCCAGGACGACCATCCTCAACATTAGTATGCCCTGTCTAGGTCAGCTAGCACAGCACCTCAATTGACCAAGCTGTCCGCTTTGACTTCTAGTCCGATGGGGAAGGTTGCGAATGGTTAGCAGGGCGGCCTTAACGGATCGTTCCATCCCGGGTGGAGAAGAAGTTCACGGTCAGGCGGAGGGATGAGGGATCATTCGCAGCTTATAGTAGTTCCGCTTGGCGGTGTCGAGGATCCAGAGATATTCGGCGGGGCGCAGCAGGCTTTCCTACTGACGCTGAAAGGCATCAAGATTATATAATGACGATACAAATGGCCTATAATGATGATATAGGTATAATGATGGTACATTGATATATATCTTTCGCTGGAATTGTCGATAAGTCGACGGAGCCCTCGGTTTACCTTTCCTTTAGAGCTCATCACGTCAATTTAAGCCTTGGTTAGCTAAGGGGTCGTCATGACGCACGTACGGGATGGAGAAGCCAATTTCCGCGTTAACGGCATCGTCATGCTGCGCAAGGACGGGTTAACACAGGGGTGCGTCCATCTTTAGACTTCATTATCCACAGACAGAACCTTAAGTCCAGCAGTCATCTTTGCTAGCAGAAACCTGTGTACGTTGAATTCGCTCATGGTATTGTCAAAGGCCTCGAATACGGCGTACAGTATAGTCAGTCCACCATAGGATACCTGTATGATGTTGGGATAAGCAAAAACGGGATTTCTTTTACGAAGCTTGCTTCTCAGCTGAGGGATGGTACGGGCTATACGGTTGCGAATGGCCAAAGTTAGCTACTAGTGCTATTGTCGGCGACTCAGCGCAGATGTTTCCTTGGGTCTGCGGAATTGCCCATGCAGGCGGAGGACTTTGCCGCTGAGGGATGGGATACGGGCTTGGTTGCCTATACGGTGGCGGATGATTAAAACTGCCCGCTGCATACCGATTGTCGGCGCGGGCATTAATTTAGTCCATGGAATTACCCACGCAAATAAACTCCCCCCAGCTAATTTGCGCCTATATTAGGTTGTTGTTAAAAATATAAAACCGGCTGAGGAATAGGTGCTATGCTAATTGCCTACCTGGATAGTCTGCCAGAACGGGAAGGCGGAAATGGCTTCACAGGAATAGTGCTTGCTCCAAAACTTCATCGCAAGTGCCGGGATCGAATGCACAGTTGCCTTTCTTTTATTTTTCTTTTTTTTTGTGGAAAGATAAGATTCTGAAGGATCTGCCTTGATTGACGTAAAAATCATCGCCTACTATGAACCATCTATGCTCTTTTCTGGAGCAGGCAATGCCGGCCCCACCGCCGTCTATACTTTTCGGGTACCAAACTCGATTCCGGCATCCAGAGTACTCTTGACAAGAAATGCGTCCTGCTCGCATCTAGAAATGGTTCACATTTGACGATATCCCATTTATCGTTATCCGCAATGTAATCTGGCTCGTGGGGCGGTAGAGGATCCATATTCTCGGGATATTGTGTATCCACCAAGAAGGAACACTCTCTGATATCGACGTATTTCGCCATGTCCTCCTCGTTTCGATCATTTAAACCGTTGGTTGGTAGCCATGTTCCGCCAAATAATCCAAACCCTGTGTGTGCCTCTGAAAACTGGCCGGGTAACAAGCCACGAAATTCGGACCGGATGAATTTGGCATGCATATCGCGGGGAAGGAAATATGAGCTGGGGAAGCGATACCACTCCTTACCAAAGCAGACGTTGTCGCCGCGGCCACCGATGCCGTTCTCTCCAGTTATCCCAGCTCCCAGCGGTCCATATAACTTGAGCGGAGCCGAATATGCAGTATAGATACCCACAATTCGGGTAAGGCCTAGACCGAGGGAAAGCATCAACACCGAAATCACGGCCAACAGCTTAAGCCGCGCTGGAATCATTCCAACAATAGTCCTGGTGTCCGGATTGCCAAACGCCGAAAGTACTATATGGAACGCGAGGGCCGCATTCAGAGCAAGAAAGGGATAGGCCGGGTATATAAACCTTTCCTCCTTGTGAGGTTGTAAAGTGAATATACCAAGCCACATATAGAATGGCATGAGGAATACGATAGTCCGTAGTCCGCTTTGAAAGCTGTGGGTTTTCGCAGTGAAGACTTTCTGCAGGAGAAATAGGGGGAGCGAGAGTAAGGCGAGGATAAACCAGATATTAAAGTTGATGGCTAGATTGCGGAAGTAGAAAGTCCAAGGTTCCGTCCCATAGAGGTTGGGCCCCCCAGTGGAAGAAAATATGTTGTATTTGATGATGTTCCAGGACACAATTTCAACTCTGTGGTAGAAGAACGCATTGATTGCTGCGTCACCGAGCTGGGTACATCTTGTGAGAACCTGACATCGTCTCGGTGGGCAAGTGAACTTACAACGAGTAAAAGTGCTGCAATAACTCCACGGCCGACACGTAGCAGAGTCTCCCGAAATTGTTGGCGATCGCTCATCAACGCAAATATGGCCTCCTCAAGCATGAATGGGGCGCATAAGGCCGACGCAAAGGGCCACCCTAGAATTCCACCAACCGCAAACCACCAAATACCCCAAGCTGTCCTAAGACCACCTCTCCAGTTCATGAAAGCGGCGGCGCCGAGGAAAGACATGTACATGGCGAAACTAGAGGGCAGATAAGCGGTGCTGGCGTGGAAGTTGCCGGGAGACATGGTCAGGGCCATGAGGAAGAACAGCCCAATCCTCGGGTTGAGCGTGAAGCTGATAACGCGGAATAAGAGTACCTGGCAAAAGGCACAAAGAAAAGCCAGCGCATATCGAACAAAGTAGAACTCAGCAACCTATAAAGATGCCAATCAGAACCACGGACATTACAACAGTCAGTGAAGCCCCTCATTGACTTACCTTGGTAGGTCGAGGCAGTAGTCTGCGAAAGCTACCGACGATAGCATGGAGGCCTACGTAGAACCAGCTTCGGATTGCGTAATCCGGAGAGTATTCCCATGTCTGCAGGCCGTAGCCATGAGACAGGTAGTGCGTAGGCTCCCAGTAATTAAAGGTTTCATCGCAGTCCTGGATTGGCGCAAAGAGTGCAGCAGTGAAATTTGCCGCTAGGAAGATGTAAAAAGCGGTGATCGGTTGAATCGCGAAAGGCGATGACGCTCTTCATGCGAAGACGGTACGAGTTAGCAGTCTGGATCCAGACGCCGTCTTCGGACGATGTAGGGAATAGGGAGGGACCTACTTTCTCTTCGCATGTTGCGCAACTGGGTGGACATATTGCTGTCGCGACTGAGGCGGTTCGGGCGACATGGGAGGCAGGAGGAGATGGAGAATTACAGAAAGGGTGTTTTCATGATGCCTGCTACCGATGCAAGATGGCAAGTACCAGCAGCGATACCGACAAGATAGCCAAAAAGTAGGCGACCGGCGATACGTCTGGCGGATAGAGGCCCATTAAACTGGACAGTTAACTGGCCAATGAAGTTGTCTAGCTAGATAGAGATCTACCTTATCTAGCGTATGTTGCTGCCCGGCCTATCTGGTTGTTCGGCCACGCACGGTCTTCACGGAATATCTAGCGCGCCAATCCCTTAGAAATAGGCGTCCTCAGTAGGCAGTCAACTGTACCTACAGTGAGTTCGCGCGACCCTTGACCAAGGTGGCCGAGCAATGCGGTATGAATGGGCAGCCCGTCCATGGCGTCAGAGCGTTTAATCGATAAGATACGTACCTGACGTATTGTACTATGTGGTCCACTTTAATTTTCTTGAAGATGTGAACAAAAGCAGCTCTATCACCTTACTATCATCTACCTACTTGCCTACTTTATCAACTTCACTTCACAGCATCTCAACCCGGCATTGAAGTATCACGTATAATATGGTAGGTGTTACATCATATAACCGTTAATCTCCATTTTTCACAGAAACGCAGGAATAACTTGGTTGTTGTTTGCGCTCACACGATTCACTCTTTCCAACCGGGCCTTGTTCGCCACTCTCATGGAAGTCGGTAAATGGTGAGCTGCCGCCTGCAATCAACACCAATCTATCAGCAAGGGCAACATTCGGCAATCCTAGAGGTCTCGTAGGATTGTCTACATTCATTACTCACGATACAATGTCTGGTGTTAAAATTCCCGGGCTTACCACAATATCACCCGAAACGGAGAGTCCTCATGCTCAACCTGCTTTAGTAACTGATGGCCAGACGGTCACATTGCCGTCTCAGCCTACAACCGCTAGCAGTAGTATTCCAAAAGTTTTGGAGCCTGAAGAGCGGGGGAGCGAGATGGTGGTGGATGGTCCGCCGAGTCCGCCGTCACTCATGACGGAGTTAGAAGCGCTCCTTGGTGGCCTGGACCCTTTGCCCGAACCCACACCTGTCACATTGAATTCGAGTGATCATGCCGATGGCGCTCCACCTCAACCAGAAACTGCAGCGCAAAATGGAGAACCTGTACAAGACAACCAGGACGGCGGAGAAGAGGAACACCCGGAGTGGGAAGTAGACTCGTCCCCTTACGAATCATCGTCTGACTCTAGCAGTTCTGATGACTCTGATGATCAATCGGATGATGAGAAGGACTACAAAATTCTTGGACCCGAAGAGACTGCTCGTATACTTATGGAAATGGACGGTGGATCTGATGACGAAGGTGAAGGGAAGGGAAAGGGAGATGGTGCCGGCCTAGTGCGAACTAAGAATGAGCTCCCCGAAGCCATCATTCCGCGGCCCGAGGTGGAAATCAAGACTGAGATGGAAATACTTGAGCTTGGTGCAATCGAACATTTTGTCGGCAACACTGCGGTTATTAAGGCCAATACAGACGGTGAATACCAGGTCCTTGACACCGGATCTGTTCTCTGTCTTCAGGACCGAACAGTCATAGCCGCCCTATCAGACGTCATCGCAACTGTACGAGAGCCTCGCTATATCGCGAGCTTTGCAAACGAGGGAGAGATTGAGTCATTCGGGTTGGCACCTGGAACCAAAATCTTCTATCCGCCTACGTTTGCAAACTTTGGTTTAACGCAAACACTCAGAACCAACAAGGGTACGGATGCGAGTAATTGGCATGACGAAGAGGTGGCCGAAGACGAAGTGGAGTTTTCCGACGACGAGAAGGAGGCGGAACATAAGCGGCAGTTAAAAGCCAAGAAGCGAGGAGCACGTGGTGGTCGGGACGGTGCACCTAGCCGAGGCGGCCAGAACGATGCCACCACCGTGAATGCCTCCTCTCCCCCTGGTGGGCTGCAATACGACGAGGATGAGGACGATGGTCCTTATCGACCATTGGTACGACCAGCGGGATTTGGGCAAAATCAATTTTCTCACGGCGGAAATGAAACGTCAAGTAGTTTTTCGGGTCATGGCGGTTCATACCGAGGGAACCGAGGTGATTTCCGGGGAAGAGGCGGCCGTGGTCGCGGTGGACGTGGCCATCGTGGCGGTAACCCACGAAACGGATACTCACTACCACCGAGACCCGAAGGTCCTGGCGTTCAAGGGGCCCAGGAATTCCAACAACCACCCATGCAACAATACAACCTTCCTCCTACTCCCTTAATGCAAATGAATCCCCAGTCGTACCCGATCTTCCCTCCTCAGCCAAACGCCCAACAATCACAACCAGCCAACCAACCATTCCCTTTCCTGTGGCCGCAGAATGCCCAGGCGGGCTTTTATCCTCCGCCTCCACCCCAGTTTACAGCCCAGCAGGGCGCAAACGGGATGTACTTCAACCCCAGTTTCCTAACAGCCCTACAGAATCAAGCTCAAAACCAGCAGAGTCAACAGAACAATCAATGGACCGGACAACACAATCAACATAATAACCAGTGGACCGGACAAGGTGGGCAATGAGGGGGAATCACCACGCTGTTCTTGCTAGTAGCTCGGTGGAATCGAGCCCCTGAATTAGGGACATAAGCAGGAGCCCGATGCCTACGTCAGCATGATGGTGGTGAATAATTGAGGCGCACAGCTGATTATCGTGAGCTTTACAGCTCGCTTCAACCACCTGCTATGTAAATAGTGCATAATGTAGTAATCACCTTGTACAAAAAAAATCGAGTACTCATGTCTTCCCAAGTGACACGCTATAGGGGTGCTAAGAGCCTTACCGGAGGCGAGCACGGAATACCTACGTACGATCTACAGGAATAAGATGGTGCTGTAAACATCGATGGGGCATTGGGAAAAGAGACGAAATTAACTACTTCGCTATAAGAACGCCGGTGAGTATAATAAACCAAAGACAACGCTTGGTGAGCGTGGCTGGTAGTTAGTTGTGAGCCGTTAAAAGTCCAAGAAACACACTCAGGCCGGACTTTGCGGTGAATAGCATCCCCCTTTATGTTCTTTCACACGAACGGCTGAAGACCTGGCAACACGTTATCGTCTCCATTGATCTCTTTATTAATTCATATTCGTACCGTAGCTTTGTTTCTCTAAGCTCGGCATATGTAATATAGCGTTGTGCCAATCGGAGTATTACGATTGGCCTTCTACCCTCCGACGACTACTACGTGAATATTTACGAGGAAATGAAATGGGGCAGTTGAATTATCGCCCCCAGCGCTTATGTTGGTCTGGCAGGTTTGTCCTCGACTCAGGGCCCCCTGGACGTATGTCTAGGTACTATCTAGATGGTGAGCCCCGACCGCAGCTGAGCGGTTAACCGCAACCAGTCAGTCGAACGATGTCGTATACTCAGGGCACAACGTGGCTTGGAGCGTGCGGGTGGGGGATGTGCTGGCTCTTAAATCCCTGCTCCCAGACATGGGGTACCTACTTAGATGGTTATGAGCCAGCCCGCCTGAGACCTACCGACATTGTAGAGTGTGCATACTTACATAGTCACTCCCCGCGATGCGTGACGGGTGGTCTAAGATACCCTATATAGGTATGTAAACCCTAAGTTCTGAGAAATCTGCGGAGGGATATCATGAAGCTGTATTGTGGTCTGATAAGGAGATCTCGCACCTGGGCTTAGTGGCACATAAGCCAGCACCGAGGAACGTCGATGTTACCGTGGTTTATTGTATTCACCAACGCCAACTTATCCAGCACCGAGGCAGCCAGGCTTAACTTATTTCCTGTGTTCGTCCGATATGAGCTGCCCGCACTCACCGCCGCTGCCGCAGCAGTAGGTGGGCCTCATACCTACTATCCGGTTATATGTCGGGGATAGCTGGCATTAGACATCGGTTCAACTTGGTGCTATGTGCAAGCACACCAACAGGCGTGCGGGCGCCGGCGCCCTATACGCCAGAGTTGCTGGAGGAGACATACGTGGGGATGTTGGCCGTTCATTGTGCTGGCTGACCCATTGCCGCCAGAACACGTTATTAATAGTTCAAGGCCTGATGTATCTGTCTGTGTCCCATAGCGCCACAGAGGCAGCTGAGCAGCGCTCGAGGTGGTGGCGCGCTGAGGCGTTCCCATAATGTCGTGTCGCTAGCCGACAATATAACGCCAAGGCCGAAATTAGCAAGGGAACGAACGGTGAATTGCTTCGTGTTTACACCGAGGGCGGCAAGCACTCAGCTGTGAGCGCCACGGATGCGACCGGGGCTATTGAGATATTGCGAGTGAGCTCGGGCTCAGCAACACAACCCGAATGGTTGACCTAGTAGCCACATACCCTAAAATTATCTGAGGAACGAAGGGAATTTCCTGGCTTGGAAGGAATATCGTCACGGACTCCTTCGGGACTGCTATTTCTGAGGTCGAAATTCCTTCGACCTAATGGCGAGATTCCGCGTGAGATGAATTCTGAAAAATTGTTCAGTGTCGAGGCCGGGGCAGGTCGAGAGGCCGGGTCGTCACAGCAGGGAATACGTGCGGTAATACTGAAGATCCCGTACGTATATATGTAACAGCCGCTGGATAGTGCTGAACTGACCCAGTTGCCAGGGGTTTCGATGACGATGTCCGCACAGCATTTCAAGTTGCTTTATACCAAAGGTGCCGGATACACTGGTTCTCGGATTTCCAAGCCCACTGACGGCCTCTTTCCTGAGACCAGATTGTCGTGAGTTGCCGAAAACATTATAATTGTGGTGCGGTGATGGAAGATTCTGACCGTCCCGAGATTATGAATACAGGGTAATGCGTGGGAGAGACAGGGAGGCTTGTGAGGACGCCGTAGGCAATAGGGACGTCGACTTCAGCGCGGTCTTCCGTCCAACAATAACGACCGTCTACCTATTACATCATTGTACGTAATAGGTACTAACCAGCACAGTTAATTAAGTCGCATCAGAATTCGTGTGGACACCGTACGAGTATACTTCGTATGAAGACCCGGAATAGGTACCTTAGGTACGGAAAAGGGATTTAAAAGTTTCGATCACTACAGTGGCATTACAGTGGGCTATAGTGGTCTTGGCTGATCGAAACTTTTAAATCCCTTTTCCGTACTGCGCTTAGCAGATCTTGGGGAGATAATTTACGGTAGGCAATCAGTTTGATTTGAGCTGAATTCGTGAGCAGCACCAACAAGCAACAGAAATGTTGCTTTTAGTGAATGCCTATCTCCAAGTTTGCGCGTTTCTCATTAGATGTTGGCTGCGTACCGGTTATTGCCGTTCTATCCAGTCTCTTGATACATAACGGGTTGTGACGCCAGAGATCAATCATCAAAGCGCCTATCCACATTTTTGAAGATCTTGGTGCTGGGCAGCATCATTTGTCAAGCACTAAAAAAGCACGTTCTGTACCTGCACTGTTAGCGTGCCATTTAATAGCAGCGCACAAAGCACCTATAGTCAGCTACCTTTAGCACCTTACAAATAGTGTACATACTTCGTAGCGCGCTTCGCAGATGAAAGCTGATCTTGAACTCCCGAGTCTTTTACTGCTAAGTACGAAGTACTTAGAGTTACAGTCTCGTAGTTATCATGTACTGTCCTTAGTAGAAAGCCCGACTAACCTCGTTCGCCAACAGAACACCCAACCCAAAGGAGGGCACGAGATCTCGAAGAACAAAACAAAAGAGGGCGAATAATAGATTTCATTGTTGTGTCATGCGTCGAAAAGGGGTCAATTCTAACTAGGAGGTAGGTGGTATGGCCGGCGCTGATTTGTCCAAATAAAGCCAACCCCTGTCCGCCAATTTTCATCGCACATGCCAAGATTCTCAGAAGCAGCAAGCACGTTCCCACCAATCAGACCGGCTTTGTACCTGGAGATGCGATGCTTGTGCCTGGCTAGAAAAGGGCTAACCACGCTAATGTGCGCCAAAAGCCTTCCATCACAGCATTGCGCACCGTCCCCGATGCACTGTAGGTGCACTGTTACCATACAGTTGCCGTACCGTACCTATACCAAATCGCATGGCGCTTTGGTAGGGCGTTTCATCTTTGGAAAGCGCGCGGTATCAGGATCTTGGTGGGCACTTTGAAGTACCTAAGTATTTATTTATTTACGCATTGCTCGGCCCGCATTGGCTTGCCAGATCTCTGTCGGCCCGCGAAATTGACGAGCGCTTCTACCTACACCTACCCACATTGCCTACCTGTACACATCGGCAATGGCGAGTCCGTGCAACTGAATAGCATAATGGCCCAAGGTTACTGATCACATGATATGTTCAATTACCTATAATCACGTATTATGTACCTAGGTAGTGTGCTTGTGTGTGCGTGCTCAGACATATTGGAGGGCTACGCGCTTACCTATGTACGTTTTGCAGCCGACAAGAATTAGACAGGCCGAACCGGCCCGAGCACACCCTAAAAGCCGGACTCCACAATACGCGCGCTGTAATCAATGTGGTACGGTACGGTACGGCACCTATGACCTACCGCTAGCCTACCCGCCCAGGTACATTACCTTAGTTGCTAAGCGTACGGACGTACTTCGTACGTACCGAAACATCTGTCTAGATAGCGCACATGTGTCGATACCCAGGCTACATTGCGTATTTGACGGGTTTCTTTGTCGTTACAAAAGCTGCCGCCGCAGTCTATAGTCCGTAGGTACCAGATATGTACCATTCAGTGCTTAACGGTGATGGACGTGTGTTTTATACGGTACCGAGGTACTTCGTACAATCAATGATGTACTGTACATGGAAGGTGCGGAGTGCACATTGAAGGGACCGTCTGTGATGACTCCACCTATTTCCAGATACCAGGCAGGCACGCTAGTCGGTACGGACTGTGTAGCAGTTGCTGCCTTTTCCAGAAAAGCCTCGTATCTAGTCAATCCCTCCGGACTCCGCTAAATGACCAGATTCACCAATCAGCCACCAGAGATTGGCCAGTACAGCGGTCCTACGGGCTGCTGCTAGCACCTGGCACTTACCTACCTCCCACCGGCTTTCGTCCGTGCCCATTCTTCCCTCTCTCTCCCTCTCTCTTCACGTCGCATCCCACAGCGTTTCTCGCCCTCCTTCACTCACGAGAGTGCGTGCTAGGCATCCTCTTTCTTTCGGATACCCGTACAGTTCCATTCACTCATTTATGTTTTCTACCACTATCAACCCGACTGTACTCTCCAAAGCATCCATACACTCCCTTCCGACGCGCGAGCACCGATATAATCGATCCCGACCACGATTCTCCTGCATCAATTGACTCTTCGATTCACTTATGACGCAGCACGGATAGACGCTCATTACTGACGGGTTAGCCTTCATTTGACTTCGATACACAACAACTGCCGTCATCGACGCCGCTAGATATCATTCAGTCCTATCGCCCCCCGTCTCCCTCCATCTCGCGTTCGGTACAGCGTTTGATACGACGATCCGAAAAGAACATTGGTCAATTGTGGTTTTCTGCTACGCAATGAGACATATTTAAAATAAGAAGAGGATATTCGTCGGCACCAGAAAACCTCGTTAATATTTGCCGGGATTCGGTTCAAAATACATACAGGATGCCGAGTCACAAACACCAGCATGCGCGGCATGCGCACCAACATTGGGACAATTTCGTTAGAGGCGTTGAGAACGTCGCTAACGAGCTGAACCCTTTCAAAGATACTCTACAGGCTAGGTCTCCCGAAACCCTGACGGTATATACTACCATGTCACCAACCTTCCCGGGTGCCGTCGCCGGTTGGTCAACTATTGGCGTACCCGCCAATCCCACCCAGAACGCGAATTCAGGGGATTCTGTAACAGCTCCCTCGTCCCAAGAGACAGCGAACCCCAACCCCCAGGCCGCTCCCCAGGCCGACGCAGGCGAAGCTCCTGGTAGCCTTCCCGAATCTCTGCTACCCTCAACATCGGTTAACCTTGCTGGTGAATCGACCCTCGCAGTAGCAGGAACTAGCCCGTTGGCGCAGCAGCCCACTACTTTTCAGACCACCAATTCGCCTAGTCCCACAGCTGCCACCGCCTTGTCCAGCCCTACGTCGTCCGCGAGCGCTTCCAGCTCAGGAGCCAGCCCTGCAACGCAGGCAGGCATTGCTATCGGAGTTCTGGGTGGCGTCTTTGCTCTCGGACTACTTGTCTTCTTCGTTTTCAAGAAGCGCAGAAAGCAGGCCGAGCAACAACAACCGCTAGATCACGAGAAAGTTAATGGACCCTCTGGTGGCCACACCGACTTTGCCCGTTCTGGACCTTCCGAGTTGACTGCACCCCAACTAAGTTTGCGACCAGTCACCCAGTTCAATCCGACTTTTAACGAAAGACGCTCGAGCAAAGGTGCTGGCCTCATGCTTGCGACTGCAGCCGCTAACCCGCCGAATGCAGCTCAGGAGCGAGGAGGTAGTATGTGGGAACGCCCTTCCACTGCTCATAGTAACAACCCTCAGAATCCTTTCAACGATTCTGCTCGAGCCTATTCTCCTACTGGAAACGGGCCCGCCGCCTCCCCAGACCCAGCTAGTAACCCGTTCGACTCTCCGGAGCATGTTGTCGGTATGGCCCAAACCACGGACGCGACTGCTGGCTCTGACATAACTGCCACTGCTGGCAACGGCGCTGTAGCCGTTGCTGCCGCCACTGCTGCTGCTGCCGCCGCTGCCGCCGCTACTCCTACAGGCACGTCTCTGACCCGAAAGGAATCAACTCGCAAGCAGGCACCTGAGGCCTTGGATCTTACTACAACCATCCCCCCTCCAAGCCCTACTGGTACTGAATACAGTATGCATTCAGTCGCCCCTGGCCAATCTCCTGTGCCCTCCAAGAGTGCTGCAGAAATCGCAGCAGCTGGTGGTCCTCCCTCAACGGCTGTACACCGAGTCCAGTTAGACTTCCAACCATCTATGGATGACGAGCTGGAGCTTCAGGCCGGACATCTAGTCAGGATTCTTCACGAGTATGATGATGGATGGGTAAGTTGAATCAATTGCGGGGTGGATCACTAAACTAACTTGCTGTTAGGCACTCTGTATTCGCCTTGACCGTTCTCAGCAAGGTGTTGTCCCCAGAACATGTCTATCCACTCGCCCTGTAAAGCCTCGACCTGCCGGCGGCCCCCCAGGATCTCGTAGCGGTGGCCCTCCGGTCAACCCTAGTCGCCCACAAGGCCCATCTCGTGGTCCTGGTCCGAACTACCCTCCCAACTACCAGCCGGGCCTCCCTCCCAATGGCCGACCAGAATCGCCGATGAGACCTAATGGACGACCCCAGTCTCCTGCTCACATTCGTCCCTATTCGCCGGCTGAAGCACGACCTATAAGCCCCCTTACCGTTCGTTCCGTCTCTCCAGCGGGTGCTCCCCCTATGAACCCAGGCCCTCGCGCTCAGTCCCCGGGCCCTCGTGCTCAGCGACCACAGAGTCCTAGCGAAATGAGCCGCCGGAACAACACTCCTGGCCCTAGCCCCATGAACCCAAGCAATATTCCTGGTGCAGCCCAGCAGTATCGTGGCTCCCCTGGTTCACCGCGTCAGGAACAAGCCGAACAGAAGCCCGTTCCAGGCCAGGCGTACTAGATTTTTCTGATGAAACTTGATGAACATTGGAATGACACCTAAAATTTTCTCGACACTCGCTCGCGACTTTTTACTTTTACTGGTCTTGTTTTCGACTCTTGTATCATGTTACATTTCGGTTTTTTTTACGTCGTAGGACGACGTAGCCTTATGGACCCAAGAAACCCCCTACAGCTATCGAATAGGACTGCTTGCAAGCTCGACTCTGAAAGCACCATTCGTGAAGTGTTTCTTGGGGATTTCTTGTTCATAATTTTTAGTTTCGGCCGCACGTTCGGTGGCGGCAACTGTTTCGCTACCGCTGCGGCCAACCTGGTGCTCGTTGCCTAGAACTGCGAAGCGGGTTTCCGGACACGCCAGCTTCCCCAAAGTTTCGAGCAACTGACCACGTGAGACTTCGGGATTGTCTAACGCACGTGTGTTGTCAGGAGCTTTCAGGTGTAGCTCTAGTCTCCACTAATGTCAATCTGATACCTCTCTCGTTTCGCGCGCCGGTCCTAACGATGAGCTTGGTTGGTATCTTGATTTTGCCTCGGCACAAATGCATCTGGATGGACTCGTTGGTCTACAAAGTTTCTGGTCGGACAAGTTCTATGCAGGACGTTAACAGAAGATGGGCCGTGTCCGAGGTTGAAGGAATGGCGTTATGTATAAGCATGACTGGCAATTGCATTCTTTCATGGCGAGCCATGATCTGGCAGCCCCGGGGCTCCTTCTTTTGTAGATCGCGAGATAGATGAACTCTGTGTGGTTACTTGAAAGACGCGTATTACTTATTCTACGTGACTCGTTGTAATTAGATAGATGGCTTGCGTCTTCCGTCGGATGACGTATCAAGGTCTCTCAAGTGGCCATATAATTAATATCTTCCCGGTAAGTGTTCGTGGCTATAGTAACGCAGTCAGAAGGCGAGCGTAGAGCCTTCTATGTAGGCACCTAGTCTGCTCAACTTCCCATCCTTATCATTCATTCTCTGCGCGCGCTATAAATACAATCCTATTCATGCAGTGTATGTAAATGCTACCCTGCGTTCCTAGAGGAAGTAAAGCTAACCGGAAGTACAGAATATCCCGAGCCCCCTAGCTGGTTTCTCTGGTCACCTATTTCGTTCCAGTTGGTCTTATTTTTGAGATCAGCGAGGAAAAGCGAGACCAAGAAACCACCGGGGTGGGGGTGGAAATTTGGGCGTGACGGAACAGCCTAACCGTGGGCACAGCAAGAATACTGAGAATAACAGGACGAACATCATAGCTACTGAGGTATGCTACCTACTAAATCGGATTGTTACAAAGGAAAAAGGCTAGGCTCGTTGAACTTAATGTGGGAGTATCGAGACCCTTCTAATGATGCTGTCTAGACGCCTGCAACGAGCACCCGAAACGGTTCAGCTCATTTCTGACGGAGGTCAGAGCCAGTGGAATAGATGAAGCCGGAAGGCAGTCTAAGCACAGGAACAAGAACAGAGTAGGCAGATAGTCCGGCAGATAGTCCGTGAATTGTCTAGGCGATGATTCCTAAGTAGGCTATCCTAGGGGTAGGTAGATAGGTCTTTTATAGACACTCCTACAGTGTACTATAGTAGGAATAGTACTGGAGGCAGGTAGCCTTGCTGGAATGGAGAACCCCTTGGTGTCTTAGATTCTCCCTACCTACATTCCGCCACATCATTCTTTATTTCATTGTGCTTTATGGGTACCGCTATGTTTTTATGATGAGATATTCGATTACGGCTTGATACAGCCGCACACGCCAATGCCCCCCCTAATGACCAAGGTTACGTGACCGGTCACAGTATTCCAAAGGACGGGGTCTCGGTCGCCAAAGGGACAGTGCACGTCTTTGACAGCGCAGCTGATGCTTCAGGGCTGTCGGCACTAATACAGTCCAGTCCAATATCGCCCTTAATGCGGTCACAGAGGACGACGGGGTCTCCGCCGCACGGCGACGTGATGTTGAAGTTCTTGAACGTGACGTTCTCGCAGATCGTGTTGGGATCCGTGGAACACCGCAGGCTGGCAACGGCGAGCCCGTACTTCCCGCTCGTGTATCCCGTGAAGTTCTCGAAGCTGATGTTGGTGACGTTCATCATCGCCGGGTACTTGTTGCAAGTGTCGGAATCGAGCTAGGGATGGCTTTGTTAGTCTGCTGGGTCAATCTACGCGGCGAACGAGTGCAATGAGCCCTTACCTCCCAGTAGCATGAGTCAATAGAGGCGGCGTACTGGATGTCCGCTGCGTAAAAGTTCCTGTACGTCACGTTGTCCTGCTCCTGTTAGCTGGGGTCGATCTTAGTAAATAAAGGAGGACATACGATGAAGCCATAACCAACGTTAGGGCCGGCCCAGTACTTGAGCAGGGCGCCATCTATGGCCGTGCGTGTCAACAATATCCGTTCTAATATGATCACAGGTTTTCGATCACTCACACTGGCCGTTCATAATCCAGATGTTCTCGATTACGACATCCTTGACGAAGCTCATCTCACCTCCGTATTGACCGAGAGAACCGATGGATTGGCCGTTCGTCCCGTTGCAGTACATGGTGTCAAGGTGGAGGTTGGTGGCATTCGACTTTGGAGAGAAGCAGTCGTCTCCGATGTTCACCCATGCTCTCCTCACGTTGAGATCTTCAATGTTCAGCGAGTCGAAGAAGTCGGTGTTCTTGGGAGAGATGGTAGCGTTGTTAGATACTGCGGTGACTACGACGTCGGAGAGGGAGATGCCCTTGGACGTCACGATGAAGTTGGTCCAGCAGGGCGAGTCTTTCTCATGGATGCCTTCCATCTCGAAGTTGGTGAGATTCTCGGCGTAGAATAGAATCGGCCGAAGATAGGTGTTGTTCGGGTCTAGGATTTGTCGGTCGGCGAACTCGTTCCACCAAAGCTGCCCGTTGCCGTTGAGAATGCCGTCGCCGAAGATCTTGATGTCCTTGCCTCCCCACTTCCAAAACATTATGCTGTTCTGGAAAGGATGCGTGAAGGCATTGGCCTGCCAATATTCAGTGTCGTTGGTGAATTTGACCTCGCCATCCCAACGAATTTGGATGTCGTCGAGAAAAGTCAAGTCAAGGGCCTTGGCGATGACGAACAGCTCGTCCTTCGGTAGGTAAAGCGTGCCGCCGTGGTTTGCCTTCTTCAAGCCAGCCATGAAATCGTCAGATACATCGTCGGTATCATTTTTTGATGACCGAATCTGGACGATAGGTCGGTGACCATTGCCCTCTGATTTGTAAGGGTGTTTTAGTCGAAACTCTTCAATACTCCGTGGTACATCGGCTGGCAGCTCGTAGCCAGCCAGCACGCTGGTGACCACGAAGAATAGAGTATACAAGCTTGAAGTACGCATATTAATTGACGGGGTCTCAATAAACAGATGCTAGAAAAGAAGACAGCGATCCGAGGAGACCCCATGCCACCAGGAGCAGATTGGCATTCTCTTATTTACTTTTCATCTTCAATCGCGATCCCCTCAAAGGGCCGTGTTATTCACGCTTAAGCACCCCGAATAACAGGGAATCACCAACATGCATCATAACAGCAACATCCTGTCACGCTGCCCACTTTTATCAACGGGGACATAGTTCTGGAAAGGGGCAGGTTCAGACATTAGCTCAATGAAACCGCAAGGTCGGCAACCTTTTACTTGCTTGCTCCCGATCTGGCTTGGCGTACGGGAGTGAATGCCACGAACGCGCGGGCTCGGTTACGATTGACGGAAGTTTTATCAACGAAGCAGGCCTCATTTTCTCCGTGATGCCGAGCTCCAAACTTCTGCTTATGCACCGACTATTCTCCAATCCCCCCCGCACGCCATCATGGTGGCTCTTTTAGAAGATGAATACTCTAGCTTGGTGATAATGGCGGGTTTGTATTGGTGGTTTTATAGACCCTGATAGTAAGGAGGCCATAAGACCGAAAGCCCGGTGCGCTGGAAGGATACGAGAAAGAAGCCGAGAGTGAAATTCACAAGTTGAACCGTAACACTGTCGTTTGAAGTAGGTATGACAATCTAGATATCTGATTACCAGACATCCAAATCGATCAGGCCCTAGATACTTCTGAATCCTACAAGGTGGCCATGGAAAACCTCTGGCATTTTCCCGCCCTGACCTTGATGTCTCATCTCCAGACTCTGTCCACTAGTGAACGGATACAGGCCTCACTTGGTGATGAGATCACCGCGATGGTTAGAAGAAGAAATGAAAACATCCCCCCAAAGGGGAGATATGAGTTCCCATGAGTCATAAGCCGACGTGTGGAATCCTGACATAAACGAGCCCCCCAGGTAGACCCTTAGCCAACGCGTATCCCCCTATCTACAGCTTACTGTCCTTCCAAACAGGTTTCCGCCCCTCGACAAAACTCTTGACACCCTCGACCATATTCTCACCTTTCTCAATCCGCGCGTAGAGCCCCTTCTTGATAATGTCAGTCGCCTGCTGTGGTCCAAACCCTTCCCAGCCCAGACTCAGCCCCTCGCGCGAAGCAATGACAGCGTCGGGGCTATTGCCCGCGATCCTAGCAGCCCACTTCAACGCGGCAGCGAGGACATCACCGCCGTCGGGGACGACCTCATTGACGAGGCCCCAGCTCAGCATCTCGGCCGCAGAGTAGCGCTTCCCGCTAAGCGCCATCTCGGCGGCGCGCTGACGGCCGACGGAGCGCACAAGGCGCGGCAGCGCGCCTGCCAGCGCGATGACGCCAATAGTCACCTCCGGCAGGCTGAAGGTCGCCTTCTCGGCGGCGATGACCATGTCGCAATTGATGGCGATTTCCATGCCGCCACCAAAACAGATGCCGTTGACGGCCGCGATGACGGGCTTGCTGCCGCCACGATTACTTAGCCCGCCGAAGCCGCCGGCCGGCGTGGCGGGGCTCGGCGCGGAGCGTTGCGGGCGCCCCTCGGCAATGTGGGTGCCAGGCGAGGATGGCGGGGCCGCGGTATTGATGCTATCCCATTCCTTAAGATCCTGTCCTGCGCAGAACGCGCGGCCCGTGCCCGTGATCACGGCGCATCGCAGAGAAGGCTCCTCGTCGTACCAATTCCAGAGTTTGTCCAGCGCAACGTGCTGCGCACGAGGGATGGCGTTGAGCTGCTTCGGGCGATTGAGCGTGACTAGGAGTATGTGCTGTGCAGGGAAGGATACGACAACATTTGGCACGGGGGGTGGCGGTGAATAGAGTGTAGGGGGCAGCTTTGGGGTGGCCATGATGGTGATGTATGCGATACGGATGGCAGCAAGGGGCGAATAGGTATATGTACTAGTATACTACCTATAAACGTTGACGTTAAGGGAGAATTGTAGCTAGCATGGTCTCGCTAGATAGGCTAGATGCAATTCATCGGTATAAGAGGATTTATTAGCTGGGGGGATCAAAATGTGATTGTAATGATAATGAAAATGGTTGAATGACGGATGATGTGAAGAGGATCAAGACCAAGGATGCTGTGGGGAGTTGGAATCTACCCTCGGCCGGCTCGGACTTGATATATGGTACTCGACTAAAATAGGTATTGTACCTCGGTTCGCACGCAGGCTTGACTGACTCTCTTACCATATATTAACAACGTGTCAAAAGTCTCAATACCGATCGCAAATGATCATTATTGATTTCCCATGCGGTAGAGACCAATTGTCTCTATTTTCATCGCAAAGCAGTAATATACTATAAGCCTACATTTTCCTGCCATCTACACTCACTTGCTCATACCGTCGTCCAAGAGCCAGTAGCCTCATGTCTCCCACTTACCACCACCACGCCCATCGACGAACCTATTGACCTAGAGGTATGCGAACCTTTCGGGCTACCATCCAATAATTATACATTCATGGCGGTCCTCATATTAGAGATTGCCGTTGCAGCGCATTCGCTAATTGGCCGCAGACTCGTAGCAGTCCCATATTCACTTCACCATTACGCGGTAAGCGAAGTCGTCCTGGCCTGCGGCCAGTGCGTGTCGTTGCGGCAGAACCAAACATGGCCGCTTTACTGTCTTCACTCAGGATTGCATACGGTTTTTCTTTTTTTTATACAATAACTCTCTTATCAATGGTTAGGTCGTTATGCAGAGAGTCCACGTTTCTCGCTCTCCGTAAAGAAGATGACCATTCGCCATAGTTTCTTGACCAAAGCCTCGGCCTCGTCGTCCAATGCCTATAATATAGTATTAGTAAAATGGAGGAAAAAAATACCGATGGCGAATTGTGTATTCATACCTCTGCCAATTCCTCAACCAGCTCTCCAGGATTACCGTGTTTCCGTAGATGCTCTTCCACGACCTCAATGAGCAACTGCTCTTGAACGCCCAGATATTCGACTAGCTTCTTTTCCACAAAAGGACGAAGCTTTTCTCGGATAACACTTTCATCCAAGTAATCCCACTTGACGTCCCATTCCCACAGACCCTCCTTCTCATTGGGAATTTCTTGTGCAAGGGCACGTACGGCTTGGTCACGCTCCTCGTCCGACATGGCGGCTGCTGCATTCGGTTCAAATTTGATGGGAATGAGTTGCCGTTTCGTGGTTGTATCCTCATCTTCGTCTTCCAGGAGACCCTCTACTTCAGCTATGGTCTTTCTTTGCGGAGCAGCACGCTGCGCTTGGGCCTTTTGCGCCGCAGCACCAAGAGATAGTTTAAATGGTTGCGGTGCCGCCAAGCCAGTCCGGCGGGGCTGTCGCTGTTCCATTTCCTGTGCTTGCCTCTCAAGGAACGAGTCGGCCATGCCGCGGGCCAGTTCGCGTTCTGCTTCTTCCTTGATGCGTTCTTGCTCTTCTGCTTGACGATCAGCCTCATCAGCAGCAATTTCTCGTCCCCTGAACGCAGCACGGTCCCGCATCCATGCACTACGATCCTTGTAATAGCTCTCTTTCTTCCGTGCTGCTTCGGCATCGTCGTCGAAGTTTTGCAGCCAACGGAATGCCTCCTCTCGTTTCGATGCCGCATTTTCTTCATCTGTAATATCACGGCCCTTTTCTCGCTCTAGAGCAGCCGTTCGTGACTTCTCACGGTTGAGCCAACGTCGCTCGGCATCAAGATAAGCTTTCTCAGCTTCCAACTTCTGTTTGGCGATTCGACGCCGCTCAAGCTCTTCGTCGCTCGCTGGGTCGTCATCGTCCTCTTTATTACCTGTTGCGCCGCCGCCGGTGACACCGCCATTAACAAAATTGACAGACCGGTTGTAATCTTTGCCCAGTTCTGACTTGAGCCCTTTTGGACCGGATGGAGCATTTGGCACACCCCTAGGTCCTAGTGGGATATTGTTTGAGTTAGATGGTGGCGGTGAGGCTAATCGGGAATGTCTAGGAGCGCCACTACGTTGTCGCTCAAGAGCCTCGAGCTCCTCCTCCCTCTTCAAACGTTCCATGTCCCGTTGAATACTTCGATCTCGGAAAGCGGCAATTTCCGCCGCTACGGTCTCTCTCATCTCAGCCGGGATATCAGCAAGATCGTCTTCTTGTGCCAAAGGGATATTAACGACTTCGACATTGTCTCCGTTTTGTGTAGTTGCCTCTGCCATTGGAACGTCACCATCCACGTCTGCACCGGATCGTACGGGGGGGTAAAACATGTTTTTGATCGTTTGCTTTAGCGAAATTCTTGCGGCCTCGAGCCTGGCTTCTGAGCCTGCTGCATCTGTTCTGCCTTCTTTATAATCTTCCAGAAATTTTGCTAGTTTCTCGTCGAATCGAAATTGAAGCTGCGACTTCTCGAACTTCTCGTATTCATCGTTTTCCGGCGGTGTATCCGAAGGATTCTGCTTCTTAGTAGGAACCTCGACGTCACGGAAGAGCTCTGATGCAATCCAAAGCGTTTCAGTATCGTCATATTGTGCAAAACCGAACCCTAGTTCTTTCCCACTGGAGTCTACAGGTCGGTCCCAGCGTCGTACCTTGCCTGCTGCCCCTAGGATCTGTTCAGCACCCTGGTTGCCACCAACACCTTCCGTGAGACCGCCGACGAATATAGTTCGCATGATCTCTTCTTTTGTGGGTGGTACTAATGACTGCAAGTTGTCTCTGAAGGACTGGCGGGCCGGGTCTAGGCCGCGATCCATACCAATGCCGGCCCTCGGACCTGCAGATGTCGGCGTGTCGCTCTCCTTACGGCCTGGCACGCCAGGTGTTGAGGGCTTGCCGGATAGGGTTCCGAGCCGAATGACGGGGGCGTTGAAGTTAATATTAGGCATGTTCGGGGGAGCTTGAAAGTTGGGTGGCATGCCGCTGGGTCGATTAGCTTGAGTGATGCTTGGCTGCTGAACGCCAGGTGGCGCCATTCCTGGGGCAGACATGCCTGGTGGAGGTCCTGTGTACACGGGTCAGCGTGGGAATGATACATGATGCGCGAACAGAGTCGAGCGATCTTGGGCGGTGCTAACCAAGACCGGGTGCGGACGACATGCCCGGAGGGCCATTGGCACCAGGATATGAATTGTACGTAGGCGGCGGGCCGAAGCCGGGCACTTGATAAATTTGTCAGCGGACTCGATTTTCTTATTCGGAGTGGCCCTATTCTTTCCCCTTTGCAGTGAAAGGATGGTAACCACCGACTGGTCGCCTTACCTCCGCCATAGGGATTGTAGGACATGTTTGGGGGGATTATCGGTATCTCGTATGCTCGGGGTCGTTTTCTGCTGGTACAGAGAGATCAAACTTCCTTTTTACAGGTGCTGGCGGTTCGAGGTCAGCGTTGTAGGAATGGATAGTTTTGTGATGGCCTTTTTGAATTGTTGTTGTAAGTCTGAATGTTGCAAAGCCCATTTTTTGCGACGAAGCTTAATAAGACTGGGTCCTGAACAGGCAAGCCGCGAGGCGCGGCGCGATTGCATTGCAGTTGCACGACCCGCGGTAGGTACGATGGTCGGCGACAAAAGAATGGAGACGAAGACGTCAGGTGGATTTCGACACTGTATTATGTGACTACAAAACTGCACGTGGGTGCCCGGCCATTGCAACCATAGGGGATCATGCCGCTGTATTTATAGTGGTCTCAAGCAGCCATGGCGACTGCGCATATATTCGCACAGTGCTACAGGGGTCTCTATTCTTTTGTCGCAATCCTTCGTTGTGTGCATTCCCTATCTACGGACATACACCGGGTATGTACATACCTAAGCGCTGACTAGAGGACCCACTATGAAAGACCCCGGCCAAGCCCCGGGCCCTTACCTCACCCCATAACTGCCAGCTCAGCCACCATTCAAAACCACTGCTGTGGCTGATGACTGAACTTTGCGACTCCAGCCGTTAGATAGACATGCGATACGGTAGATCCAGCTTTTGAACTTCACCTCGCGACGGCTTCCATACATCTCGCCCTGGACCGCCTACACATGCGCACGGGCACTTGACATATTATCGAATATGTAGGTTGTTCAATTGATAGTCATAATCCTTCAATTCAGTTCCGCTAATGTGTTGTCTAGGGCGGAACTTAGCCGGGTTGCTCAAACAACCATCCGCTCGACATGTTTGCTATTCCAACCCGCGCCGATACAATCCCGGCTATGTCGTAATCTAGCTCCCGTCAGTTCCATCCCCGGCCTCGTATCAGGCAGAAGTCGCATGTCTATCACTTCTGGTCTACGTTCTACCAATAGACCTATGCGGTCTACACGTATCTCGGCATCACCATCGAGGACACAGCTCCAACCTTACTCATCGTCGAATGGCTGGGACAACCTCGTCGTGCGTGGCACTCGGGCCAATCCTGACGCCAATACCGGCATCAACATTAAAAAACCTGATAGCGCAGCATATGATTCAGTATTCGACGGCCAAAAAGAAACAGAGACAAGCAACGAAGACTCGACCGAACCCCTATTCAACGACTCCGTCGGCCTCGACTTGAGCGATATAGCACCACAGAAGTCACGATTCGCGTTTGACCCGATGCCTGCCCCACAAGCCAATCTACGCCTGGTTCCTCGCACAGGTCGCACAGTTCACGTCAAGGGCAACGTAGACGTCGCTAAATCCTTTAAAAACTTGGCCCTTCAGGTTGCGCAGAATAGGCTGCGTCACGAGGCCAGGAAGCAGAAATTTCATGAACGCCCAGGGATGAAGCGGAAGAGGGAGAAGAGCGCCCGCTGGCAAAGAAGGTTCAGAGTGGGCTTCAGGGCTGCAGTCTCGAGAGTCCGCGAGCTCACAGCCCAAGGCTGGTAATCTCACGTACGATATTATGAGTCTTTCCAGTTGAAGCATTTGGGAACTTCCTCTGGGACGCGGCATCTTATGTACTATTGACTATTCCATACTAACTAGACGGGGAATGAAAATCACGTTTAGGTGGACAACGCCTTCAAATAGGACACAACATCGAACTGTTTTTCTTCGTTGGGACAATTCTTTGGATGCCTTTCTTCCCTGCACTACGCTTAATCGGATCCTCAATGAACCCTAGCAGATTAGTTCACATGACCAAGCTCCCTGATGGTTAATCAACAAAGATGTTAATGCTCAATATGGGCACGTATCCGTTAACTGCCACGTCAAAGAATCAAGAATCGAGAAGCGGGTGGTCATTGAACTGCCTGAGTAGCCAGTATTCGTGGCCTGTTCCTTGTGTATCCAGAGTGTACATCGGATTATGAGCCCCAGAACACGCCTAAATTTTGGAGACTTTTCATATCCGGGAGACTCTACAAATGTCGAAGCAATCCACTCACCATGTCGAGTCTTTGTGATCCCAAAGACATCAAGTACCGGCCGGGCTTGGAATGACAAAGTCGATGGTACGAATAAACGCGGCAGTCTAGTGGTTGGGGAGATCTCTCTTATAGAACTCAGCATGGAACGATGATGCGTGTAAAAAGGAGGGCCAAGCATTGCCGCTTCGACAGCACTATTGAAGCTAACAGGGGACTTCCGGCAGGAGATCGGGCAATCCGTATCCCCAGTCCCTCAACGAGGACAATATTTCTTTTTTGGCTGTCACGGAGTGGCCGTCAATGGCAAGACGCTTCACCGGGAGTAGGTAATTCGGATCGCACCGTACCTAGTTGCTAATGGAATTTATGGTATGGAGACGAATTGGGGGTATGATGTTGGGATGAAGAATATATCTGCTCTTTCCCGATAAAGTGGTGAAGACGAGGAGCTTCTACTACATTTAGACCTTGACCTGGAATGTCAGAATCTCAACTTGGTCAAGAGCTTCGAAAAGATAATTCAGAGGGGATGGGTGGTTTGACGTTCTTGGGGCAACATCGAATTCAAATTCCCTACACAGCACGGCTCAATCTACAGCGTGCTAGATAGGGGTTCGGGGTAAAGTCTTTGATGAGGAAGACGGCACAGGTATGACTAGGTAGGGAGCAGGTAGTGAACTCGGCTGACTCTGAAGATCTTCACAAGGCTAATGCATGAATGGCTGGCTATTGAAGCGAAAGTAGGTAGAATGTGCAGAAGACAGACAAGATCCTAGATAGTGCACTAGAATCATACGAGCCATTCTGTTCGGACCTGGCGCTATACCCAGATCAATCACTTCCGCGGCTGATTACCTATCTGGCTGGGTTGGCTACATCCATACAGGTAAATAGATAGGTAGCATTGCCTATAAGCAGGTACATACCAATGCATGTTGGTAGGCAGACCCTCACTTGAGTCCAGACGAATTGCTTAATTTTGACAATCATCACCTGCTCGGCTATGGGGTAGATATTGATATTTCAAAAGCATTAACTGGGTCAATCCTGAGAGATTGACCAGGGTATCCAATCACCAACTCATACAGTACCGTAGCTCCCTATCTACCTGTATAGGTACACACGACTTGAACTCGTCTTCTCTCAGAGCGGTCCGAATCCTATTCCTTTTGTTGACCACGGATCCGCGATCAACCGCGTCAACTTAGTTTCGGGGTTACCACAAGCGACACCGCTCAGGGGCCAAGACTCCTTAACATACGAACTGAGTAGGTATTACAGAATTTTCTCGTTCCTTCGCTAAATCACCGGCAAGCCCCGGCTATGTACTCCAATGACCATCCGGGAAGGGAGCGGGGAACGCCCAAGATTTTCAGCTTGGGCAATCAAATGTGTCTCGTAAATACCCTTTGCATCCAGGCCAATCTGGTCTCTCTGGCTTGTTTTGAAATCGGTGCAGCCGGCGCTATCCGATCGTATCCATGGGGACCCCCCGGCCAGATGTGAAGCTCGGCGCTCACACCGGCTGCCCAAAGCCTCGAGGCGAACGCCACAACCTCGTCACGGAAGGGCTCTGCAGAGGCGCAATCCAGGAACGTTGGCGGCAGACCCGTTAGGTCAGTAGCTCTGGCCGGGGCCTCGTATTTCGAAACGGCGTCCGTACCGAGGCGGTTACCGAGTAGGCAACTCCAGGCAAACGCATTCATTGTCGAGTTGTAGAAGGGGCCGTCTGTATATTGCTGGGCGGAAACGGTATCGTTCCTGTCGTCGAGCATGGGGCATTCCAGAAAGAGCCCAGCAAGCGTTGGGCCCCCATGATCGTGCACCATTATCGCCGTGGCGGCCGCTAAGCCGCCGCCGGCAGAGGTTCCATATAAAATAAGACAGCTGGGGTCGATCCCTAGTTGAGTAACATTTGCTTCGACCCAAAGGAGACCAGCATAGCAATCGTTCACCGGCTGCTCCCCCGTATTTTCCGGTGCCAGCCCGTACTCAATACTGATGGTGATGGCGTCCAGCTCATTTGCCCACACGGTACTAGTGTCGAGACCTGCGAACCGGTCGCAGGATATTAATGCGCCGCCATGTATGTAGACGATGCACGGTCGCAATCTTTCGACATGTGATTTTGTCGTCGGTCTGACGATAGAAATGCTAAGGTTGCCCCTCGGGCCTGGTATGCAGCGATCTTCGATGCAGACACTCTTGTCGGCTAGTAAGGCATCGGTGAGCGGCCTCGTACGGCATGCAGAAACCTTCCGCACCTTGTCGAGCTCGTAGCGCTCGGTGCTGTGGCCGAGAGCCTCGAGCACAGACTCGATAGCAGGGTCGTACGGCGGCCTGGACCGGGGATCAATCAATCGTGCCATGTTGCTTTACGATCCCGCGTGGTATACACGTGCACTTGTGCCACCGAAGATCCAGTATAGCACGGATGGTAGTCGTGCCTCTGTTAGCGGTGGATCAGATCTTCCTGCAACGGGAGGATCACGTAGTAAAACTCCGGGGGGCAGGCCATTTATATGCTCACTCACCGCGAGTCTCTGCTTTCATACCTAGGGGAGACTAAAAAGGGTACTTATACCACCTACCTTCACTACTAGGTACGACAAATCCGCGTACCCAGAAAACTCTGAAGCGCGGCAGACGCTGCTTTCATGACTGGCCGATCACACGGCAGACGAGACTTGCAGACGCTCGGTCCGGCCCGGGCAGAGTACCGGCCAGGAGAGAAGACACAAACTGTGCTTCTCTCTCTGCAGTTCTGCCAAGGTCAACCCTTATTCGCTAGCTCGTGACAGGTCAGCTTCAGTGAAGGCTCTCCGTCTGTGTACACACATGTATCTCTCAGCCACAGGTAGCGATACCGAGGCATGCCGCTAAATAAAATGGCTCGTCTTAGCGGGCGGTCTTTTATTTAACCGCCGGGACGCGGCCAATGCCATCGGTGGAGCATGAAGCGCGCCAAATGCTCCATGCTCCGTGCTCCATGCTCCAGCTCCATGCTCCAGCTCCATGCTCCAGCTCCATGCTCCATTGCGGGTACGCGCCAAAGGGCAGGTCGACGACCGATAGGGGTGCCATACCAGCAAGTTCCATATCAGGGCAGCGTGAAGAACTTCCGGGCTGAAACCAGCTGGGAGGTGCAGAGCACCCGGAGCGAATACCCAACGTCGTCGTGGCGATCCAGGGATACACCCAGAGTCCAGATAAGGAAGCTAGGGTTTCCTTGGAATCCAGAGTGGTGGACGGGCATGCGTAGTAATGTATGTAAGTGCACTATGTACGAGGTACGGATTCCCAGCTCCAAGTCGCCATGGTTCCTGACTTGTATGGGTCGTGCGCCTGGGTACCTACAGTGTTGGAGCTTCCCCCAGCTTCCAAGCCCTCCATGGGCATAGGCACAGGTGGGATGGGGAATTGTGATATGTAACCATACAAGTGCTACGAAGCGGGCGTTCTAGAACGTGAAACCAAAAGGATCTCTTATCATAGGCTCCGATCCTGCACGAGCATGCTCTGCGTTGGGATCAACCGCGATAGATGCCTATCTTTTCTGACAGATGCCATCGATAACGGATATCTGCATGCCCTCTTCTCTCTTGCTGCAACCTACCGCGTACCTACCTAGTTTGTGGACCGCCGATGCGTTTCAGAAACACGGAGAGGTCCCGGTCAGCGCATTTCTCTTACGGCACATCTTGCCGTCTTGGAGCATAGATTTCGCAAATCCAGCTGATCTGCTCGGGAAACACCCCTCACAGCGCATAAGTGTAGGTACAATACTTACTACACAGACTTAGATGCATGTGTTAAGGTCGAAATAATGGCGCGTGGGCAATTAAGTGCCGCAAATATAGGCGATAATCACGTAAAAAGAACGCCACTGAATAGGAGGGATAAGGGGCCGTATGACTTACAGCAAGGGAAGTACCGTCTGAGATGATTCTCCAGCTGCTAGCACCTATAGGCTACCGGTCCCATCTGATCTCTGAGCGGCGTCACGATCTCTTTCTCGAGAGCACACTTGATAGGTGGTTCAATAAGCAGGTACAGAGATTCAGCTGCTGACGTGGTTGGCATGAAGGTACCTAATTCATCAGTGTGCATTATGCACGTACGAAGAACATTACATGCCTTAGGTACATACACTTCGCTGCGAATCTGGTGTAACATTCCTACGGAATACACATTCTGGGTAGGGCTGATGTACGGAATGCGCTGGGTACCACCGTCTAAATAGGTAGAGGCTTACCGGTACCCATAGTATTATGTAGTTAGCAGGTATAGATTGGAATGGGCACTTATGCAGTAATGCAGTAATGTGCGGAATACCCAGTTGGGCGCGGAGTGGAACCGCCAAACCATCCACGGTACAGCATCTGTACGGACTACCACCTACCACCTATTCATAGTAAAAAAGCCCGAGTAGAGTACCATCATTCTATGGCCCGGCGTTTCGCGGTCTACAAGTTGACAACGCCGAGAACCAATAGCTGCCATGGCTCCAAACCCTGTGCCTCGGTCTCATCAGGTCCTGCCCGGTGTCCAGGTTAGTATTATCCTAAAAGCTGACCAGCCGACTGGCCGACAGGTGCGTGGAACTGTGCGGCAGGTCCTTACTAGAGGTGACCACCATCGCGGCATCAAGGTGCGGCTCGCCGATGGTCGCATTGGACGTGTCCAGAGCATCATTCCTGGTGCCGATGGTGACTCATCAACCCAGTCGTTGTCTGGCTCAACGTCTACCAATTATCCAACTTCATTTCCTTCTGCAACGCCAACCTCTCCGGAAAATACCGGGGGATCAAACAACCAAGGACGTCGTCCGCGCTACCATGATGTTCGCCTAGAAGACCACCCCGATGGTGTTATAGAGCAAACGGACCTTGGCGCATACATTGTGCCATCTAGGCGCAAGGGAAAAGCTAGGAAGGGGGCTAACGCCAGTCAGGCAGATAAGTCGGACAATACTGAGGTTGGTCCGAATAATAATGGCCATCAAGCGACAGAAGATCTCAGCTCAGCCGTCGCTACATGCCCAGTCTGCGGAGAATTCGAGGGAGATGAGGCTGCTGTCGCCTACCACGTTGCTGAGCATTTCGGGTCCTAGATTTCAGTGGCAACCCCGCATCTTCATCAACCGTAGCTCTGGTTTCGTTGAAAGATGGGCTCAGATACGTAGGCGATTGGCGAGCATAAGCTGTTTCTACAACGTTCTGTTCAGGGGGATGCCTGTAACCATGAAGCCTACTGCCTAGCCCATCGCCTGAAGGCGTCGAGGCGAAAACACATGCAATGCTGAACAGTCTGATTCTCTAGCGGCAAAAATCACCGGATATATCCATGGTTATCCAGAGAGTCAGGGGCCCAAAAAGCGATCTGTTATTACGGCTCTTAGTGGGCAGCTCCATTGAGAATCTTATCTCGTCCAGCTAGCGGGAGCTTGAAGGTGACCATCAAGGTTGCCATTAGGGTATCCATCAGGGTTCTCTGTTCTCATGACGAGCTCCAACAGATATAAGAGGGATTAGACCGATATGGGCATTTGTCTGGCCGACGAGCAACACATCAGCTACGACAAAATGGCGCTTAGCAACCCGGATTTTATTCATGTTCATGATGTAATCATCATTGGGGCGGGACCCAGTGGGTTGGGAGTTGCAGCACGACTATCTGAGCGGATGCCAGCAGCGAACTTCACCGATGACGAGCATCAACGCTTTCACTGGATAAATAAGCGCCGTGCTGCCAAGGCCAGTGTTCAAAGCCGAAGAAATGGGGCGGGAATACGACATAAGCGACCTGTCGCTTCAACCGCGACCGCAGACTTGGACTTACTAGCGCTGGATGCGTTTGGTACCAATTGGTTGCAACGATGGAACAGCCTATTCAAGAAGTTCGACATATCCCATCTTCGGAGTCCCATGTTCTTCCATGTTGACCCAGCGGAACGGGACGGCCTGCTATCTTATGCGTATTCAAATGGCCGGGATGATGAGTTACGAGAGCTGTCTGGCTGTGTCGGAAAGGAACTTAGTAAATACCAGAGAAAGAAGAGGGAGAAAATGGGAAGACAGTAAGATCCTACATGCAACCGAAGCAAATGACCCTCTCGCTAATATCATAAAGGGCGCAAAACATACCGACTGTGGATGAGCGAGACCGCAGAGACTATTTTGTGCCCTCGACGCCCCTTTTTTTCTCCCACTGCGATTGCATTGCAGAGCGGTACAAACTCACCGACAACATAATATCTCAGGAACAAGTCGAAGATATTCGTTATGATTATTATAGAGAGTTCTCTGATGAACAGAAGATATTCTCCATCAAGACGAACCAAGGAGACCATTACGGAAAAATCGTCGTTTTAGCTATAGGTGGTAACCCCCCAAGAATACCCTACGCCCTTAGTACCGAGGAGATGGAGGGAGCCACTCACGCCATGGATATCGAAATATTCCCCCCATCCTACGTACAGAAGAAGATTAACACCAGAGTGCAAACCAATATCTTGGTAGTGGGGGGCGGACTCACTTCAGCACAAATTGCGGACCTTGCTATCCGTAAAAATGTCACTAAGGTATGGCTGATCATGCGTGGCCCTTTGAAGGTCAAACACTTCGATCTCGGTCTTGAATGGGTTGGAAAGTTTCGAAACATAGAGCATGCGCAGTTTTGGAACTCCGAGTCAAGCGAGGAACGATACCAAAAAGTCATGGGCGCTCGAAACGGGGGCAGCATCACGCCCTACTACAAGAAGATCGTTGAAAAACACGTTCTTGCGGGGCGCTTGGACATGTTGCAATACACCACGATTCGAAGTAAAAGCTGGGATCCTATGTCAAAGACCTGGGCCGTCTCGCTGGAGGGGGAACGTCAGCAACTCCCGCCAATCGATCATATCTACTTCGCAACGGGTGTAGAAACGGACTTCGAGAAGCTGCCATGCTTGCAATCCATGTGCCGTGACTATCCCATTGAGAGCTGCGGCGGCTTCCCGTGCATCACGGAGAAAATGGCTTGGCGGAGCGATGTCCCTATGTTCGTGGCTGGTCGATTCGCAGCGCTCCAGCTTGGTCCCGGCGCCCATAATCTGATTGGCGCGAGAATAGGGGCGGATAGAATATCATGGTCGATACAGGAAATGCTGGGAATTGAGCAGGATGGCAACCGAAGCGATTGGGCCGAGGACAAGTTCAACTACCTTACTGGTAGGGGCAGTCGCTACGATGCCCTGGCTAGCATTTCGTAGCGGTGAGTGCGTCTTGGAGCCAAACAACGAGACGCTATTGCTCTTGTATATTTATCAGGACATCCTGTAGACAATCTTACCCTCTCTCATTTGTGACGCTGCAAATAGTCACATAGTCCTCCATTCATTCATTCGTCTTTCTGACCCACCGCATGCACGTATTCAGCCCGTTCTTCTTCATGACGCCGCCAGATCCTTCAGGGAAACGCGGGACTTTATAGGACCAGAAAGCGAACCCATTCGCCCCCCTCGAAAATCATCCAACTCAGCAGTGCTTCTGCATATGCTTCTCCCCTTCGGGTCCGAAGGGGACGGCACGAGGCAGTCCCGGCGCATCGTGCTTGCGACCTTCCAATCGTCGCGACACCCTTCTTCGCGCAAAATGCAGTTGATTGCACATGTAGGGGCCTGTCTTGGCATGGGTCATACCTAATCATATCATGTGGGAGACCAGTACGGACTGTATGGTGTATAATTAATCTGGACGTTATTGCGCTCAGACTGCTTCTTGGCAAGCAGTTGCATGTGAGATTACGGAGCATAACTACGATACTACCTCTTCACGACGTCCCCATGTTGTCCGGTCCGTTACTTTGCTCGCTCCCTCATGTATTTACTATCCTACTCAACCGCATCGACACGGGGTTAGACAAGTGGCAGCCCCGGATGAGCGGCCAATAAAGTTGGCCGACCAACAGGTAAGCACATTATGGTATAGCTAAGTACTAAGAAGCTAATTTATCAGTAGGAGCCGTGGTTAGTTGGTTGGGAAATTGTCGGCCTGCCTGCTGCTACCACACTCGTCGATCTTTTTTCCAGTTGACCAGCGTAGGGATAGAACGCGTTTCCCCGACGTCGACGCCTATGCACCAAGTTGCCCGTCCACCGTTTACCGTTCTATTCGCTACTTCTTCCGCCATGAGCACCTAGAATGGAAGGTGAAAAGGTAGGGTAGATTGAACTCTTGCCGGCTGACCCAAGTGTTATACGGATATGAACGGGGCCGTGGATAAATCTTGTCTTTTCTTTGTTTGTACAGCACTATATACCTCCTTTCGACCCAGCCCTATTAACTATTATTACTTCAGTCCTGATCGTTATCGTCGCACCCCGCCAAACTTCTCGCGTTGGCTATTCAAGTGGACTGCTGTACTTATAGCATGGCAACGACACCCATGAAGCCAGCAACAGCCATACCAGCAGCAAGGGTGAGGCCAGTCGTGCGGGACGCGGCGCCAGTAGGAGTAGGAGTAGGAGTTGCCGGTTGAGAGCTGGCGGCGGGAGTCGGAGTCGCCGCCTGAGAACTGGCACCGGTGGGAGCAGCATTTGAAGAACCGGCGCCCGAGCTCGTAGTAGCAGCCGCAGTTGATTGAGCGCTCCCACTGAGATGAGAGGTAAGGCCGCAGGCAAGAGAGCTGGGAAGGTCTGTCGAGCAAGCGGAGAGAATGGCACTCAGATCGGCGCTGTGAGTTGCGGACCACTGGGCCAACTCGGACGTGTACGAAGTGTAGTCCGATTCCGCTTTGCCGGTGAGAGAGGGTGTAGCGCAAGGCATCACAGTGGTCAGAGCGGATACAAGATCGAGCGGTGGCGTTGGTACATCTAAGTAGATAGTCTCGGCGGTTTTGAGCACGGATTCGCATGCAGATCCGATGTGTGTCAGTCCGTCCTGTCTGTTCTCGATGATGTCGCGCCCGGCGATAGATGGGAGCTGAGCGGTCGCGGCGCCAATGGCCGTTGCGACGAGAAGAACGTTGGCAAGCATCTTGGTGAGTCCGGTAATGGTTTTGCGGATAGACAGAGAGCGGCGTTCTGAAAGAGGGTGAGAGCTGAGCAGCGAATTTTTAACGAGCGTCAGGTGCTACTAGAAATATGAATAGTCACGCGTAGATTTCCAATCTGGAGAAGAGCTGCCCTTTTTATTAGATGTCTCTGGCCTATTCACGCTAGTGAGCTGCTGCCTTTGCTTACCCCTGACTTACTTCTGACCATCGTATTTCGGCAATGCATCATGAATGACCGCTACGGAAGTTCATCATCAGCGGCCCCCTACCCGGTTTAGCGCATGAGTTCCGCGCCACAAGATCTTCACAATAACTTCATTTGCCCAGTTCCCAACTGCATATCTTTGACCTGGTCGAGCAGGCCGTTAAATCTACTGTATGACCGACCCTGCTCGGCCAATACCTACGTGGTAGTGATTGGTGAGCGAGGTATGGAGGCGGATGGCGGATGGCGGATGGCTGATGGCTGATGGCGGTCCAGACTTGGCGGTCTAGCAGATTTGGTAATGCTTACCTTGTACGAAGTACGTCAAACACGTTGACATTGTTCTGCGATCCTTCATACTGGAGAATTTGCCTGCCCGTGACATGAACGGTCACCGGCCACAGCTCTCGCCACTTGCTGCGGTACCGGCAGATTAATTTAGTCCGCCCGACAAAATATCCGTGCTACAGATATGAATAGAACTGTCTGTGAATAGATACATTTAAATTTCTCGACACTGCTCGGCTGGTTCTTACCGGTCAGTAAAGGAAGAGGGATACGGGAAGAGGAAGACAGGGCTTTTGATGGACAGGCCGACAAGGCCGCCAGCTGCTCGAATGCTATTTTGGAGGTGGATTTCCGGAGCTTCAAGTCGACTATCTACGTAATAGACATCTCAAGGTCCTCTTCCCGTGCTGTACCAAAGCAGGTCTGCCCTAAGGTGTTGTTGTAGCTTTGTAGGTAGGCTGGCAACTACTGGATAGTTACTGTCGTAATCGCAGCATTCCTGGCTCACGGAAATGGCGCTACCTAGACTACTATCTAGGCAGAAGACAGGTAGTGGCGAGGGCTACGTTCCATCGTGGGCTTTCCCCGTCGCGCTCTGGAGTTGCAAAGTCTTCGTGAAGGAAGCCAGTCCATCACCAGCTGACTTTAGTGCTCACTATTAGCTCTGCCAAGAGTCTCTGTGGTGCTCTTAGGCTTTCGGATCGCCGGCGCCAATTTTCCTTTGAGAGTATTTCCGGACTTGTTAGATGATAATAACTCCGAGCAAACGAGGTAGCCTGTTCGTCCATTCCCCGGTCGGGTACAGAGTATGAAAGAGTAACTTGCTACAGGAGATGGTAGGTAGTATAAAAATCATACCGGAGATAGGAATTGTCTCTGTATTTGCACAGCCGCCTCACTGCCCAGCCTATACTTGCCCGTTGTCAGCCCTGATGGGACTCGGCCAATAGTGCAACATTACGGAAGATGGATTTGAATTAAATGGGAACCGGAAGCCACTATAAGTCCACTGTTAGGACTACTTGTAGCCGACTTATAGCGGCCCACGGTTCCCATTTAATAATTCAGATCCGTTTTCCGAACTACCTATGGATAGCCGGCCAGGCTTGGCAACACCTAACGTCGTTACCCTATATACGGAACATTCCGTATTGTTGGGCTGTCCGGGTGCGCCGCTCACCCAGTCCCGTTGATGTGTCCAGGCACTGATAACTCAATCCATCCGAATCCCGGCCGCTTACCAATTCCGCCCATCCGAACGAAGAAACGGGGTTGATCTTCTTACTGCCCCTTATTGTGGCGGGCTTACAGGTCGGGTGGGCACCTATCACGTTAGGTATCTGGATTGGGCCGGGCAATGTAGTCGGCGAATCAGTGACTATCTACCTACGTACGACGTACATCCGGAATTGCCAATCGGTTGTCTGTAACTGGTGTAAAGACGGGAGGTGCTCAATAATGATCGACCAGTATAACGAGCTCCCGGCTCCGGGCATCTGATAAGCCGCCAACTATGACGGAATTCACGGAATATTAGTTGGGTATTTCGGACGCATCCTTCTATTGCACTTATGATCCGCCTGTGAGGTACGGAACAATTACGAGCTTCTACGTTTTCCAGCCATTTTTGAGACGTCAAGTAAACCATATGGCTTAGCTAGACTTACTATACCGGATTCACATAACATAGGTACTGACACTCCATGATATTACTTGCCCGGCGACGTCAGTTTGATCCCTTTTATCGGCCTACCTGCGGACGCATCTACCATATTGCTCGGCCATTCAGGGCTGTTATTTACATATAACTAATTCCTTTTCGATACGTACCTATGTAGGCTTGAGTAGGTCAAGTGGCCGAGCAATACAGCCGGCCGAACAATCCAACGGACACATGATGTAAGTTACCGTTAACAACGTTATATCATTGAAGCATCAAAGTGTGAGTTTATGCAAATACGAAGTAGTTACCTTATAATATATGCAACTATGCATAAATAGGTATTTTGCTCAGGTCATAAGTGGGTCCCACAGTCGATCCCATGCCGAGGTTTCGACATCTTCCAAACTTCGGGAGGGGAACCATCGTCATCCTATCTATCCATAATGAAATTCACGCTTCGCTCCGTCGGCTCTATAATACTTTGGGTCGCCGTTCCGCACCAAAGGCCGTACATTGCTGCCCAACACTTCCATGCCTTGCGTCAACAATTCTACAAAGGCTGACGACGGTGCCCCAGACCACGGTCACCTCTTGACGGATATGATGAGCACATGGCCATTCCATAGCAACCCACACGGGCCCCCTTTCGTTGGCCCCTAGACGAATATCATCGCTTGGGGCGGCGAAGTCAGAGTTCTCCCTGTATGGGTTGGGCAGGACTCTCAGCTCCCCCGAAGGATGGACGCAACATAATACAGATTACGATACATGTTGAGCATTCACCGGCACTATCAACCTGCAAGATGCGTGCCCACCTGGTACTTGCTTTGATTCTGGCTTCCGCGAAGGGCGGTTCTATTAGGTAGCTTATGATCTGACCGACATTAGGTACAGTAGCAGACAGCTTAACCGAATCAGGATCGCGTAATCGACTTACGCCGCTCGGACAAACCTTACACCCGGTGCTATTGTTGACGCCCCTCGCTTCCACGTCTGCCTCGCACGTTTGTCCTGAACTTGGCAATAAACTGCGAGGGCCGCTGGGTTGAATCGGGCGGATCCTCAGTCCAGATGTGCCGCGGACAGCACCTCCGCTGTAACGTTGGACTAGACGGCCAGCAGATTCTGTCTGGATGTATTCACGAGTCACGAAATCCCCCACACGCTAACGTGAGGTGCGTTATGCACAATGGTCTCAGATGAACCACCTTGCCTGGAGAAAGGAGTGATGGGTTTGACCGCAATCGGCAGTGATCATAGCATGAAGCGTCCTTCATAGGCTCGAGAGCTGTAGAATCCGGCTACCGGGTCATCTCCATGCTGTTTCTCCGTGTAACAGTAAGCGGCATCGACTATATCAAATTGCGCCAGGACTGCAATACTAGTTGGGACTTCGATACGCAAATTCATGTCAGGCACGACTAGAACCTCAACTGGGCGTATCATTGGAGCAGGTTGGTATGTACTGTGACACGATATAGACAGCGCATTGGACAACAATTACAAGTGGAACCGCTGCTCAGGCCCCCTTTCGACGGTTTACCGACAAGAAGCTTCACAGAAGGATTTTAGCCATGGGTTTGCCTGCCGCCGACGTCTTCCGGGACAATACGAGGAGACCGCTAGCTTGCTCTTGGGCGGTCTTTCGGGATTCGATCTATGTGAGGTCGGCATTAACAGACTTGGGTATTAGCCATCTGCAAGCGGCTGAGAGCATCTTGGGTGACAAGCGTAGCTTTCCAACCACCAGTCCCCCTATCCACAGTATTAATCCAATCGCTTACGAGCAATTGCTCATTGGAAAGTCAAAATATACGGAGTAAGAGAATTGACTTAATCTTGTCAAATAGATCTCCTCCTCCAAGGAGCCCCGGATGCGCATACTGTGCCTTCACGGAGTATATATCTGCTCAGTACGGCTGTGTTATGATTTGTTTACTCCGACAGGTAACTGCAGTTAGGCGGTGGATGTTGATCGGGCAGCACAGCTTCATGGCCACCGTTGCACGTTTCCGTCTCCGTTTCCTGGCCACGTTCCAAGACCGTCCGATCTCACCAACCAGGGTATATCTGCCTACATTACATGACGGTAGGTAGCAGTATTAACGGAGAATACGCACGCTGCTACACTAGATACATGTTGATCTGAGTGTACGCGGTAGTAAAAAATGGCCCAAGGTCATGCCATGGGCACGGCAGCCGGAATGAGGTTGGCCAATGTGGCGTGCGGTGTAATAGTGAAACAAAACCGGCAGCGTGGCACAGGTGGATGACTTATACCGTGTACACTAAGCCGGCAAGGGAACGCCTCCATAGCGATCTGGCATTGGCTGTTGCGTGTTCGCGGACTGTTGCCGTCTTTCAGATGGAAGTGGGCCGTCACGGATTCTTGATGCAGCCCCCATACCTGTCCATCCCGGTAGCGCTGGCTCCCATTCGATTCGTCGTGGGTCAACAGCGTCTACCAAGCCTCAAAGGCCCAATCACCTGTCATATCGTCCAGCAAGCGTGCCCGGGCTTTTGTCTTGCAAGAGTTTCAACTATGGGACAGTGTATTCCGTACACTGCAGGGTTACATCTCATCGAAGCTTCGTTTGTGTCGCCCTTGTTGTTTTTCTGGTGCTGATCACGGAGGTATTCTGTGTTCGTAAGCACTTGTCGATCCCTTACTTTGACATTTTCGTACCTTAGTTTCAGTCAATCGAACCACTGCAACCGCAGATCTAGGGCAAAACCTATGCCAATTCACGCGGGTCTGCCGCAGTGTACACCGATGTGTAGGAGTCCGGGGGGGGTGTTTGCCGAGTTTCCAACAAATGTAGATGTCTCTCGGGACGAGCGAGGTCGCCGATTGCGAGCTAGATAAGGGATTAGCCGCCAGATGGGGTTCCTCTCACCGCACGTGAGGCGATGTTGTGGCGGGCGAAAGCGAAGCGTGCTCTTCCGATGCACGTGAGGCTATAGTCGAGGTGCTGGAGAACCAGGTAAGCCGAAGAAGCGTCCACGGAGGTTTAGGGTTACATGGCCACGGCGATCATACGGGGGGTGCCATATGTACCAAGTACCTATGTATTGGAATTACCGTTTATCGCGGACAAGCCACACAGTGAACAGACTGTCGCGATACTACGTCTGTCCTCGGTAACAGTCTGCTTGCGAATGTACATACGAAGTACGATGCGGTTACCAGATTGGCAGCCCAGAAGATAAGATAGTGGAGGTGTTGCGTGCGAAGGATGCGCTTAAGAACCTGAGCCTCCACTAGGTAGGCGTGGTACTGGACTTATACATATGCGGTAGGTACCATCTATCCAACATCGAGGGTAGAGTAGATAGGTAGGTACATACCCACCTAACCGAGCACCTTCGCTGCCTGTGCTTCGTATTCCGTAGAGCAGCAGTTATCGCTGTGGCATCTTATAGTTACCTATCAGACCCGGTAACTGACTTGTGCCAATTAACTGCCTACAATGTACCCCCGCACACACTTTAGGCGTGCATGTACCCACTTGCGGCGATAGCTGGAGGCTTCCTTAGGTAATGCGCTGCTCTGTCGGTCCTCGGTAACCAACAGCCGTGATAAAAAGTCCTGGCCCATCTCGATGTGGCAAAGAATGCAACACCCCACACTTCACGCTTCCTCTCCATGACGGGAATCAACCACGTACCAAGTACGGCATTCGAAGCTGCCGAATGCTAACCTTCTCCCCCTGCCCCAAGTCTCTGTGGCCTTGGCAATGCGCTAGGTAATCACTCATAGCCAGTTTATTCTTGCACGGTGATTAGCTACGTACCCAGATAGCCCACAGCATAGCTTCCAGACGGCCCGCAATGAGGGGAGCCCGACGGATCCAACAAAGCCCATCCTCACCGATCTGTCAGTCCGTCAGTCTGTCCGTCCCTCTGTCCGTCCCTCCGTCCGCTTGCCATGATTCAATCTCGTCCGCCTGTGAGTCCTCGGCATTGCTGTCCAGTTCACTCCAATTATTCACGCAGTATTATCTCTCCTCTATAAAACCCTCCGGCTCTCTCCCCCCTTCTGTCCCTCACTCCTCTGTACATCGCTCTTACAGGGTATCTGCTCCATTGACGCCGCCTCAATTGGCATACCTGTTACTGCTCGAAGCAAGCACCATTGCCTCCTTGAAGACAGAATAGTCATGGGCTCCCAAAGCACCAAGGCGCCCATCCGGCTTGCCATTCTCGAGGCCGACACCCCGGTCCCCGGCATCAGGGCCACATACCGGTCCTATGGTGGCGTCTTCAAGCATCTGTTCAAGCGTGCTTGCGCATCTCTTCCTCACCCCGCCCCATTGGAATCCCAGCTCACTCTCTCCGCCCATGACATCGTTAGCGATTCAACCGCCTACCCGGACCCTGAATCCATTGATGCTATCTTAATCACCGGCTCCAAGCACAATGCCTTCGATAATGACGAGTGGATCGTCCGTCTCGTCCAGTTCGCCAAGCGCTGTCTTGACGGTGGTCGTATTCGCGTCATTGGTATCTGCTTCGGCCACCAGATTATCGGCCGCGCTCTTGGAGCCGAATTGGGTAGGAATACACTGGGCTGGGAGATCAGCGTTGTTGAGCACGAGCTCACGGACGAAGGAAAGAGAATATTAGGCATGAACAAAATGGTAAGGACAACCTCTGGCACCTATATTACAGCATGGCAATTTGCACGAGCCTTATCATGAACTGACGAGGCAATACTTGGTACAGTCCATCCATCAAATGCATCGAGACATCGTATTCTCATTTCCCCCAGGGGTAATCCAGCTGGCCCGGACGGACGTCTGCGCCAACCAGGCCATGTATATACCCGGCCGGATGATCTCGGTGCAAGGACACCCCGAATTTACAGAGGATATGGTCCGCGAGATCCTCGAGACGCGCAAATATGGCGGCATTCTCAGCGACGATATCTACCAGGACGGTATCAACCGCGTCGCCAACCAACAGGACGGCGTGGCGGTCGCGCAGGCGTTCCTGCGGTTCTTGCATGGATAGGATCCAATCCGCAAACAAAGAAGTAGAAAAAAAAAACACAAAACAAAAAAAAAACCAAACAAACAGAAAGAGATCCAAATGAGAGGGATATACCCGCGCCCACCGGCGTGCCTGGGTTCACTCCTACTATTTATTTGGGTTCTATGCCGCCGACAGGAGTATATCCGGGGTGGCAGGCCCCGGCAGATGAGATTCTTGTTGGTACTGTGCTATGCTTTGCTTGCGACGTCGCTCTTAGTCAGACCCGGATCGACGCTGCGATCCTTGTCAACATGGATGGGGCCGTCGGATAACTAGTGTACCATCGTACTTTGCGGACATATATACACCTCATAAAGTGAGGGAGGCCCCATATGCGCGTGTGTTCTTGTTGGCCGCAGCAATTCTGCCATTTAACTCGTACGGGGGTACGATATCTACCGTTGGTCTTGGGGTTCACCAATGACTTTGTATAATAAATCCAATCTCGTGTTTCTCCCGACGTCAGAACATCTCATCGCGGCCCTCGTTTTGAAATCACCTGTTTCAAGCTCAGTCGGTATATGAACCCAGTCACCGATACCTATGTTGACATAACGCATTCTTGTGATGCCGTGGTAAGTAGTCCATGCTTTATAGATCCCGCAAACAACGGAGTTCGCGATTTGTATTTGGCATTCTAGTCCAGGCGGTAGGTGAGAACTAATATACGTACAAAGATATGCGGTCTTATCTATCTAGTCTTTTCGTCTTCGCCAGTCCACCTATAGCCGGCGATAGTTTACAGGTACTCATGAGCAGAAGTAATCCCACAGCGGGGTGCTCCATAGATGAAGCCGTGAGAAACGCCGGAGACAGCGCCGAAACGGGCCGGGGATTAGGCGCGAAGACACACGTTGATGCTAACGTTTATACGAGGGATATGGTATACCTACCGAGAGACTCGTCACTCGGGTCTCCGTGAACGCGGGTGATGCTGGGCATCGTTCAATTTCGACTAGCCGTTGGGGGTGAACTGACACCTTGCCTGGATATTCACTTTCTGTCATTAGGTACCTATGTATAGTATGTCTCCCGCTCATACAAGCGGGATGGTATGGCAAGGGGAATCCTTTTCTGTCGAGATCCAACGCAGATGACCACCTATGTATTGTACATATAACGTATATTAGATGAGGCAGCGATGAGAAACCGGCCCATATGCTCCCCCTTTTTCCCGGGCTTAAATGCTTCGTTTCAGACACGACACGACACCATACCTATATCTATATCACACGGATATCAAAAAAACAATCTAGCCTAGCCCCCCTCGGTTCCTGGATGCAAAGTAACAAAGGACATGCATATCCACGAGTGAATTCCCCATCCCGCTCCGTAATCGAAAGATCCCGCTCCGGTCTTGTCCGGAGGAACGCCCGCTACTGACAACCTACCCATCATGATGCATGAACATAGTTTGGCGTGTGAAAGCCGGGGGTATCATCGTAAATAAAGAACCGGAAAACCAAAAAAAAAAAGGCAGGAGAAAGGGGAAAAAAAAAGACGCAGCGCTGAATAACCGCTCCAACGAACGCCAGTGTGAATGCCGAAAGCCAGGAGTAGATATCCGCCTGTCCGATATGAGTCGTATCGTTATGTGTTCGTGTCGTCTAAAACATCCCACCACTCCCTCCTGGCCTGGTTCTCTCCACCACTTCCAATCTTGACCTCCCTCCCACCGGTACTCCCCCCGCCAGCGGTCCTCTCTGACCGAAGTGCCAGGATCATCGCCGTTTCTCTATCCCTCCGTGTCCTGGCCGCCCTTTCATCCGCGATTTGCTCGTCCCTACTCCGTCCCGGCCCCCGGGTCCTCGCCCCGGAATCCGCCCCGCAGAGTCGGTGAATCCGAAACCTCATGGCCAGACCTTCCCAGAAGCCTCCCCGCAAGTGTTTCCAGGGCTGCTCCCAGGCGCTGAAGAAGCAGCAGTCGACCGCCGCGCCGATGCACAGGCTCGCCATGCTGATGATGCGAAGAACGATGGGCTCGGTTGCCAAGGTGGAGCTGTCGCGCTCGTTCGTGCTCGGGCTGCCGAGGACGGAGGCGACGATAGTCCCGGCGCTGGTGCTGCTCGGGTAAGACATAACGTATACGTCGTCGTAGCGGCAGACGTGCGCTACCAACGGGGCGACCCACGTGAGCATGTAGATAGCCGGGTACACAAACAGCAACCACATCTGCCGCTGCATCCTGTCGCGAGAGCGCCGCATTGTTTCCTCTGACACCTCCGTCCCCAAGTATATAGACGATGGTAAGTGCTCTCCCAATCCTACCTTGTTCGAGTGTCCTGGCCGAGAGAGGCTTTGTCGCGGAGGTGTGACTATATTGGCAGTTGAGTTTCTAAACATCCTAGACGAGTTGTTAGGTGTTAAACCGGGGTTTTGCCCGGGTATGCTATGGCGTCTGCCGCCAATATCATGCGATGGAGGGTCGGTAAGACCAGGGGCGTGTATAGGTTCCGGAGTACGCACAGCAACCGCAGCGACGCCTTCATTCCTATCGGCGGAGGATAGCGTGATGGGCTGCATCATAGGGCTGACAGGCACGGCATCCATACGTGGTGTGGTGTTGGCTGGGCTTCTAGTGTTTCCATGTCCAAAATCTATTAGATTCCAAGAGATCGAACTGCCCCGCACCATCCTCTTAGGTGCCCAGGACACGGAGACGCTTTCACCGAGTCGTAACGTGCTCACAGTCGAGGAGAAGGAGCCCTGACGAGGCCTTGATGTGCTGTTCTTGGATGCATTGTCTGGGGTGGAATCCGGGCCGCGCGTGATTACGGAATACGTCGGGGGAACGCTGTGACTCCGCCACTTACGTCCTGACTGCCGACGAGTGGACGGAAACGGCGACTGGGCGGTTTGATTACTTGCCCTTCTCTGATCTTCGCTGAAGCCACGGAAGCGGATAAAAACATATAGGTAAAGCCATGTATACGTGACAAGGATGAAGCCGAAGATGATGTAGCGGGGTACCCAGGATAGTGCATTGCGGTACCAGTTTGGTTGGGCCGGGAGATAGCAATGAGGCCCGTTGTCAACGAAACTACCCCCTGTGAGCGGAACAACGGCTGCTAGGATGATGGGCACGACAGCCCAGAGCGTGTATGCGATGCGTCGATAAGGTTGTAGACCCACGGCAGCACCAGGATGCTTGCGTTTGATGATAAATAAGGCGGTATGGATGGCGATTAAAAGGACAGCAATATCAGATGCTTCGATGGTGGCTGTAAGGAAGAAGCCAGAGACCTGGCAGAAAGCCCAGTTGGAGCTGAAAGGTTTCTTGGTGATGAAGTGGAATAGAGGGCTGATGACAAGCCACAGAGCCTTCGCCATATCGCTCTGTATCAAGAGCATAATCATACTGTTAACGAGTTATTATCTGCCCTTTATGGGCTCGGGCTGATTGTAAACCGGTCATTCGATTTTCATTTACTCACTCTTGACGGAAGCCTCTCCTCATCCGTACGAACCAATAGAAGGCGAACAGCGCGGCTATTACACTAATCGCGGCAAAAGAGAGGGAAACACACATGACGGCCAGCGTCTGTGAATCCATAGGATCGATATGAGTCTTTTCTTGTGTCATGCCGGGGTCATTATGGATTGTAGATGTGAAACTGCTTGCGTTAACAGATGATGACTGCTGAAGAGGAGCCATCGCTGTGAACCAAGAAGGTCGGCGGCGGTTAGACGAGGAAATGAGGTCGCGGCGGCCAGAATCGAGTTCGGAATATTGGCATCTCCTTCTCTTCGTGTGAGCCAGTCACTTGGCCGAGCCTGCGATTTTCATCATCGACCTTTTTGCCCGCCGTTGGTCAAGATTCAGGTCAAATTCTATGCGTAGTTCCTATTTTGCAGTTGATGATGTCTCTACTTGGAACATCCCTCAAGTCTAGCACGTATCCTCCATTGCCGTATTATTCCCATAGGTAGTAGGTAGGTACGCATTCGGTGAATATTTCAGGGATTTTATGGCCGGACAACACCGCCGTCGGCTATACCGAGGACAGCGACGAAAACAGGCGGCCGATTCGTGAGGTTGGTATGCCGTACTCTTACTTGGAAGTACATAAGAGTATCTCGTGATGCACTGGAAGAGGGTTCATCGTTCTGCCTTTTGGACCACGTCAGTACTCTGAAACGTATCCTTGTCGCCTTGTCGAGAACAGAGAACAGATCGTTGAAGACTTATTTGTCTCTCGCCACGCCGTGTGCCTTCAAGCAGCTCTGAAAAGTGACTGGGGATTCGCTCTTCTGCAACCGATGGAGTCTAGACGCTGCAATTACCTTTATTTCTGGGGGGGCCCTCTGAGGTATGCAGCAGCTATTTTCTTCCAGAGAGCTCAGGTGAAAGCGATTGGACGCCACAAAGTGACATGGATGAGTGCCAATACGTACTAACCTTTCCGAAAGAGAACAAGAATGTCCGCAAACAACAAAATCAAGACGGCCCAGAATCTAAAGACACAAGCTCCGGGTGGGTAGGTAGATAGACCCAGGAGGCGAGAGTAAAGTAAAGCCCGCAAGACTCCAAGCAAGGCAAAAGACACAAACGGCCAAACAGCCAAACAGCATCATGTTTGAGAGCAGCGCGTCCAAGCAACCGGGCTTCCAGTCTAATCAAGTAGGACGCCACCTCGTCACTCCCTGGCCCTCATGTGCATGCATGGTACCTCTGCATACATAGGGTGCTCACGTATTGTTGGTTGGCTGGCTTTGTTGGTTGGTCCTTGGTAGCAGTAGTACGCTTGGTACAGGAGGTAGACCGTGGCGGTGAATGAGCCATGAGCCATGAGAGATGCTAACTGCGCCGTATTGTGGACTTTTGACCAGGCCTAACGGTGTGTGTATGCGGTGGATTGGCGTGCGCGGGCAGAGCATGGATTGGAATTTGTGAGTGACACAACATCCATACTCATAGGCAGATGATGGCGCGCTCGACTTGGTGGCTTCAACTGACTCTTGAGTGGATGTGTTGCCTGATCGGGTCCTGCTACTCGAGGGTTGCAGGGCAGTCCGCGGACAGATCAGCTGCCGAAAAGTGTTCGACTCAAAGCGCCAGCCATCTGACCGCACTGGCGACTCCCTCCTGATCGCCGAATCGTCAGCGCTCGCTTGTACCAGCTAATCAGACTACGACACGCCCGCATCCCAGTAGAGCCAACTTCCAGTAGAGCCAACAGCCGTTAATGTGATCGTGATAAGTATGTAGATACTCACCCCATGATTCTCTTTTGGCAGTGCATCGTCTACCTTGGATGCTTGTGCTTGTTTTTTATTCCACATCGTAGCGGTGAGTTTTGTGGAATGAGACAAGAGACCATCCCCACCACAGGGATCATGTTTGTTGCTTTGTGGTGAGACCGGGTACGGACGTAATAAATCTCTGATTCTCCGGTGTGTATGGGTATAACAGTGTATACATGGATACCTCGATTTAGGCGCCTAGATACACACACCTGGAAGAGGCACGCGGTAGGTATCTACACATGTGCAAGGGGAGAATCTTGTTCTTGTTCTGACTTGATCGGCATGGGCATAGCATCCTACCTTTGGAGAAGGGATCAGAAGGGAAAAGGCAAGAGAACAGCTACAGCAGGACAAGTAAATAAAGAAGAAACAGAGAAACCGGGGAGATGCGCGTATGCAACACTGGAGGCGGGGTTAGGTACCTAGAGAGGTAGGCTGGGCCGAACAATGCCTGCGGTAGTTATCTCGAGTATAAGGCGACTCGCCGATATCATTTTGCCGCCGATAATAATTAACTTATGAAATCCACCCGTCGGTTCTGAATACCGCGCTACTACTAAATATCTCAGTACGTAACAGCATAGTGGACGTGTTACTATCTAGTAGGTAAATCCAGACACTTCACACTTGACTGTCAGCAGTTTGACTATGCTTGCGATGATTCATCCGGTTCAAACCTCGAGGCGTTTCATTGTGCCGCGAGACAACGAGCTGACTCTACACTGTTATTGAGTGTATAACATGAGCCGCCCCGAGCCAATTTCGAAGATATTGGAACAGGGGTTTAGGATCGGAATCGTATTCCTGCCCTAAAATGTCTCGAGCCTCGTCCCTCTTCCCTCTCCCCACACTTTCCCACCCCCCTTCTCTCCTACCAGATCCGGCAAACCATCGAATCCCGTCGCCATACTCAGCGCTGATGTCTTGGAGAAGCCATGAAAAGACTCAAATGCACGTATTTCAATAAACAACCCGTTTTTTTTCGACCAACCAATTCCGTGTATGAACAAACACACCACGCCGAACGCAATGGCTCAAAATGATATCGTCCCCACGATCGCTGAATCCCGAACACGCGTGTATAAACCAGTCGAAGCTCTGGCGGTGAAAAAAGAGGAGAGAGAGATTAGGAAAGGAAAAAACAAAAACGAGGTAAAGAGAGAGCATTGCTAAAAAGGATTATATGTGGACATAATCATTACGGCTCCGCAGGGAGTTCGGCGTGGACGTATCCATGGGACCCGTACGGGTTTGGCGGTGGATGTGGTCGTCGATGGTAGACTTGCGCCATAGATAACCGGTCGGCGGGGTACGGGCCAGCGGCGATAAAAATACCACCCGTCTCGCTCGCGCCTCCACGCTCGGCATGTGAGGGCACCAATGCGCCGGGCGAGCTGCGCGGGCTCGCCATCGTGGCCTTCTCACATAACCGCTCGACGAGAGCGCCGTGGGCTTTCTTGAGCGTCTTCTTGACGAAACCGGCCATCATGAAATTACACCGGAGATCGACATCCTGTATTTGTGAACATGTGACTGCTAGTTAGTGTTTGTGGCGAGGATTGACGGGGTCGCGTGTGCGGGAGTGCGGGAATGCGGGAATGCGGGAATGCGGGAACGCGAGGTGTCGAGAGCGACAGCTACAAGGCAGGGCCCGGGGAACCCACCTCACGGAGATATAGCCCTTGCCTCGGGGCGCCAAGCCCTAGCTCGACGGGCTCGAGGGGCTCGCCCGGCAGCGTTCCGCAAAGACTCCAGCGCTCACGGATATCGGTGCCCATTGGGGCGTAGCAGTGTGTCTGTCTTCGCATTAGAAGACGAGTTCCGTAGATGCAGGAGCCATAAGTAAGTTAGTAAATTAGTAAATTCATTACCTGGATGCCGTTGGGCAGGTCGTTGAAGGCGGCCGTGTATGCGATCTCCCCGGACACGAGCCCCCCGGGGAGGTATGAGATCTTGTCGGTGAGACTCCACCATACGCAGCCGGACTCGTCCTCAGTGGCGTGCGCCGGCGGCGGGATGGGATGCCGCTCAATGATCAACGGGTTCAAGTCGATCATCTCTAGATGGTTGTGCAGGAAGTCAATGACGACCTCGCGCGAGATGCACGCGGGCAGAGGCGAGATCGTCGTGAACGTTGTGCGCTTCGACATAGGTTGAGCCGGCCCGTTGAGATTGTGAGATGGTGAGATTGGTGAAAGATCGGGCACGAGGCTTGTGATAATCAAGGATCAAGGCCGGACGAGCAAGTCCCAGCGTAAGCGTTAACAGTGCTCTCTCTTGATTGACTTCCCAGAAACTCAAAAACGGCGGCTGTTCAAAGGGGGGGCTGAGCTTGGCGCTAAATCTATTTAAAATGACAGAATCGAACCAACAACTATGACTCGCGATACGAAAAAAGAGTTGGTGCTTTGATGCGGACAGACAAGTATGCTCTTGATCTTGTAAGTGGTTGGATGGACAGGCCATCAGACGGAGCAGGAAGAAGTCGAGACATAATACACAGGCCGCGATGACGGGTCATCCTGATACTACGTACACATTTCCATCACGCTAAGTATAAATATAGGTAATCGGCACACGAGACCGTTACTTTAGCGTATACCCGCGGAAGAGCATGAAGGTATCCCAGGCGTTGCCGCGGAGCTGAAAAGGGTACGGGCAAAGGTACGGGCAGGAGTACGGAATACGGGTTAATTAGAAGCTGCCCAGTTGACAAATTCGAACTGAACATGCCTGAGAGACTCCTCCTCTCTCTGTCTACCGTATCTGCCTGTCTCTCTCTATCAAAGTACTATACTAAAATGAAGCCTTTGAAAGCCACTTCTCATAGGTATTGCCGTATTAAGGCATCCAGATCCAGTTACTTACTTGACATCCACCCTTCCTGGCTGGACTACACTAATGCACTATCATTCCGAGAACCCGGACCAGGTATCTAAAGCTGTTGGCGTACGCTAGCACTCGTGATGGTAGGCGGCCGTCACAGCGTGAGATTGCCAACCCGGAGAGACAATGGAGGATGGGGAGGGAAAAGCCACCTACCTATTACCGGTCGGGCCTCGGCACAGAGAGCAACGTCTCCGCTTGAATCTACACTATAGCATCGTATTCCGTATGTACTATCCCTCTAGATAACGCCGTTTACTACGTACCTCCACGGCCAGCGATTCCGCGGTCACAACTCCGCGGTCACAACTCCACGGTCACGACTCCACGGCCATGACTCCACGGCCACGATCCCATGGCACCTGGCCAATTGCCGTCTACGTATTTGAATGATTGGCTGTTCTCGTCGCGCTTGCGGGCTCCACGCGCCCCGCCATTACGGTGCCGTGCTAAACCAGATCGCTACGCCTCTTTTTCACCTTCCCAGTCTCCAGCTGCCCAACCCGGCGGCAAGCCTACGCGCGACCCGACAACTAATGCACTGATCCCCGGGAGCAGTAATAAGTATCGCGACAGTTGGGCCATCACGCGGGATTCGCATCGTCGCCGTCTGCGACCCATTGCGGATATAACACAGGTAATAAGAGGCGCAAGGTCGTCCTACGTAGTATCTATCTATCTAGCACACGGAAATTCTCCGAGTTGCTTGTTGCTGCCTACGAGATGCTTTGTTAGCCTTACATGCCTAGCAGGCGCCGTCGCTACTAGACCGGGAACCCGCCCCTTGGCTGTCCGGCGTTGGTTGCCCTCTTCGGTTCGGCTACCCTCCAGAGGGCCCTTAGAGTCTACGACCCAAAACGGCGGACAAGCCTAAAAATGACCGACAGGCCCACTTCCTGTGTCCCTCCTATAGAAATTCTCTGAAGGACGAGTTTGTTCTTGCAATGCGCTCCAATCAAATCCCAAATGCCTTGTGCTAGATCTGGGCTGAGGCGAACGCGATGGCGGCTGTTTGGATGGGCGTTGGTTTTTATCAGCTAGAAAAGATAGATATACCACATAACACGTTTTGGGGAACCCCGACGGCGACATGCTGGGATGCATACCGACCTAAGTAAAAGGGTAAGGCCTCGAACGTAGCGACATGTAATAAGTCTAGATGCTTCAATGCTGGGGCATGGCTAGATTCACCGCGCTACACTACGTAAGGTAAGATCGACAGCGTGCGCCGAAGGGGCATTATCGCCTCATCGGCAGTTAAATCTGACTACACCATTTAATGAGGAACCCCGGAAGCTCAACTGCCGAGGGTATCTCTTCTAATGACACATCCACCTTCCACATCTTGCCCTCAAGACCGCCATGCGCGGCATTGGATCTGCCGCCTATGCCAGCGGGGATGAGCAGACCCAACGATACTAGCCGCTCCCATGCAACGACCGCAACCCTACGGCTCCAAACCCTCGCCCCAGCCCCCAGCGCCAGCAAACCGGAGCTGGCCGTCTGCACTCGTTGTTTGCCCATCTGAGCGCTATACTCGTCATATGCCATGGCGAAATTGACCGTGTCAGTGTGTGCAACGATGTCGAGTCGAGCTGCCGATATGAGTAAAGCCAACTCGAGGTCGGACAATGCCGCGAGCAGTTGGAGCCTTGGTTCTTGTGGTTCCGACGTAACGATCCCCGCGGGCGAAGGAACTGCCAAGTCGAGCGACGATATTGATACAGCTGATAAAGGCTCAATGCATGAGGTGAGGAAGGCCGGCACGGATTTCGTCGTATAGTATTGGTATTCTAGATGATCCTCGAACGCGGGCATTTGACGAAGAGTCTGGTTTCTGTTAGTGGGGCGCGTGTCGAAATGAGTTGGAGTCTCACCCACCTCAATCTTTTCGTTCCAGTAGTCATGGAACTTGTCGAGCCCTTCAAGACCAGTATCAAACCCTTCCGTCTCAAGATCCTCGTGGTCTACAATCAATCCCTGCCGACAGATATCCCAGTAGCCCCGCAGGGACTTCGGGAGGGAGAGATAAACGTAACGATGACTGAATCGACTTTTGACGCGCTTCTCTAAGCTCTCAACCACGTCGATTCGGGTTGTCAGGCCAAGCACGGCTATCGGGGCTTTCCTGGCTTGAGCAATATCGAAGAGGTTATACAGCAGCGTTTGCCGGGCATGTGTCGCAAACAATTCGAACTCATCGATAATAAAGACAACGGACTTAGATGTCACGCCATCCTCAGCCCCCGTAATCTCTGCTGGGTGAGACAGAAGTGCTAAGAGAGAAGCCATGGTATCGGCATAGTTATTCGTCTACTTCCATTAGCCATTGCAATCGGAGTCGAGACACTGCGGTCAGCCTTATTCTTACCTTGGTAATTAAGTCGTCTTCAATGTCCATCTCTCTGCCCAGTTGACGCCATATCTCTTTCAGTGCAAGCTTGTCATCCGTATGAATGAAGCCATTGAGGCGAATAACGTGAAATCCATCGTCCGCGTGTCTAGTTCGGAGATCTGAAATGATGTCTTCAACCATCTATTGCTATATCAGCTATGTCGCAAAGTCAGTCGACAGAAAGTCAGTCGGCAGACTCACGGTTGTCTTTCCGCAGCCGCGCCCCCCGATCACCATCATTGAGTTGCCCTCTCCAGCAAGCACTGTCTGCTCCACAAGCTGATAAGTTTTGTCATAAGCCTCGCTCTGGCCACGGAGCTTGATTCGGCGATTTCCCGAACATCGGTCTAACAGTGCGCGTCGCATGCTCTGGAGGTGTTGCTCAAAGTTGGCAATTTTGGGAACCTTAGTCGGTGCTATGGCTTTCTTTTCCGTAGCATTTAGCGTGTTGGACAGGATATCATCTTGTGAACAAGTCCGACAGACCCAATCGCCCTCAGGTATGACCGGAATATCGTAGCATTTCTGATGAAAACCACTGTCGCAAACCTCGCAGAACACTATCTCGTTCGGCGGTTCGGAGTCGGGCTTCGAGCATATAGCGCACACTTCGTCGTCATCGCAGCCGCCACCGCGGCCATTGCCGTCGTCTTCCTCATCACTTTCGTCTTCATCGCTCTCATCGAAGGCGACGGTTTTTGGTGGCCGACCGGCTTTCCTCTTCTGCGGTGTTAATATACCCTTCAATTTCGGGGAATTGAGATCTACGCTAGAATGCTCCCTTCTCCCTCGCACCCCATATAAATGCTCCTTGACAGCCAGTGGAAAATCTATTATCGTATCTTCTTTCGTTGGTGGGCGCCCCTTTCTCCGAGGCGTAGTCTCGTCTAGCTCGTCATTTTGGGGCTTTTCAAGCCTTCGCTCGCCTCGCTGTCCCGCCGTGGAACGTAATAGGGCGCCATTTGCCTTTTCATTGACTAATCTTCGTTTCGAAGACGGTGTTGGATTATCCTTCTCTCCATCCTTAGTTTCCCCTGTCGTGCCCAGCTCGTCACCGGAATCTGATATATCGTACAAATTTTTCGTAGGCCTTAACTTTTTCGACTGTCTTCCAAAATCAAGCTTCTTGGGTTTGCTCGAAGATTTCTCTAGTTCCTCGTCATCGCTATCGGGTACGTCGTAGGAAGATTTGGCTCTTGCGTTGTCCCGTTCGTCGACAAGCTCCTTATGGGCCTTATTACGCTGTCGAGATTTCACACGTAACCCGCCAATGGCCGAAGTAATGGCATTAAAACCCCTTGGAGTACCCACGGGTGACTCAACTTCATTATCCGGCGGCTCATCTTCTGCCCCTATTAGCTATAAGTGTCAGGCGGCGCCGTTGTAAACTCACCGAGATGCTGGACTCGTTTGTGACGGCCAGGAGTTTGGTGGGGAGCCATATCATTACCGCTCGATTGTTGCGCGCGTCAGACCATGCTGCATCGCGTGTCGCGGCTCCAGTGATGAGAGCGACAGTAGCATGAATTATGATTCGATAAAGGTAAAAGCGAGAAATGCCTAGAAAATGAGCCCCATTTGTCTCATAGATGGCGACTCTTAACTGACAACGCGGTCAGGCGCGATTGTGGGTTTGTCAGGTATTTAGTGAAGGTACCGACCGCGTTTACCGTAGACGCCTAAGTCATTGTTCGGCCAGTCGCATTGCTCGGCCACCCCAGTATTAGTAGGTACATTAACAGGGGGTTGTAGGCGACGGGTGCCCCTGAAGCGCCGAGAAACAAAGTTGTACTACCTATCATATGCGACCGATTTCAAACAAGTTGAATTGCATTGAAATGTTAACTACATAAAAATGCATAATTATGGGATTTCATAACTGGAATATATGCAAGTAAGGAGTTGCCTAGGTACGTTTGCGTGCCTCTGCGATCGTGTCGAGATATTGGAGATGAGTGTGGCCAATACGACGATACTATGCTGATGTAGACAGAATGATGCATTGCTGTAGGTATGTACTTTCCGTGCAGGTAGTATTGTTGCAGGTAGGCCGTTAACAGGTAGACCGAATCAGTCGGACTCTACCGAAGGACGGCGGTACGTAACCTGCGGCGTCCACGACGACGAGTGAGCGTCTCCCACCGTCTACCTATCTACTGCTTACCTAGGTATATATGCTTACAATTTTCTATCATCCTTTGAATTATAACACATACGTAAGAACAATTCTACCATCTTGAGCCTTGAGGATAGAATTGGTATTATGGGTAAGGGACGGAAGAGCTGTATTTCGTAGTCCGCGACGTTGGTAAATGCAAGTTATGAAAGACCTTCCTCGGCGTGGACCAACTCATTTTGAGATTTTTTCTATTCCAGATCTTGTAGACCAGCTCCATAACTTGAGACTTGATTTCCAGACCTCTTCCATCCAACGAATTATCTGAGGCAGACGGTAATTACCTATCAAGCGCTTCTCGCCTCATAACTATGAGCTGACGTATAATCTGCCCCAGGATAGGACGACGTAAACGTGTGGACACCCGTCACTCTCACAATACTGGTCATCTAAGCTCTGATATGGTGGGCGTAAGTAATTCAGAGTGCAAACGTTTGAGGACTCTTCGGGCCTTATGCTGCTATCAACGTGATATACAATGCTATTCAAACACGTACGTATCTTGGAAATCCGTCAGTATCAGAGCGAGAACTTATTATAGTCCACCGGTTCGTCATGTAGCCATCCCCCCTAACCCCGTAAAGAATCGCCCAGTAGTCATTCCTGTTTACTTGGGATGTATTGCGGCCTTAAAGATTAGGGGGCTGCTTCTACCCACGGAATGGGCCTCAAGGACGTCGATATGTCCACAGCAATCCAAAGAAAGTACCTCCAACAACCGTACAATCCGGGACGACGAGACAATTCGCATTCATACTATCAACATTCCTGTGGCGGTAAATCAAAACCTCTAGGTATGCGGTCGGAATCTGAGCTTGCAAGATAGTCTCGGCAGGTTCCCATTATTTGAATCCGGTTTACGCAAAAAAATGTCTTGCTGATTACCGAAAGCGTCCTATGACCCGGGGTTATTTCCTACGGATATCCCACGAAACGAGATATGTTGAGTGGTAAGCCGTGCCAGTAATGGCTGGATTAGAGGGAAACCTTTAACTTGCCTCATTCATGACATGGAGACAAACGGTATGTCTTCCCAGAGAAGCTCAAGGACAAATAAAGTATACAATAGTTTGAGTTCCGCGTCGGCATTATCTGGCACGAAATTCGCCCCGGAAGACAAACCACCGTAGCAAACACGGATGGCGTCCGCAACGGATGGGCGATTTTCAGAGCGAGCGGAACAGATAGACGAGTAAGAATCAAGACTGGCGATGGGCGGATCTCCTTTTTCCACTACGGTGTTCTGGCCCTTGGGTGACAGCTGCTTTATCTTTGCTATCCTACTTAGCATCACTCGCTCTCCATCCTAAAGCCGTAGCTAGATATGCTACCATTACGTATAGATAAGGCGCAGGTAAATTGATATCAGGGATATGGGGAATACCTGAGTAGTGTGCAACGAAGACCGCGAGGATAGAGGAGCAAATGGTGTGGAACTAACTCTTGGCTTCCTTCTTCTGTAATAGGACACCGGGAATTGTCCCGGAATAGCTCCCGGCGGCGGCCGGAGTGTATATGCTTAGATAGCTAATAGATACCCTTTTGTCCGAAAGGTGGTGGGCACTTCCACGACAACCTGAAACTGGCTACGAACAATAATTCCTACTCATGCTAGTAGAGCAATCCATCTAGATACCTATCATGCGAAACGAACAGGGGTGGACGACTGATGGCCGTGGATATGCTCACTATGACCTCACAAGCTCGATGTGTAATCATACCTACTCCAACCGGGTCGAGGTTCCGGATATACGGTTCCTTACGCTAGAAGGGATCTCTGATGGCCACAGATGCGAAGAGACATGACATAGCTGACGCTAGGCCACATGTAAGTCTGGCAGCGTGAACATTCCTCATTCCGCATCCTCATTCCTCGTCCACAGCCTCACCCCGTGCCATACCGATAGGGCTCTGTCGGAAACAAGAATGTACACTAAAAGATCCCAAGGGGGCAGCATTTACACTATGATCTAGCATGCGTTGGCATGAAGCAGGTATCTTTGGAGCAGATACAAAAGCGACAACAACACCGAAGGCGGCGCGAAAGCACGAACATCGAGCCTACGGCAACCAAGCCCTAAACGGCAAAAAGCTAGCAAGGGGATAATAACATAGATTAATCCAGACATTACCGGTAGAAGCCCAAGCCCATCCTCATTAACAACGCGGACCAAGAAGTGTATATATAAACCCCCGCTCCGAACTGCGTCTCCCTGTAATCCACCCCCCACAAGGCTAAGAATCGAAGTGTTCACCGTGAAAGCAAGTTCCTTCCTAATGATACATGGACACTGTAAAAAAGGCGCCGTCGCCCCCTTTCCGATGACGGCTCAGAGTCCCAGGATAACAACAACAGCAGCAGAGGCTAGTAAGCCGCTCAGGAGATCCCTTCCGGCTAGCGAGGCGCTGCCCACATGGACCATGGGCATGGTTGCTTGGGCGCCGGGAATGCTAGAGACCTGCATCGGCATGCTAGCGGTAGGGGTGGGAGTGGAATGTGGGGGAATGGGCAGAGTCAGGGCGGTGACCGGCGGCATGCAGAGCGACGAGGTCATCGTTGGAATGGCCTGGTGTTTCACGATTAGTCATTTGAGTCAAGATCCCGCCTTGGTTACTGCTGAACGGAAGGAGAAGAGGAATGTCATGTCTTGCTCGGAGGTTTCCATGAGCAGCGCAAGCGAGAGTGCGCCGATGACACGGGGTTTGGGCAGACAGGGAGTCAGTACGCCGATGGAGCAAACGGCAGAATTCGGGACCCGAGTAGAGAGCACGTACCGTCGTGACAGTGCAAGGGCAATTAGTAACAACGACGAGCTGGCCGGCCGTGGCGGTGTACGGGTGGCCGTTGAACGTGAGTGTAGTGGCCTCACTGCACATCGTCGTGAGGGTCTGGACAACCATGACCGAAGTGACAGTGGTATTGAAGTACGACCACAATGCCGTAGTGTTATTGTGGTGATGAGTATGAGGGGCCGTCGTAGTCAAATATGATGTGACCGCTGCAGCTGAGGATGGCCCGGGCCTGAAGGACTGGGCTGTTGCTCCCACAGCGAGGAGGCAGGAGACGGCGAAAGCGTTCATCTTGGCGTACAACATGCTGCTCAATTGCTTGATCTGGTGCTGAAGCAGGGCTGCTAACAAGTATACTCTGAACGTTGGAAGGTGAGAGGGTAACGAGCGTGAAGAAAGAGAAGAAAACGAGTGTGGTCAAGAGACGAGCAGAGGAGGGAATTTACATCAGTTCTGGCTCCGAGACGGCGCAGGTTTATGAAGTCCGCAAACGTATTATTTCCTGATTTACATTACAGAGCCCCTAAGGTGCTTATTGAAACAATCAACACTGATGAACACCAAAGATGAACACCAAATCATCTGCTCCCAGCAACGAAAACGAACCAAAGTCTTAAATGAGCCCCCAGTTGTCTTGCACACAACACGCCAGGCACACTCGCCAATGCGCTCATCTCGGCGGCTTCATCCCTCACGGCCGAGCGTGTCTCTAATTGCGCCGATTAGTCTCACTAATTAGACGTAAGCCGGGAGTTGTCTCCTTATTTGCGGAATGTCTCTCATTTTGTGATGCCACAGCAAATGCGACCTGGTCAAAGCCACATCACGTACATGTTATTACTTAATGCTGCCGGTAGTACCGTCCACTACTAAGACATCATCTGGATCGAGACTTGAATATAATGACGTGGTATTGCTAAGTGACAAGCATTCCCTCCACATCACCAGAAGAGCAGTCCTTTTCGAGTACTCAACTTCAAGATTATGCCACATTTTCGTGCCGGTCCCATGCGAGCCACTCACTATTCCGCAACCTCTGTTCGTCGACGCACTCCTTGACCCGTTTCGTGTGTGTTCCGTGGTAGTTGCTCAGGGTCTTCAGACAGCTAGCTACTGCCTGAAGTTTAGGAGCCAGTCGGCGCTGGAATAGCCATTTCGTTGCCCCCCTCGGTGCAATAAAAAGTCAGACAGGCCGCCTCATGCCTATTGTAATTCTGAACTCCGACTGGAGGGCTTCTCTATGTTGATTTATCCTTCAACGCCAAATCCCCCCTCCCCGTTAGACAGTTTTGAAATTCCATGTATGAGAGGTTGTAATATTAATAGCCGGAGGTGGACCGGCTTGCATGCAGTGTCGTGGCGCGTTAGACCAGGAATCCAGACAAAAAATCACCCCACCCAGACCTGCTGTAGTCTACCAAACGCGAAGTTTCAGTTGGCGAGTTGAAAGTTCTTGCTTTTGTGATTAGCTTCCTCCTATCGTCGGTTGGATCGGCTTTGGCTCCTTTCTGGAACACGACTTCCACCGATAACAATCGAGTCGAAATCGTAGTTCTTCAACGTGTGCTCGTACTTTGTATTGCGCAAGAACTTGGGTACAGAGTCCTGTATTGGAAGTCAACTCAAGCCGTTCGCACATATGTAGGAGGGGGTATCAATCAACTTACGCTTGCCATCAGTTTGAAAACCGCATTTTGCGCATCTTCAAAGAGCCCCATGACCTCGTGCAGCGTGTCAATCATGGCAACATCCTGACCAACAGCCTTGGTCATCCTGGTAGCTAGATTGCTTCGCAGTTGGTGGTCGATATTCAGCTCGCAAGGCGACCCGGGTGCTAGGAATGCATTATAAATGCCGTAGGCTTGAGCCATGATCTCTTTAATCCCATCCATCGATGTAGAGTTTGGGTTCTTCTTAGCCGATTTAATTGCACCATGACAGCTTCGGACAAATTCTTCAACGTCTAGATAAAATGATAGGTTCTCCTCGCAGTGAGTTTCCCGCAGGTTTTCGCGGAACAGTAACCTCAGTGCTGCATCGTTCAGAATTTTGTCGAGGCGTTGCGTGTTCGAATCCCTCGCGACCCCCACGCGTCCTGGCCCTAGACCTTCACTCTCCGAGGTCCGACCCCTCCCGGTTCCGCTGAGAATCTCTTTACCCCGGGGCGTTAGCTGATAGATGGCGTTTTTGGTTGGCTGGAAAATCGCTGCAGAGGGAGACGTTGCCATATAGGCCCGATCTTGCTGAATAGACGCCATCAACTCATACTCGACAAACAGCGATGCCATCTCATAAGTCTCGCGTCGATCAACGGTCGTACAGCAATCCATTAACCAGTCCGAACATCCCTTGCCAGTGAACGTATCCTTATATACCTTACCACCGACTCTGCGCTCACTGGCCATCTTGACGCCGGTTAGGCCATCCCGGTAATCACTCAGGGAATCGGCGTCGGCGGTGCCGACGTTTGATTTTATGTTTAAGCCACCGTTCGCACCGCATAGCCTCCTGAAAACGACCTCCATCGTGCCACGGTCCATGACCAACTTATCTGTTGCCGGGTCTCGCTCGAGTATGCACAAATGGCTGGAGCCTTGTGCAACCAGGTCGCCGATTTGCCTCTGTTGTATTCCGTTTCGTGAGCAAAAGCGATCTAGCACGCAAACACCCTTCGACGTCAGCTGCCATACAGCGCCTTTCATGGTATAGACTGGCTGTAATTTGCCGTCGGCCGACTCGATAAACCTAGCGTCAAGGAACCGTTGGCAGATAGATCTGGCCATGTCTTTGGCCATGGAGAAAGTAGTCGTGGTCGTTGTCGTTACGATGCGGGTTGGGTCTTTTGGGTCGGGCATCCGGTTGGATTGAGAAAACTTCAGAGAACCCAGGTTGTTGATAGCATCTTCAGACAGAAATGTATGTTCCACTCTTGTTAATCGTACTCGATGCGGGGACAGTGGCAGGAGGCTGACTATTAGTGTTGAGAAGAGATCTTTGAAATCCTGCATTGCACTCTATGTTAGGGAGCGCTCATCACATCTCGGGTTCGATGTATGCTGGACCAGCCGACATTCCAAGCAGGGCCAATGGCTGTCGCAAACATATATGCGAATACATGTAGCATAGATCAAGATAGGGAGTAGCTTACACGAGTGAAGGGGCGATCATCATCCGTCATACGGAGTAGGCGAGAGGAGGTTTGATGCATTGCGTTCTCGATGTCAGGCGATGGAGTGTGGAGCTGTCGATTCTGGTCCGAGTCAAAGGAGGACGTCGAGATGGGGTCTAATGACACCTGGCTCGAGCGTCGAGTGTTGTTGGTAAAAGGGCTATGAAGGGCTGTGGTCGAAGATATAGAGGAGCCCCCGGTCCAAGTACGTTGTATTGAAGACTTGGTAGAATTCGACGACTCACGACTCGCAGGGGAGTTGAGCGCCCGAGAAAGACGGCCAAGGGTGTAAGAGCGCTGGCGATTGCGGATAAAAGGCCTGGTAGGTTTCGCAATTGTCCTGTCAAAGGCGGCTGCAGCGAACGCGAGCAAGCCTAGAGAGTTCGATGTCTGAGTTAAACTGGTGCGAACAAGTCAATTGGGATTTGAAGACGGGGCGGCCGATTTAGTCGGGACAATCAATCACTAGTACGGGGGCAGAACGGGGCAGATCAGGGCAGGGCAGGGCAGAGCCACCAGGTGGGGTTGGACGGAGGAAAACAAGATAAAAATAAAAAGAACTTCGACTTCGCGAAATGAAAGACTTACCCAGAAGGTTTGCTACTGCCACCGGCGACTGAAGGGGCCTTTGGATGGGGGACGGCGCCGGGAACAGGAACAGGAACAGAATCAGGAATAGAGTCAGGAATAGAGTCAGGAATAGAGTCAGGAATAGAGTCGGGAATAGAGTCGGGAACCGCGGTAGTAGAATATAGGAGGTTTAGAACTGTAGTGGTGTCCGCAGTGTCTGGGTGCGACGGTTGCTGGTTGCTGTTATTGTTATTGTTATTGTTGTTGTTGTTGTGGTTGTGGTGGTTGTTTTTGTGGTGTGCCGGCGATTGTGGCCTGGAGTCAGGTGATGGAGATGGAGATGGAGATGGGGACGGGGACGGGGATGGGGATGGGGATGAAGATGGTGATAGGGATGGAGAAGTATGATAGATGGCGGCCATCTACCAGGACCAGCTTGTACCGGGAATCGGACAACGCAGAACAGGGCCGCGAAAAATCGGAACTAGGGCCGCGGGTCGATGCAAATTATGGCACAAGAGAAATCCATCCAACCAGCAGACCGACAGATCGTGGACTCAAAAAGTGATAGGTATTATCAAATACCGGTACAGTCTGTACATTCATACGGCGTCGATCTGCTGCGACTTGGGCCTTTTTTAGGGCAGACTAAGCCAAAGCCAAAGCGAATGCGGGCTATGAAGTGGTACTTAGTGAGGTCGTTTTTGTGTACACCACGTTCACGGACCTGTGGCGCCAGCAGGAGGGAGAGTGCCGGTGCAAATATGGGGGGGGGGGGAAGAAAGAGGTGAATGGTGAATACAAGAGAGGCAGAAAAGAGAGAAGAAGCAAAACAAAAAAAAGAGGGCCGAATCGAGAAACAAAAAGCTACCCTCTTTCGTATCAGCCGAATCTACCTCCTTCCAGCAGATTGGTGTAGGCCAGACAGAACCAGAGCCAGAGCCAGAGCCAGAGCCAGAGTCGCAGCGCCAGTGCTGCTAGCGGATTTGCGGTAGTAGGTCTTCTGGCGAAGGCGAAGGCGAAGGTGAGATTACCTAAGGCAGTGACATAATGCACGAACCCCTCCCTTCCCAAATCCGACGGGGCCATGTGCTTCTTCAGGTACAGTCCATGCAAGACCAGTTGCAATACTAGCGTATGTGGTGTCCATTACATAGTAGGTACATTATGTACACGTGTAGGCAGTTACAGTAGCCTGTGTTTTACTTTCTATTTTCGGCGTAGCTGCCACTAGCTGCCACTTTTAAGCTTAGCTCACGTTTTCTTGCCCACAGCGTGGTATTTCTGCCTCGTGCCCGCTGCCCGCTGTCCGCTGTCCGCTGCCACTGAGGGGAAGGGGGGGAGTGGTGGCAAATAGCGACTGCGGTGTGATATGCACTTTCGCTGCACTGGGTACCCGTTATTCCGAGTCGTGGTTGAGCCATACTGTGCGATCGGGTTCGTAATGCACTGGCACTCAGTACCTAACGTACCTATAATGTAACCAGCCCACCTAAGGTACCTAAGCTGCATTCGTCTCTTTGTCATCCACATTTGTTGTCTTCTCTCCAGTGCCGTAGCCACTGTGAGATCTGGACAGGAACGTCTCAGACTTTGTGTCCTGGGTTGATGCGTTACACGTGTCAGGCGTGCCCGGTAGTGGACGCTACATACTTGTAGGGACGCTACTTGGAGTAGACGTGGCTTTGCGCTATAACTTACAGTGTGTGTCTGGTCATTTGGACCGTGTACATAGATGGGCATGTACAGAACATCCGTTACCGTACAGTGCGTCTGCGCAGCTCCCACTACTAATACCAGCGACAGTACTGGCAGGCACCGACACGGTACCAATGCATAATGATACGTACGGATTTCAAGGATGACTCTCTCTCATGTTACCCGTCCCATTTCTGGCGATGATCAGAGGTACCGTTCTGTGAACCTTGCATGGAGACTTGTTGCCGTGCCAGAGCGCTGCTTTTGCTCGGAACTTCAGTCGAGTTCGTCTGAACATCGTAGGTAGTACGCGATTGATGTACGGATGTCAGCCTACGGCGTAAGCTGTGACTACCTCATTGTGTATTCCGTACTCCAGGAGAGATAACCAGCAGGGCAATATTACCCGTATAGGGACCTATTTAAAGTACGATGTCCACACCTTACTGTACCGTACGTGATGTACTGTGAGCTGTGCTTCAGTTGTACTTGCGCTGTGATTATAGGTACCTCCCTACGCCAGTTCCGCAGTGTAGATACAGTTTACAAAGAGCCCAAAGGGTGTCGACGGGGGGATCCAATCCCTGAAACCATGCACCTACACCCCTGCTGGGTGGTTCACAGTCAGCGTTGGCAAGGGGCAACATACTTAGTAGGTAGGCACGTTTCCACAGTGTAAATCTAGGTACCTCTTCAAGTTACGAGGTACCGGTAACGTCGTAGGTGATCGGGACTAACAGCTTTTTCTCCGGAACCAAAAGTTTTTCCACTTGAAAGGGTGTCTTTTCCGGGTGGACCCTATCGGAGCGTAACGGATTGGAATAATGTACTATCTATCTAGAGTAGTATATCTATGTACTTCGTACGGAATACATTCATCGTTCATCATTCATTCATTAATCATTTGGGTCAACTCAGCGAACTGCAACCCGCCTGCCTCCTATCTGCTTCCCAACCCGTCCAATCATTGCTCCCTGCGGAAGCGTCTCCGGAACGACCTCTTCTGCGGCCTCCTGGAACCATCACATGGTCAAACAAATAGCCAGTTGTAAAGCGTCTCTCTCCCGCCCCATAACCCGCAATTTGGGCCTGCTTCAAAAGCGGTGGCTCCTCACCATGGATCTTTGCTACGATCAACTGGAGCATCGGACAATTCGCCCTTGGAACACGCAAGCTCGCAGGATGGTCACGTACAATAGACCTGAGGCATCTACCCAGAAGGTTAATAACTTGCGCAGCTAAGCAACAATCAGCGGAAACTGTTTCCTCTGGCTTATATCATTGTCATCTCTTAGGTGAAATCCTGCTGAGCGGCATTGGTCGGGGTCCACGATGCCTACCTACCTACCTGAATTCGCCACGGCCGCCGGAGAAGCACTCTTGTCGCATAGCCGTGAGAAACCGCGGCCCAGTATGGCTACCACCAGAGACCGGCTAATACCACCCGAGCACGTGGGATGGCCCTTCAGAACGTTTTCGGTTAAGGGGGCCGACTCTTCCGTTTACGCTTCAATAACTTCGTGATATTCCTTCGCGGCGTAAGTTACTCCAACTTGATTATATTCGTAATCATATTGGCCAACGTCAGCCAAGCCGTCAATCTCGTCGCTCGAGAGGCGCCGAAACACTACATCAGTTTACGAGGAGCGCCTCGGGCATTCTGGGGCCGGCGCAGCTCTGTCATGCCGCGACCGCGCCAAAGCCGCCACAGACCGTTTCTTGTTCCCGGACAGTCGATAGTAAGCTACAAAAGGGGGAAGGACGATGAACATTGCGGTCAGTAAGTTTGTGGCCCTTATGATGGTTGCTGATTGTATATACGTAGAGGATTCAACAGCGGGGGGAAGCAGCCCGAGATCCGAGTTGAAAATGTAGTGGCGTGCGGCCCTGGGTTAGGGGCCGGGAAGACACGCATGTGACTATCAGCCTTGATTCAAAAAGTTCCAATACCTGGTGTTATTATACCTGGCTACGACGTCTACCTCAACGCATTGTTGGGCAAGCTAAAATGACTCCCAAGGTACGGCGAAAGGCAAACGACCGCGTCAGGACCATCCATGGTCCGGGCATATAACTAGCGAACGTATGACGGACGCAACAGATGGTTAGAAATAGTATTAGTATCCGGGTATTTAGGGTACTATAAATGAAGATGAAGCTGGCGATGGCAAAGTGTGGTGGCAGAGGCTGAAAGGGGATAAGCACACTACACTACGAAGGCGCAGAAGAGGTTATCGTAGCTGGCGGCGTCGAACTATAGGAGACTCCTATTAATTCTAGATGCATGGCTAGGTCTGAGGCAAAGATAACAGTACATCTTAGCTTCGGGGCTGCTATTTGTTGGCCAGGGCCTGCTGGTCTAAGACTTGACTAGACCTACTAACTAGGAAATTAACCATCGCCAACGAGTGTTGAGCAGCAAGCGTTCGTGCTAGGTAACCTGGTAGCATCATTGGCCTTCGACTGTTGTTCGGAGCTCTAAAATGTCTGACCAACTTACTTGTTAGATCTGTATCTACCTACTATTTAAGTATGTCGCAGCTAAAGTACCGCCTATGGATGCACCGCAGTCTCTCCCTGGATGCCACCAAGAATCTCGTATACAATTTGTCGGGCATGCGCATAGATATAGGGCTATGCCATGCTCTTACAACAGCATGTACGAAATAGAGTGTGGTAGGGAGCGAGTAGATACCGTGGCGTACCTTCGCTATATTAACCCGGTACACAAGTACTTTGCACAGGTCGTTGGGACGCCAGGTGCGTTGCCGGGTGGTCCGTGTGTTTCGGGCCAGTTAGGTACTAGATAAAGTAGCTCGATCACTCCACGTGCATCGTTGTCTCGGGAAAACGTTCTTGATGTGCCTACTTCACGTCATCTCCTCGCCACGTGGTAAGCAGATCATAATTTGAGAAGTGACGGCTATACTGCACAGTGCGCTGCACAGGTACACACCGTGCGTGATTCACCTCGATGCAAGCCAGGGCGCACTTGAGTAATAACCCCCGCTTCGCAAGCCCAGGACCGATTCAGACCTCGTGAAGCGGCACCTGTACGGTACGTACATCATGTACCGGGGAGTCGGGGACGATGATTGATCCGGCACAGATGTATGACTGGTGTAGGGTTGCATTGGGCTGTCCGGATGGTCGAATCTAGACATTATTGCTTCGCACACCTGTAGTTGCATGGAGCCACGGGCCTGCCTGCATTTCATATGGCGGTGTAGCATTCGGACGGGTCTGAAGGGTCCGGCGGGCGGGGAGGTTGGTGACAATGATGAGAAGGGAGGGCCATCCCGTCGACAGCGTCGAAGCTCCGCGAGATGTGGGACAGGGAGACGAATAAGCAACAAAGGGCTGCCTGCCGAACCGCCCCATGACCACGGCGGTACCCAGAATCAGTCACGGCAAGTGTCGTACATACTGAGTGAGATATCGCGGTTGCGAGAATGGAGACGACAGCGCCGGGCGCCGGGGCACCGGTAGTTTACATAATGCATGCAAACCGGCCAGAGATACGGTACTTAGGCCTTTAATTGACCTACCCTGTCAATATTAATAATTCATGCATGACCGTGATCAGATGCCGTAGCCGGAGGGGTAGGGAGGCAGATGGAGGTCGCATACGGGCGTACAACTACAAAGCGCAATCGATCGCCTTTCGCGGCCAGCGGCATTCCTGACCCCACTCGCCCATATGGAATCACGATTTCTGGTGAATCCCAACTTCACTAAAAGGGGGTTATCTTTTGAAATTAAGTATTCGTACATCGGTAGATAAATAGTAGATAGTATACCTACGGAATATAACGTGTTGCCAACCTCGATACACCAGATAGACCGCCAACCCTGCCCTAACGCGAGCAAATCTCGAAATTGAAACAGGCTGATAATACTAGTTTATAACGTTAGTTTATACATGTAACGTGTTCCAGCCGGCGCTGGGCCGCCAACAGAGGTCGGTCAACCCACCCGACTGGCAGCTAACTACTACCTACCTAGGTAGAAATATTGCGAGCATTCGCTACTCAGTACACTCCACAGTTTGCCGAGCAGGATTGGTGGCCTATTGGGGTTGGTAGCACGTTAGCTGCGTATCAAAAGGCCCTTTGCCCGTTCTGGAGAGGTCAACATGGGCAGATGGGGTGATTGGGAAGTACGGCTGGCTGGCTATGAAGGTGTCACCGGTACAGCACTGGAAGTAAGGTACTTCGTAATGGTGCTGGGAGGTATAACCGCGTAGGTAATATACTTCGTACCCATATCGAAAGAGGTTCGCCTGCAGAAACGTGCTTGTCAACCCGGTGTGTCGCACTGAGATGCCACGCGGCGCTCGTGGCATTTTTGATAAACTGATACCCGAATTACGTCCGATAGGCTCTTTCATATAGCATCGTGGCCAAGGTCCGGTTTTGCTACCGGTACGCCGTGACATTCGGATATGCAACGTGGAGAGGAATGAAACACAGCTTCAATATTCATGTGTCCTGTAAGGTGCAACAACGGCAGTTTATGTACAAAGGGAATCATACCGGAGGGACCTATAACCACAGTGTGCGATTTCACGTGGTCTTAGAGAGTGATATAGGGCATTTAGCAGCCACGCTAAAGAATGGCACACCACAAGTAGGTCTGTATTGGCCTCAACGGCCGCAACCAAGTGAACCACTCCGCTGCTACGTGCACTTCCTACTGTAGGTAAGGTATCTGCCTATCTGGAGCGCACCTTACTTAGTATTACTAAGTGGTATACGAAGTACTACCGTAACAAGTAATTACTACGGGACATTCATCAGGTCGTTTCTGTTCGCGAGCCTTGGCAGATATGCACGATCATTGCCGAAATAAGCACGGAATACGGAGTACATGTTCTTGTCGAGGGTTTTTTTTTTCAATCTCGTCTTGTTTTGGCGGCCCAATCATGATAGAGAGTTTTCGAACGATGGCACATAACTACCATACGCCACCCACTGTTCGGCCGCTCCATCTATTATAAGTGGTGGCGCCCCTAACGTGCCTGTGGCATTACCCGGCCACGATCCGCCCCAGCACCCAAGCTGGAAAATAAGGGGCGATGGCCCCCGTAATAGGTGGAGCGGCCGAGCTTTACGGTAGGCCGAGCAATATGGTACACTGCCTAGCTGGACACGTCGTGTACCTACCTACTTGAGTCGAGTAAAATGCCCTTCGGGCGGTGTATTTGTAAAGTATTGACGTCCATGGTTACATACTCGCTAGGACTTAAAATTGGTCTCGCGAGCACGCCCGTCTGCCGCATAGCCTCACTGAGTCCTTCTACTGCGTAAGGAATACCCTATCACCCATATCTAATTCACTGCTATAAATAGGACAACTTCATAAGACTTTATATGTGCGCAGGTAAACCAGGCGCGTTGCCTGGACTTTTGCAGAGCAGAAACGCCTGTCTTATGATTCAAGTACATCGGTAGGTAGCTGAAGGCTGCGGTCATACTCCCTGCGAGCCTGCTATCTAGATAGGTCCGACGATTTGACGCAGATAATGTACCTACATGACTGTCTACGCTACACCACTTCTCTAGTGTACGCCAGAAGGATGGCGACCTGCTACTTAAAACCGATCAGGTTTATTTATAACTCCGAGTATAGCCGCTACATAGCGCGCAAACTGATGTAAAAATGACATACCGATCGTACGTTGAGGCCGTTATATATCATATCCGTACCTAATTATGTAATGCCTACGGAAGTCGGATTTCAAAATATTGCACGGGATGCCCGCGGAAATCGGACTTCGAGACTAGTGTATTCCGCGCGCTAAGAGATTGTCGCCCTTGTTATGTGAGCACCGGTTGCATTCGGACGCAAGTCGCTGGCGCTCAATTGTCTCCCTTACTTTTGGTGCTCCGTACGGCATATTTGACTTGGGACTTGGGCGGGATCGGTACTTAGGGAGGATCTAGGAGGGAGACCTGATAATCTAGGTCCCCTCCAGCTAAAAGTTTGCGAGCCGTTATTCGGCCGCGCGACTTGGTATCTAGTTATGTATAACTTGAAAAAAAAAAGTTGTTCTACGACGGGCCGCCGAGGCGGTGAGAGACCGCAAAATCTAGGTACCGGCAACCCGGCCGACTGCCGGCTGTCTCGGCGTACCTATTACTATTGGGCCGGATCAGGGTCCTCTCTGGGCTGCGTGACCGGACTGCCATTTCCACACAGCGGATTGGTAGTCTCGCTGCGAAGATATGTAGCTAGGTAATTAGTAGCTCGGAGGCAATTGGTGGGAGTCCCTCAAGTCTAGCTGGGTCCTCTCCAAATAGCCGGGCCGGTTGCTACGTAGGTCGGTGGTTAGAGCGTCGTTCCAAGGTTTGCAGGTAATTGGTTTTGGGTCGTCGAAAACCTGGCAGCGGGGCTTATCCAACCGAAACGTTGCCCCGTGCTGGCATTCTGGAGGAGCCCATTTTTCACTGGCAGGAGGGGGCGGGCACATTGAAGTTGGGAATAGGTAGGATCCGGGCCTGTATATGCTACCTATCTATGGGAGTTGTGTCTGTAAACAGGAGTGACGACGATCCGATATACTACCTACAATAGGTACTATAGGTACGACGTCGACCTAGGTACATATGGAATCCGGATCTTCCTGCTTCCCATCGGTTCGACTAATTATGGGTCTTAGCCACGTGAAATGACGCGAGGGACGTCAGCATCCCTTTCTCCGAAAGATGTCCGGAGACGACCCTCTGCGATGGTACTCCGTATTGCGCAGCCTAGATAATACACTGCCGCAGTCGGACCTGACAGCTAGTCATCGGCGCCAAATAACTTGCATTTCAGTCATAATCCTATCATCGCTAAGCATTGACGGCAAGTCAGCTCGTAAAACGCTTTCTTGGATGCTTAGGTGAAGCGTTATATGACAGGTACCGTAGCAGTTGACTGTTCAGTCCGATGTGACCCCGTTGCTGACAATGGGATGCATTGCCTTTTTCTAGAGTGGCGAATACTACGGAATATAGCGGTGAATTCTATCTACCTTACTTACCTATTCTCAGTTATCATGACCGAGTGCTATAGTTAGTCGGTAAAGAATTGCGCTCTAGTAATACAGACCGTACATATCTACTTCGTAGTTTGTGTATGGTGTAGATACTTTTTTATTAGGTACGGCCGTTGAGGAAATATTTATCCTTACACGCGATATACTTGGCTACTACGTAGCGATTTTCTTACTGCATATACTACGTCCTTGTAATTAACCCCATTACTTTGGAAGTTTTGTTGTTCTAGGAAGGATTACATACGTGCCTACTGACATACCCGGGTAGATACGATACGCCCGTAATGGGCTGTACGTCCGTAGGATGTAGGTAATCTACAGCCTACAGGCATGTACCAGATACCGTAGCCGGCTTCTCCGCTTGCCATGCGATTGTGGATTGACTCTACGTAGGTGGGGCTGAGCAGCCTTAGGCACTTCCAGTCTATTTCCTAAGTACGGACTGCCGGTAGCCATATAGTTTCTGTGGTAGGTACCAGTTCGTAGTTGGTTGTACAGTACAGGCTTCGGGCAGCACGCAGTAAGCATTACGCAGTAGGTAATTAGACGCTGGTGAAATTCTGGACATTCTTCCACGGGTGGGGTGGCTTGCAGATCATCGGAAGAGATGCCACTGTGCCCAGCAGTGCCAAACGTCCTCACAGACAGTATAACGGACGTAATTAGCAGCCATCTGGCAGAATACTTTGCACCTAGCGTGGCGTATGTAATTGCCATGTGGTTCGGGAGTGGACGATTTAGTGCACCAACAGGCATGTAGGCATCAACTAACTGCTGACTTGCACGTCCGTACCTTTCTAGTGTAATGAGTCGGTAAGCAGTAACGCCCTTCGTTTGCGGCAAAGCATTCACAACACGTGGTGAACCAGGTAGGTAGTGTCCGGCCCTGCGTAGTCTTAGTGCCGATACGTAATATAGGGAAGTCGACCGGATATACCGTACGGACGATATCCCTCCCTTAGATAGTACGCTATATAGATACAGCCTGAGATCTGTCTAGGGGGCATTGTTGTCGTGCACTGTACGATGTGATGGGACGATGCGCAAGCCCTGCCGTTACTGTTGTACTGTTACTGTACGTATGTACTTCATATACGGTTGCGATCGGAATCTACATGGGAAGAGCGTTGCTTATAATGACTGGGTAGGCAATTGTTAGCATTGCCCAATGTTAGCATTGCCCACGACCCACCGCCTGTTCGATCCTAGTCCCGGCAATTCCACGTGGCGAGCTGGACACCTGTTGCGAGTTCGCAGCCAATGACGGTCGGGATGTCCGAGAAAATCATGCATGGGTTTCTTTGTTCTGCTTGTGTAACCGCCCGCAACGTTCGCTCGCAGCACGCCATAATAAAGGGTACCTCCTGGCCGGCCGGTTGCAGGCGAAGACCGTTGCAGGCGAAGACCGCGCAATCAACCGCTTCTTTATCCTTTCGATCCAGGATGCAAATGCGAATGCAAATGCAATTGCAATTGCATGCGGCGTATCTCATGTAATCCCGGCGTAATAAGCAGTCGGGTCAGGTCCTTACGGCGTGATGATACCTAAGTGTCTATCTATCTCCCTAGGCATCGTTCATACGTCAAGATTTATTATTCAGCGAAGAGCCATTTGTCATCGGGATGCGCAGTGCGGAATATATTTCCACCTGCTCCCCTGTCTCCCGCGGTCACCCTCGGTAAGCAACTCTGCACGCGGTGAATGCGTGGCGGCTAAGACACGTGGAAGTCGTGCCAGCCTGTGCCGCCGTGATGGGTGGACGGGTGAAACGTGTGCGTGTGTGTGTGTGTGTCGTGGTTTGGTGCTTCCGGCTCGTGCGCATCAATTTTAAAGTCGCAAAAGGTGAGACCGGTGTTGCCCGCAGAAGCCAATCCTTTGGTCCGGCTTTACCTGAAAAAGATTCCAAGATCTTTCCATGCGCGCACAGGGTACCTGGTGTGCTGCGCATAATAGGAGTTGCACTGGGCAATTATCAAAGTATGTACCCAGACCATAATGTCGGGTTCCGAAGACGTTTTGTGACAAATCCTTTACCCTCAGTCTGGGTCCATACCCGGAACAGGTCTTGCAAGCAGGATTCTCTGATATCTTTCTGGTATCGACCTAGTTAGGTACCTAAGTCAGGAGACCCGCGCGAGAAAGAGAGAGACAGAGACAGAGAGAGAGTACAAACATATGTAGTGCCTGCTCTCTGGCTGTAGTGTAAGTATCACATCTGAGTCGGTGTCGTGCGAGCCCTCGAAGCAAGATCTGCCCAGAGCTATCAGGCTCCTGTGTTGTTAGCCGTGAGGCTAAAGCCGGATCCATGCTGTCGGGTAATACGACGTAAGTAGTGTCTGTAATACATTTCCACACGTGTGTGAGCATGGCAATGTCTCACCCGAAATACCCTGGGAATCCCCCTTTTTGAACAGCCTCAAAACGTACGTACCGTAAACGGGATATGGCATGCTAAATAAAGCAATCACCGTTTAGTGTAGACCGTTTATGATGCCAGCAAATCCCGTGATCCAACTGTGCTTATCCCGAAGTTTGCTGATTAGGTCTGGTCCGGGGGTGACGAGGTGGTTCCCGGGCCATAATTATTGTCTCATCGGTTGCCTTCTCCCAGCCCCCGGTTCTTCCACGGTCACAGGGTCTTCGGGATACTTCTGTTAATCCCTTGGGCGGTTGTTGTAGGTAGTTCGCTTCTGCACAACTGGTCTAGGTACACTAACAGCCAGCCCCGTACGTCTTTCAGCTGTTGGCGCTCCTTTAGTCTTTCAACGCTATCCATGGCGCCCTCCATTTGTGATATCGTGAGACCTGGTCCAGTTTTTTCAATAGCCTCGTCCGTGGTGCGATCCCAAATGCCTTCTGTTGCTGTAGGTGCGCACATTCATCCACAAGCTCTGCAGTCAACACCCTATATCCACTCCTGCACTTAAGGCTCTCGCAGTATAGTGCATCCTTAACAAACAAGTACCAGCATTATAGTGTACGTCATGGAGCGTAGGTGGCGTAGTTACAGATAAGACAACTTATGCCAATGGGCAGTAAGTATTAAAGGGTATGTCGCATTGGTATATCACCAATCTTCACTGCTGGTGGAACTACACATACGCGCGGGCAGGCAGGAGAAGCAGATAACCACTTCTACTAGGCAGAGATAAGAACACTGAAGCCATCTGTAGCCACGACATAGTCAGTATAGGCAGCATTAGTCCCGGTGCCGGCCTTGCTGGCGTCGCTAAACTTGCCACCCCCTTCTTTTTGCAGTTGCAGCACCCGAATCCCGCCTCCATGGCTGCGTATGCAGGTGTTTGCCCCTGGCGTTGTTGTCCATGTGCGTGGGGGCATTCATGGATGAAGTCGTCCCGGGTCTTCGGGAAACGGAGTTGTGTTGTCGATCTTCAGAATAAGACCCCGGCGTTTCACTTCTCCACCCTCGCTCCCCGAGAAGTGGCTGTAGCACCAGTCAATGGGTTTCTGCAACTGTGTTGCTAGCAACTTTGGCCACGCCCCAGCGCTGTGCCATATTCGCTAATGGATTGGTATCGGGATCGGTATCACTTCCGGCTTTGGGCTGCACAGCAGGCACGGGCGTTCCTTGAATTCCACGCGTGCCATTCATTTCTTCTCCTTGCGTCGCGAGGTGGTCGCTTCGTTGGTCGATCAGACGCCTCTACCGTTAGTGACCGAAGCCACGTTAATCGCCGCAAAACAAGCAATCAAGACATATCTACCCCGGAATCCGCTGCCGTGCCTCTATAGGTGCGGCTGGATTACAGAACTCGACAATATACAGTCAGGGCAAACAGCCGCACGATAACGGGACTCATGAGAGCTGGCATAGTGTGCTTGGCCTGGTGCCAATCTGGCTATCGAGGGAGTGCGCCTGTGACGTTAGCTTAGACGTCGGGCGTATGCCAGACGGCGGGGCTTAAGCATCACGTAGGCGTCCGAGGCCGGCAGCAAGGGAGCGCAGCGTTACTTGAGCCGAGTGGACGGCGTCGAAAGGCGACAGAATCCCCCGTCGTCATATCATGTCATGTCGATCATTTTTCTTTTTCGGTATCTGCGCATGTTTCCCATTGCCACAGTAAATTAACTCACTCGTTGCCTTTGCGATAGACAAATCACCCACGTTGTCTGATTGTTTCTCTTGTCATGACTGCGTTGTCCGACAGAGTCATCTCCATCCAAAGCCCCTCGGAAGTGCTGGTCGACCTAGCCCCTTTGGGTGTGGCCCTGCATGATTACTGAACACACAATGAACCGTTCTGTTTCACTATCGACAGAAATGATCAGGCTAAAGGCGTACTTCGTGGCCTGGAGGGGGTTTGAGTCGCTGATGTGTATCTGCCGAAAGCCCCTACTGTAATGAGACTTGAACGTAGGTGTGGAAGTGGAGTGCGTCAATGATTCCATCTGCTGAGCGGTAACTGTTGCCGCCTACACACGCCCTAGTACAAAGGATCGACTTCTCTTTGCATCGCTTGCTTTTGTGGCCCGCACCCCAGGATCGCCGGATTGCGCAATTCGAGGAAATAGAATCTTGCTCGCCAGCCCAAGCGTGAGGAAGGCCGAGTAGGGCTCATGCCGCGGCCAGCTGAGAACATCGTACAGTGGCCGACGGCATTGTGGTTGGCATGTAACCTAATTAGCACGAAAGTCATGGACAGAAACGTATAAGAGATGGGAACGGGCTGAATTCGAGACGGGCCAGATGTGAATCATAGGCCGGCTACTGGTCGCCGTTATACCTGGCGGTGCTATGAATCGTTTGCAAGGACAGCTGTGCGAGACAATCGTGGCGGTTGCGGCAAGCAAAAATGTAGCAGGGGCGCGAAGTAGGTTAAAGATCAGACAAGGTATGGACAAACTGGGTAGCAAACGTAGGATGTTTTCGCCAAGCTTGGCTCGGTTTCTACCTACATGTACAGCTAGATGCATGGTGTCGAGAAATGTAGAGCAATGAACTATGAGAACCCATCACGCCATTCCCCAGCAGATATTCCCTCCTTGACTCCGTTGTGCTCTTGGGTGATTAACAACATTATGCGGGCCTTCTCGTCTGATTCCACGTTACGTCGTAGATTCAGAACCGGCATGTCCACTGTGTGTGTTTATAGAGAACTTCAAGGCAGTTATCAGTTATTCTGTCCCTAGTATATGACAACCTGGTCAGTCATGTAGCTGGATTTTGAAATACCCAGGTACCTGGGCATTTATAGTGGAAATGAGAACTTCATGGGACCTTCTGTAGTCATGGCTACCTTAGATTGATGATGGCGCTTGGTCACGCTTCCAACCTTTGTTTCGCATGTTGGTCTCGATGGTCTTCCAGATACCTTCCACAGCTTCGCGGTCCCTCCATCGGCTCGAATCGACTGTACTGGCTCCTGAGTTCTTCCACCTGTCTACGCTCACATTCATGACTCGGTGGCCCCATGCGCGGATACTTTCAGGGGGTTGCTCGCCACGCCAACCAACGTAGATGCCGGGTATGTGGCGGAATAGTTCAGACGGATTACTCCACTTGTAGTTCTTGAACTGCCAGGTCTGGCCCGTAGTGAAGACAGCCACTACACGGTTCCAATACTCGGGCTTAAATTGCTCTATCCCCTCCACGAGAATAAATCGCATTGGCCGGCTCGTATCGATATCCTTCATAAGACGGTTGATGTGTAACATGTTTGCTGTGGTATTGGAACTGGCTGCCAAGGAATTAGGAGGCACGTACTGACCACCTTCAAGAAAAGATTTAATGTTCGACATTCGTAGAAGGGAGGACGCTGATGGTGAGAGTAGGATAATGGGGTCAGGTCGCTTTTGTTTCTGGCGAGATGCTATCCCAGTATTGTTTGCGACATCCGAAGATAGAGGATTTGTCGGCTTCTTGGTCATAAACGAGGCGGCCAGCTTACGCACATGGGAGAAGTCCTGGAGAAAGCAGTTAGTCTGGGAGTTTCCAGGGTAAGGAAGCCTCGTAACCTACCGATGGCTTGATGCCTTGTAATACAGTATTCCGATCTCCCATTCTCCGCTCACTATTATAGATATTGGCAAGTCTGGGGTCTAAAGATCCCTTTCCCGATCTTCCCATTGACCCAGCCGCAGGTGCTGTGGTACCCTTTGATGAAAGGCCACCAGAAGCAGCAGCAGTGGCGGTCGATCCATCTTTGTCACCCGTAAGAGGTTTGATGCATTCACTCTCTTCACTGGCACCCTCCAGCCATGTAATCAGGTCTAGTTTCTCGATGTAGGCAAACTTGTGGACTTGACCTTTGCCAGCAAGGTCTTGGTTGACTTGCGATGCAAACGAATTGTATTCGGGAATAGCTACCTCACGGTTGAGCCAGGCGAAGTAGATGCTGCGCAGGTCGACAGGCGTGTCATTGGACACGAACCGAGTGGATATGTCGATAGGAAGAGATATGCGTGTCGGAGAGGTGAACGTAAGGTGTGTTGCCTGCGACAGACTAACTTCGGGAGCTTCAGCTTCAGTAGATGCGGTTGGAATAATAGCGCTGCTAGACGCGATGGATTGCCGTAGCAAGAGAAGGGGGTCTTGGCTTGTTGGCGATGCCATTGCTGCGGTGGCACGCGCACGCGTGTAGATTCTCTTGGGCGGCTGATTTGACACTGGTACTTGGTAATTAATATTAAGGTGTTAATACATGTCTTCTCATCCAACTGGTCACGCGACGGATGTGATCGAATCGGCGACTTCAGCCTCGAGTTCTAGGACGATGCTGTTGCTGCTGTTGTTGTATGTAGATTAAGGTAGTTGAAGGTACAGAACAATGTACTGGTAGCAAGCAAACTTGAAGTTCCAGCTTGGTAGATGAACGGCTAAGGAATGGATCTAGGTGCACCTAGGTAGATGTGGGGCATTGAATACCTGGCATGCTTCAATCCAGCTTCCGTACGTCTTGTTATGTGCAACGCATTTAGATAAACGGATTAGATTAGGTAATTTTGTTGTGACTAATGGAAATATGCAGTAATTGAATGGAATAGCTACATTACGTCAGGTGGTGCACGGGATAACTGCTGAGTGCAGTCCAAAGTGCAGCTTTTACTGGAATTGGTGACGAAGTGTTCTTCGATTTACCGCAAATGTGGTGACCTTGGGATTGGGCAAACTCATCATTTCATTAGCTAACCTCTATTGAGCGTGTTTCCACTGCCCCGTGGGTTTGCCTCCTTGAATTCATCCCACTCCCGAGCCTTCATCGTCTCCTCGTCCGCTTTTTCTATGTTATCCTCGTCGGGCTCTGGCTGCCTTCCACTTGCTTCACCGCCTCCCTCAATGATTCCGCCCCGTCTTCTTTCTTCCTCTAGATACTCATCAATAGACATGGTTGGAAGATTATGTCCTGTGCGGAATACCCCTCGATGTAGTTCCTGCCGGTTACCGACCAAGGTAAACGGTCGCAGTGGCTTTCCCTCCTTGCTGAGTAAAGGTCCCCGAAAGCCGGCCTGTGATTGTAGCGGCGCATCCAATCTTGCTGAGTAGCCGTCATTGTCAGCTAAATCCCTACGCCTTCGTTCATCATCTTCCAGGGTTGCGTGTTGGGATGTTAAGGGGGTAGGAGCTTGCGCCAACACCTCAATTTCTCGGTTGATCCCTTCGAAGCCCTGGAACGCCGTGTGTACACTCAAGGCAATGCTAGCTAGGTAGAGCTCGCGGACAGCCTCTTCGTCCCCACCATCTTCTAGATACCGAGGTGAAGCGCGCATGTACTCCAGCTTTTGTTTCAATTGCTTCTCTGCTTTGAAGTTGGCAATCTTGGCGTTGCGACGTGCGTTGGGGTCGCTGGTTGAAATGGTTGAGAACGCATTGGGCTCCTCGTTGTAAGATGCAAAGAGCTTGCTATCCTGGGCAGAGAGTATTGAATAACTGTCCAAGATATGAAGAAACTTTTCGTAGGCCTCACGGGCTGAGATTAAAATCCTTCTTCGCTCGATCGGTGAGTTGGTTGAGACTTTCTGAAGCAGCTCAGCAATGCGGTAGAAGACTAGGAGATAAGGCAGGTCCGACGTCGCAATATCCTCGAGCGATTCATTTGTGCTGAGCAGGGAGATTTTATCTATGATTTGAACACATTCCTCGTACGACTGGAGAGCCGCTGTAATATCAGCTTGATAGGATGGCGAGGTCGTCTCGTAGGACCCCTCGATTACCAAGCGTTTTCTTTCAGCTGTTTGAAAAACGGACTTGAGAGTTCTGGGTTCCTCAGCCATGTTGACAGCCTGACTATTGTCCGCCTTGAATTGTAATCAGAGCCAGGTGAACAAAGCACCACTTGGCTGCACAAGAAGGATTAGGTGAACGATGTGGATTACAGAAAAGCAAGCGTTCAGGAAACATTGTGAAGTGGCTGCGGTCGTGAGTGTTGCTCTGAGGACTGGGGGAAGAGTTGAGTGGGGCCCAGCCGATACACCTCCATAATAGAATAGCTCGTCTAGTTACATACCTTATCGAGATACAGTTACAGTCTGAGGCAGGTACGTAGGTACCTAGGTCGGCAGCTGCTTCCCAATCAATACGTTAGGTACCTAACCTAGGTAGGTACCGCTCAGCTCAGGAAACCCTGCTTATATAAGGCCTCAAGCAATAATTCAGGTGATTGCCTTCAGCAAACTCCGTACGCATCGCCTAACTGCGACCTGACCATACCTATATCATATCATATGGAAGAAAGTAGAAGATAGATTTCTTTGAATTTGCCTAGGATGTTCTTATCGTCCGTGCCGCATGGCCAACATCAATCTGGTACGCCCGGCGAGGTAACATAAGGCAAATACGCGTGGCATATTCACATGTGATCGCCAAGGTAAATATCACGTGCTTCAAAACAATTCCTATCGACGTTCCTCTAGGTGAGTCTCGTGGACGGCCCTTGATTTGAACAGGTAGGTAGCCAGGTTCCGGCGTAGGTACAACCCGTGTGGCATTTCGTTACCTCGAAATACGTGCAGGGACACATCAACTCATACATAAGGTACCTCTCCCTCCCTCGCTACGTGGAAGAGGTGGACACCTGTGCAAACTGGTACCACTAGCAGGTCTTCTTGTCTCCTACTTATTCCCACCACACAACCTCGGTCAGCTTCCGTTTGCAACCTACCGTCGCCTCCTCGCTTCGGCCCTATTCCCAACCCTTCTACCTACCTGGCTGCTGGCCTATCAACGCCTGCCGTCCCCATTTGTCGAGCATCGGAATGGACAACTACGCGCCCTCGGAAGACGACGGTGACTCCGTTCAAAGTGATATACTGCCACGACCGGTTGGCCAGGGCCGTCATGTGCAAGACAAACCCCTTTTCGACGAATGGCTCCGAGACCACAGGGAAAGTGCATATAAAAGCCTTCGGGACTCTTATGCCGACGACGATGTCACGCTCGACCGTACCAAATTTGGAGATGAGGATAGTGTACCCATCATCAGTAGCCCCAGGGAATATCAGATCGAGCTTTTCGAGAGGGCGAAACAGAAGAATATTATTGCTGTGCTTGACACAGGTAATTTACTGTCTACCGCAAGTTCTCGCCAACGGAGGCCGCTGACTCGGAGCGTGAATAGGAACTGGGAAGACGCTCATAGCTGTGCTCCTGCTTCGTCACATTATCGAGCAGGAACTCGATGATAGAAAGACTGGACACGACCATAGATTGGCGTTCTTTTTGGTAAGTACTTGTTGATGCCAACTTTGGTAGATACGGAACCTCGGCTGACTCCTTCTTTAGGTAGACAAAGTTGCGTTGGTTCACCAACAATTCAGAGTCCTGGAGGCGAATCTCGACTTCAACATGGACTCTTTCACGGGTGACTCTAGTGGGGTTTACACCAAAGAGTTCTGGGATGAAGCGCGCAAGAACAAAACAGTCATTGTATGCACTGCAGAAATCCTTCATCGGAACTTACGCCACTCATTCATTCGAATGGAGCAGATCAATTTGCTCATATTTGACGAAGCTCACCATGCAAAAAAGAACCATCCTTACGCAAGAATAATCAAGGATTTCTACGCGACTCTCGAAAAGAGTAACAATAAGCGGCCTCGCGTCCTAGGCATGACCGCTTCGCCGGTTGATGCTAAAACTAACGTTCACGTTGCTGCTGCTCAGTTAGAGGGGCTCCTACACTCGGAGATAGCAACGGTGCATGATCCAACCGTCTTCGCAAAAGTAGACATCAATAAACCCACCGAAGGTCTCATTGAGTATCAAAACATGGATATTCCGTACGAGACAGTCTTGTGGGGGAGACTGCATCAGATTGTTGGTCAAAACCCAGCATTTACTAAACCGTTCACATACTCTAGAGCATGCACCACCGAGTTGGGACGCTGGGCCGCTGATCGAGTGTGGCAACTTTGGCTAACTAAAGATGAGGTCGACAAGATTGAAGCAAGGGAAGAATATGGCCTTGATCAGGTGACATTAAAACAGCCGATTGCCATCGTGGATGCCGAACGAGAGGCAGCTGGGGCGGTTCGATGTGCCTACCAATTGATGTCAGATCATGACTTTACAGGGCCAACGCTTGATCGTTTTCATCTATCACCTAAAGTGATTAAACTCATTGAGCATCTAAAAGAAAACTTTAACCCCGAGGTCGACAAATGTGTTGTTTTTGCTGAGCAGCGTTTTACGGTGATGTTACTTGCCGACCTCATCCAGCAGCCAGGGCTAGGACTCCAAGGTTACAGGGCAGGAACGCTCGTAGGTATCTGCCCACGTTTGCCAATACTTTACGCTGACCTGTGATAGATGGGTTCCGCTGCCAGTATCTCTGGGGGATTGGGCATGACTTTAACCGAGCAGAAATTGGTTCTCAAGAAATTTCGGAATGGCGAGCTGAATTGCCTTTTCGCCACAAGTGCCGGAGAAGAGGGGATCGATATCCCGGATTGTAACATTGTAATCCGATTTGATCTCTATAAAACGGTGATTCAATATATCCAATCAAGAGGCCGCGCACGACGCCTCAACTCGAAATTCTACCAGATGGTAGAAACCGCGAATCACTCACATCGACAACTCATCATGGAGATAAAGGGCCACGAAGAAAAGTTGCGTGAATTTTGCAATACCTTGCCAGAGGACCGGCTCATTACGGGTTGCGACTACGACATTGAGTATCATCTGTCTCAAGAGAGAACTCATCGAATATATAAAGTCCCTTCCACTGGTGCTACATTGACGTATAAAAGTAGCATCTCAGTGCTTGCGAACTTTATATCATCTCTACCGCGTCCAAGCGATGCCTTCCGTCTTGCTGCAGATTACATTATTCACAGCATTGGCGGTGAGTTCGAGTGTGAGGTCTTACTTCCAGACAGCTCTCCGATTAGAAGCGCAATTGGACAACGCGCCTCATCCAAGCAAATTGCGAAATGCTCGGCGGCCTTTGAGATGTGTTTAAAATTAAGAAAACAAAAACACTTGGACGAAAACCTCCAATCAACATTTACCAAGCGCCTCCCGGCTATGCGTAATGCTCGTCTAGCGATAAGCTCCAAGAAGCGAGCTGAATATCGTATGAAATTGAAGCCTGACATGTGGTCCCGCCTCGGATTTCCCCAAAGGCTTTTCGTAACAGTGATAAAGCTTTCCAATCCAAAAGCATTGGGGCGATCTTCTCGGCCCCTGGGTCTTTTGACGAGGGAACCTTTGCCGCAAATAGCCGCATTCCCCATCTACTTCAGGAATCAGCAGGCATCAAATGTCGAATTTTTTCCTTTGCCAACCGCCATAGACTGTCGCTCAGGAGACATTGACGGGTTGAATCAGTTTACTCTCCGAATCTTCAAAGATGTATTCAGTAAGGAATATGCTCCTGAGGCAGAAAAGATGCCATACTACTTTGCTCCATTGATATGTCCACACGACTTTGATTCCATTATCCAGGGTGCAGACCCACGCACAATTATCGACTGGACCTGTATCTTGGAAATCTTACATACTCCAAGCTATATTGACTGTGATAATCAGCCAGAGCAGGTATTTGACGACAAATTTGTTGTAGATCCATATGATGGCTCGCGAAAGTTCTACACGGTACGCAGACGTCCTGATCTCAAGTCTACAGATCCTCAACTGCCAGGTCTCGTGTCGCAGCGCCTTTCAAAAAGTCAAGGAGATACACCTCTTGATATCTGGAGCTCTACTATCAGTTTGTGGGGAAAGTCGCGGATTAATCTAGCCAGAAAAGAGCATCTACCTGTCGTTGAGGCTGAGTACATACCTCTTCGCCGGAATCTACTTGATCATATCGATGCCCCAGACGAAGACTGTCAGCGGCGCTGCTACCTAGTCTTCCAGACACTCAAACTTTCAGCTGTAAGTTTTCCAAGTTTAAATGTGCGCATACATCTCTGACAACCCCAAGCTGCCAGTTGATATCGTTTCTATGGCTTATTGTATGCCTGCCATAATATATCGGCTTGAGTCTTCTCTAATTACGTTGGAGGCTTGCCAGTCAATGGGCGTCGATTTGCCGCCGAGTCTAGCCCTCGAGGCTATGACCAAAGATAGTGATAACTCCGAAGAACATTCGGAAGCCCAAATCAATTTACAGCGGGGCATGGGTAAAAACTATGAGCGTCTTGAGTTCCTTGGCGACTGCTTCCTGAAAATGAGTACCACCATAGCTCTATTCTCCCAAATCCCAGACGGGGATGAGTTTCAGTATCACGTCGACCGTATGGTTCTAGTATGCAACAAGAATCTTTTCAATAACGCTCTGGAAATGAAGCTGGAAGAATCAATCCGCTCTCGAGCTTTCGATCGGAGAACCTGGTATCCCGGAGGCCTAAATTTGCTAAAGGGGAAAAAAGCTAAAAGCCAGGAAAGTCACGCACTGGCTGACAAGTCTATCGCAGACGTCTGTGAGGCACTAATTGGGGCGGCGTATATGACGACCCGCGGACAAAGAAATTTCGACATGGCTATTCAGCTAGTCACGAAATTCGTCAATCATGCAAATCACAGAATGACCACGTACGGTGACTACTACGCAGCATACGAAAAACCAGCGTGGCAGACTGCTGCATCCCGAGCTGTACATTGCGACCTCGCAGACAAGATTGAAAAGAAGATGGGATACAAGTTTAAATACCCTCGACTATTACGTTGCGCTTTCACTCATCCTTCATTCGGGTCAATCCTTGAGGGAATACCAAACTACCAGCGACTCGAATTTCTGGGAGATGCCCTTCTTGACATGGCATGCGTTGATTATCTATTCCAGAAGTTCCCTAGTGCCGATCCGCAGTGGTTGACGGAGCATAAGATGGCTATGGCCTCGAACCAATTTTTGGGCTGTCTCTGTGTGTCGCTTGATCTGCAAAAGCACATGCTTTCGATGACCAGCGGCTTGCAGAGTGAGATCGCTGACTACGTTCAAACCATCACAGATGCTCGAACCCAAGCGGAGGAAACAGCTGAGGCGTCTGGCCTCGGACGCGCGGCATACGCACGCAACTATTGGATGGGAGAAAAGCGACCGCCCAAGTGCTTGCCAGACCTCGTCGAGTCTTACGTCGGCGCCCTATTCGTCGACAGCGAGTATGACTACGAGCAAGTGCAGAGCTTCTTCAACATACACGTCCTGCCGTACTTCGAGGACATGAACCTCTACGACACTTACGCCAATAACCACCCCGTGACTCTGCTGTCGAATATACTTTCTACCGAGTTCCACTGCGCACATTGGAGCATACTGTGTTCAGAGACTGACGACGAGAGCGACGAGTTCACGGCTAAAAAGGTCGCCGCCGCCATCGTGATCCACGGCGCCGTGAGGGAGAACGCCTTCTCGGAGAGCGGCCGGTATGCCAAACTCAAGGTGGCGCAGAAACTACTGCGTAGACTGAAGGATATGAGCGTGGGCGATTTCAAAACCACGTTTAATTGTAGCTGTCCGTAGACTACCTAGGTACCTACCTACCTACCCACCTATGAATAGATAATCGGAAGCGTTGATCCTCCTGATTATCAGGTTATGCCTACTTACCTACCTAGTATACCGTGTCTCGTGTCTACCTATTTGCTTTACGTGCGCGAAGCTCTCGACATACATGGCGACTACGCGTGGCTGTGAATCGCGAACATAGGTCGTCCTCTCATGTCAAGAGAAATTAGAGACGTTATTCTCGCTATATCCGTACCTCGTTCAGGAGTTGATCTGCTGCGTCGACGACGCCTCCACCGCAACGACGTAAGTATATCGCCCAAGGTATTCGTCTTCCCCCTTGCACAACTTCATATCAGTCCGTTGAATGTGATATAAGCTCGCTCTACTCCCATAGGTCACCGTACCAGATTGGCTTTCAAAACAAAGCATCAGGAGTTTGATTGTACGTGGGATACGAAAGCCGCCGCATGCAATACGGCTTGGCCAATCAAAGAACAAGAGGAGATGATTAAGTCACTGTCACAGAGAGATACCGTATATAAATGACAGCTCGACGGAAGCCGTGAATGTGCTGAGGCCAGCACCAGTGCTGGCATCATTAGCAATTAGAATTAGGTAGTGTGTGTATCTTGACTCCTATTCTGACATCTGATCTCCCTGGTCAATGCTGTGCAACTCAGGTCGTACAACAAATACGTGGCCAGACAGATAGAAAATTAGAAAACATATCTGGGTGTATCTGGTGTCAACGATGCCAATGCGACCAAGCCCAGTTTATAGGGTTTCGAATCCGGGGTATAAAGTGATAACCATTTTTCGTGCCCAACGCCCCGTGCCGTCATATCAAATTATACATATATTTAGAAGTTGAAATTCTTATCGCCTCTAATGAAGTCAGTTGCACAGATGAACCTCTTTTCGAATGGGTTATCTGTTCGTTAAAAATGGTTCACGGCCGCGGTTATGTCGCCTTGTGGGAATGTCAAAACTTAGATCCGCATCATATGTGTCGGGTTCGTCTCGTTTCTCAAAAGTATGGCTGGACTCCACTTCAAAGTACGCCGGCATTCGAAGAAGCCCGGCTCCGCCGCGAGCTCCATTTTGACGCGCTTGGTTCGGTAGGTCCGCATCCGAGGTCGACACAGCAATGTCGAACAGCCCAGGAAGACCAGAAAGCTGGGGTCCGGACTCACCATACCCTGTGTCCAAAAATAAGAGCTCTTTTTCATATGAACCTCTTGATGGTGGTGCTGAATTATTATCATCAGACGAAGCGTAATCATCTAGGAAGAATTCGCTCGGTTGACGCCTGTGAGTCGCTCTATGCGAGCGGGATTGTGAGGAGATGGTAGGTGACTTTTTAGCGATGGGCGATGACATCAGGAATGGAATATTTGGAACCGGGGGGATGGAAGGGTCCGAGTATGCATGTGGAAACATTGGCGTGAAATCGACCGAGGTGCTAGTGGAATGACTTGATTGAGGCCGAAACAAGGCTGAGCTTCGTGTTGACATTGCCGTGTCGGATGTTAGAGACGAGTGGCGAAGGCTGCTGGCCCGCTCTGGAATATATTGTTCAATCTCACGAGCCGTGATGCTCTTGCCAGATAGAGATATGGTACTCCGTTTGCGACTGTAGGCTGATATATTCGACTCGTCTTTCTCATCCGCGCCAGTGGCACGAAAAGTGGCTATGCCTACATTCATAAGTTAGCACTCCTAACTTCTTACAAGAACAAAGCACAAGCCGCAACACTGGAGGGCACTGACGTTGCTGTGCTGGTGAGTTATAGAAAGACCCTGGAAGGTCGGTGGTACTTCCCGGCTGGTACCTAGCTGAATTCCTGTTTCTTGGGGATTGTGTGGCCTCCCCACGACTCCCAGATCGTATGGTATGGACACTTCGGCTCCTCACCGAACCGTGCGAAGTGGTTCTCCGTTTGGGGCTATCCTTTGCTGATGGAGGAAGAGCTGGCAAAGGCTTGTCGAGATTACTGAATTTCTGGCGCGATTGGCGCTCAGTGTCTACAGTCACTAGCGGCTGTCTCTTAGTAGACATATTTGGCTTCACATGTTCTCGCTCATGCGCGGTACCTGCTTGAGTCTCATCTTTAGGAGTAGTTGGGAGATGATCGGACTCCTTCGCCTCGCCTTGTCTTTCTGCCGAGGGCTCTTGTGGCGCCTCGTTGGATAGTGGGGTCGAGAAAGAACGGGTGGACGTCCGTCTCGCCATTGTTTTGGCTACTTCTGATGTCGCCCAATCAATTGCCTTGGAAATATCGTCCGCATCGCGTGGTGGGAAAAGTGACGACGTTCTTTTGGGAAACGATTCGGGCGTGTAGCTAGTATATTTAGACCGTAGACCTGAGCCCATAGAATGCCGAATTCTTGGGCGCCTGGGCGGTTCGTCATCAATATCACCGACGTCTTTGGAAGCAACAAAACTCGGTTCTTCGTCTATAGGATTCGAATGTGATTCCTGGACATTTGTCGTAGCGAGACTTTTGGTGTCTCCCCTATTTCGCTCTGCGACGTCTTCGCCGTAGTCCCTGGCGCCAGTGGCCTGAACTCGCCCGTAGAAGTCATAGGGCTTGAATTTTGATTGGGCGTCTAGCAGGTCAACGTAACCTTTGGTCTTGTTAGAGTCATTGCTGCGAATAGAGGCGGAATAAGGAGATGCCAAGGCGAACAATGGTGCAGATTTGGCCGATATTGACGAAGTTGGGATATCGGTTAATATCCTTGGAGGTAACTTATAAGGCCCGTATTTCTTTTTGGGAATTTTCGGCAGTGTGGAGGTGGGTAGTGATGGCGGGGTCGAAATACTCTCTGTTTTGCGCGGTTGGTGTGACGGAGCAGTCCTCGGACGCTCTATGTCGCTGTCGTGAGCGACATGACTGCGAGTACGGAGTCGAGACGCGGAAGAGACGGTTGTAAGGCCAGGATGGACCTTTTGGAACTCCTCCAAAATCCTGGCCCCGTTTCCTGGTACAGGGTATGTGCCTAGAGAAACGTTAGTTCCTGGGGGAGACATATATTCGCATTACTAGATTGGGACATGCGCATACCTCGGATTGGTGGCGACGACGCCACGGTCGTATCGTAGCCGGACGTCTTGAGATCCGACTTGGGATCCGAATGAGACTTTTTGGAAAGAAAGTTGAATAGTCCCATTTTGATATCACATGGTATTCCTTCGCCCGCACCAGCTCTTAATAATACGGACCAAGTATCTGACTATTTTCGGGCCGCCCCCTTCTTTCTCTATCTTATAATGTGATTTCCCTAGCCGGTCCAGTTCGGGGTATCAACCGACGGCCAAGATAGAAAGTCGAGATAAAATGACCAAACCCGCAAGTGTCCGTTCACGAATAGGAAGGACTTGCGACTCCCTTCTGTAGTGGTCAAGGAACGGTGACCAACTGTCGCCGCAGAAACCTTTTTGATGTATGGAGTGTAGGCAGGAAGAAAGACGATTGCTCATCAAGGGGCCAGGTATGGTGGTTGACTCGCGAACACACCGGCCGGAGAGATAAGACGAGAATTAGAGATGCTGTGAAGAGTAATATCCGGGGGCGCATATGGAGCTTTGCGACACGGCCGGCGATAAAAGCGAAGCACAACGCGACCAGTCGAGTCTAGATTGCGGCACGCAAACTCAAGTTGACGGAAAAGAGCGGTGGAAGGTGAAGAAGGTGATAGGTAGACGGGAGGGTTTAGGAATAGTATAGGTGGGTAGGAGAGGGAGAGAAAGTACTAAGTAGGAAGAAAAGAAGACAGCAAGAGCGATTGCCTTATTGCCCATCTTGCTAGTCGTGTCTTCCCCGGCACGACCCCTGTCCCGGGGCAGCATCTCAAACAAGACGCTTCTACGCGGTAGATAGCAGGTACTGGAGATGGCGTGGGCATAGGAAGTTGAAGCTGGCCGTTAGTATCTAGGCAGGCAGGAGGCTGGCCTTGGATGTCTCTCACCAGGGCAGCTGGTAACTACCGGTAGGAGCCAGTCATACGGAAAGAAACACCCTCCAACCGCGCTTCCCCTGCTTTCGTGCAGTAGCGACAGCCCACACGGTACGCTTATGCACTGCCTAGCACCTTCTGGGTATTCCACCGTCCCTGTTAAGCAGTGTAGTGCACTTATTAGTGCCGAGTCGGTTGCCCGCTAATCGCATGGCATGGTGCGCTTCAGGGCGCTTCATTGCATGTTTGTCTTAACGCAGGTACCGGATGTACAAACGGACGCTACCGTCAAGCAGTTGGCGCTCGGCGGTCGTTTTAATTGCAGCAAACTTCGAGAATGCTTGAACCAGAATGACGGCATAATTACCTGAGTGCTGCCCGGTGGATCCTGAGGCTGCCCCTCATTACCCAGGTCCTACGTAATCCCCTAAGTCTATAGTGTCAGTCACGGCGGAATCAAGCAATACGAGACTTTTGTTACGAGGAAATCGGAAGATGTTAAACGAGTTTTTTCAGCTACCTCGCGACCTGCTCCCGCGCGGATGCTGACCCTACGGTTACAAGGTAATGGAACACTCAGTACGGAATACGCTATCAGTACCTAGGTACTTCGTAGATACGCCGTAGATCTTAATATTCCATACATGCCCACCTCATCCATGTAAGCGGAATTTTCAATTCCGGTGACTCGGCACTCTGCACCTGACAGTCTACATAGGTACCTGGGTATTCCGTTTGTATCCATCCATAGCGAAACTACGACCTATGGTAACTGTACTGATACACTTTCAGCTAGCAAGAGTATTGAAGATAAGAACCTGGAAGTTTTATACCCGACCTCGACGCCGTCCTTTCCTACAGAAATAGGTATAGTAGCTCAACTAACGCCCAAGTGCCATTTCTATTACCTGTCCGCCGTTAGGAACGCTCGGTCGTCAAAGGTCCACCGGAAGTGGGTCTTGCGCCGGTGAAAGTCCAAACCCAATCTCTGCACGATCTAGGCAGAACAACTCACGAGTCAACGACGATCTAGCGTATCATCAGGGTACCAGCTACCGTGGCATCGGAGCCATCAAAGGGGCCGTTGTACCGGAGATTGGCAGTGTACGCTACTAGGTAAATGAATGTTGGTAACCTTTTTTTTTTTTTTTTACCGAAGCGTGGCTCTCCCTACAGACATACCTATCCCCTTTCAGTGCCTTTCAGCCTTTTCCTCGCAGCCCCTTTCTCCTTTACTCTGTAGGATTCCCGCGAGTAACTAGACAGACACCTAAGCGGTGTTAATGCCTGAGGTACATAAATGCAATTTCATTGTGTGGGTATGTTAGTTGCGGCCAAACACGAATGCTACCTGCCAGTATCCCGTAGCTAGATCGAATTGGTATGATAGGCAAAGCATACCCCCAAGAATGTCCGTAACTAGTGATTACGGAGTAAGGCTCGCCTGTCGACCCCGGTCTCTCGCCGCATGCAAGTTGATGCAAACAATTTTGCATTCACATGCTCTACTAAATACCTACACATACCTTGCGAACCCACCGAGCTGAGGGCTGGCAGATGCTCAAGGTACCTCCCTAAACGTGTTTTTCTCCCCTTTTCTCCCTAACGATGGACCTACTAGTACTAGATACTAGGTAGTAGGTATACATATCCATATTTGCGAGTCGCTCTGGGGAAAGTCGATGGTTCCACGATGGCTTCGTGTTTGGTTCGGCTACTAGCCTGGCCTTTTCCGTTGGCGTACCGCAATCAGCAAATGTACGGAATACATACCGGTTAGGTCATCTACTCGGTAGATGTTTTGACTGCCATGCGACGTATTGGATCCGTATTGCCGTTGCGGTCTCTCAACTATTACGGAGTATTCCGTATACTATACGGACATATATAACAACCTACCTTCTATAAAAATGCCAGTGTGCCTATAACATGCACAGAAATCCCACAATCAACACCACGACCAGGCGCGATCTTACCAGTCAGTCGAGTCTACGAGTAAGTCAGTATGGCTAACTGCAAGATGGTTGTCGTCAAAGTTGGCGGACCTTATCGTTCCGATCAGCACCATCTCCCGGACGAGTTGTCGATCCTCGACCATAGTCATACCACCACGGCTCGTATGAATTGTGTTCAAAAATATAAGGTGGTAGGGACACGAAGAGAAGCCGGAACTTAACCTGTGTCGCGGTTAAACTCGGGTATGGCTATAGTTTCGCCGACTGCTTTGCGCTTTCTTGTGTTATCGGCGCCCGTAAACGTTTTCGCCTCAGCGCCTACTTTGCCAGGGCCAACTTCCGTGGGCGACTTCTCTATGTGGGAGCAAGACTAAGTCAGGCCTGCCCCAATTCCCATCTTGCCCGTGGACGTGATGTGCCTGAATAAATCCCCTTCCTTGATTGAATGCTTGAGCTATTAGCGTACCTCACTTGAGCCGGATGTACGATTCTAGATATTTCAAGACCTGCTCTACCTAACATAACGACACCCGTATAATACTCTCCTCTCGATCCTAACATCTAATTGTGTCGTTGTTTCGCTCTAGCAGCCCTACACAATATCAGTATCTCCATACTCGTTAGTATGTGACGGGGACTATCGTCAGGCCCTACATCATCTCGAAACAGCTTAAGGTGTCTCCTGGACCGAATAAACACATAATATTCGCTTCTCTCGTCATGCATCACCAATTCGATGGTCACGGGCTGTCCCTCGAGCAGCTCCAGGTCAAAGCCGAAACGGCTGCCCTTGCTGGCCAGCTCGATGGTAATTCTAATCACAGTCGCGGGGCGCGCTCTAGAGCCGAGAGGGCCGACGATTCCTGTGACTGGCGAGGCGATGCCCCTGAGCCCGAGCTCGACGATTTGGCACTCGTCTGCAAAAAGAATCAAGAACCATCTCGCCCAGCAGATGTGTGCAACTGGCGTGATGACGAACCTGAACGCCATGACGATGAACTTGGTCGAGTCTGCGAGTCTGATAGTCAAGCCCAGCAACCAAAGCAACGTGATCGAGCGGCGGACGTGGCCGACTCTATCCTAATGCCAATCCCACGGCACAAAGCCATAGATATCCCGAAAGTTGGTTCGTTACATGCTCACGCTGACTCATGATATATCTGCTAACAATGGGCTAGTCATCCGTGCCTCTGATGGTGAGGGTCCCGGACATAGCACCGATCCCCAGTCTTGTTCTCACAGCCCCCGAGGACGTCCGTATGGACTAACAATAGAAGCAGAGGAGTCTTCAATTCGAGAAGGAAAGCGACCGAAGCGTGAGAAATCGCCAAGGAAACAGGCGACACAGTCTGGTAGGTAATATACCATATGTTGTCTCGCTTGTTTTGCGCTATTTAACTAAGACCGTCAAGAAACCGCATCTGGTCCCAGCGGCAGTCCACCGGAAGGTTAGTTACCAGAGAAACCATGTCATTCTATGCGCCATATAATAACCTCGCAACAGGACGTGTCGCCGAGAATGACTCACCTAGTGGCGGTTTGTGATCCTTTTAGAGCATCCTTTGACAAAAATTCTAACTTTGCGACGGTCAGACAAAACACACTCTCCATGGATTGACTCCTTGACTCAAATGCCCCCGGCCATGATGGAGAAGGTAAATATGGGCATTAAACAAGTCCTTGGTGCGGCTTCCGGTATCCTGACACCTTCGACTCGGGGGCAGTCGCCGGCGCCCCCGCCGGAAAAAAGCAGGAAAAATTCCGCCCTCGCACCTGAAACCATTGCGTCGCACCCCTCTGACTTTTACATACCGAGGCCGGTCCAATCAACTGATGCCCGACATGGAAGCAATAAGAAACAACAGCGGAAGAAACGAAGATCGGATAGGAAGGCCCGTAACGAAGCTAGACGGGAAGCTAAAAAGGAAGCGCGCAAGGAGAGGCAGCAGAAACGAAAAGAGAACAAAGAAAGGGTTCGAAAAGAAAAGGCCCGCCAGAGGGCGATGAAGAAGGGTGGAGGAGATCTCCCGGCGCATCTTCTTCAAGGCGTTCAAAACGACGATGACGCTGGTCCATCTGGCCGTTCGGGTCGTCACGGTCTCGATAGGAATAGAGACACGCCTATGATGACGGACGACAGTCGGATAGGCTCCGGTCACTATCATTATCTAGATTCATCAGCTCAGCCGAATCCTCCCGAGGCCGACTGGTGGGTTCGGGCAATATGCTTGGCAGATCCACCATCCTTTCCTCACCGATCTAGTTCTCCTCTTCGCCCGCCTTCACCGAAGTACACCGTAGCTTGTACGCCTCGACGACATCCGGCCTGGGCGCTTAAACCCCCACCATCCGGAGGGAAGACGACTGTGTATGAGCCGAGAACGTCCCGTTACTCGGTTCCCAGTGGCTACTCGGTTCCGCCAAACAGGCTCGATACCAATGGTGCCGCGTATCATTTCTATCTGCCTTTTGCCGTTTGTCATACTTGCTCCTGCTCATCCGACACGTCTAGTGGTTCCCATCATTGGGCCGTTCCGCCATCCCCACCCAGATTCGTTCCTATCTTTCCGGAAGGAAATTTTCCCTACCCGGATCGGCGCCCCTCGGTCATTGATAGGGCTGAGATCCTCCCGTCGGAAACACCGCAGCTCATCCAAGACGGAATTTGTCATCGTAGGACTCGATCTGGGTCTATATAACCCTCTATCACTGGCCGTGGATGTGTAACGCTGCGTTTATTTCAGAAGACTGTAGCTGCAAATTCTCCTACTCGGGCTGCTCAATTCTAAGCTTTGGGGGTTAGCAGTGACATCGTGAGATTGGCTTAACAATAGAATACCACATCGGGCTACCTGTTTCTTTTCACTGCTGCGGCTGTTAAACTACCAGGCGTATATCAGATTGCGAGAAATGAACTGTTACTGCATCGGATTTCTTGACACGATTGGGACCGGCCCGAATTGACGAAGATCGGACGTAGGTATTTGTGGATTATGGGCAGAACGCTCTGAAGGAACCTAGATTAGTCTAATGAATAACACGCGCCGTCACATGTACTTGTTCCGCCTCGGTGAACTTCGATGATGCCTTCGCCTCTCGGCTACCTGATATGGAATCCGTCGGGAATGGTGGACCGCCGATGTGGGCCCCGGCTTCACGGAAATGCAGAGTGCCCACTTCGCCGGGTTCCCGACTTTCGGAATTTCCGCGAGTCGTTTTGCTAGTGATGCCGGAGCACTTCCATCTCATGTACACAAGCTTCAGGTGTATGTATATACACGGATGTAGATCTCCCCCGTATACGCGCAAAATCCAGTCAGGCATTCGTTTTCCTGCTCTTGTCTGTCGGTCTTGTCTTGTCTTGTCTTGTCTGTCTGTCTATGTCGCCTTTTCATCCCAGCCTCTCCCCTGTTGTTTTAATCAAACGATCCGGCGAGCGCGACACACGAGAAGCGCATATCGCCGCCGCCGCGCTCTAGGAACCTCAATGGGCCCCAGAGCAGCGCCTTCTCGGCGAGCACGTCCTCCTCGGGATCGAGCTTGCCGCGCGATATGGGGCCCTTGCGGCGCCCGTCTAGCTCCCACAGCGTCCCGTCTTCCGTCTTCACGAAACACACGTAGTGCAGGTCCACGTCGTCCTGGGCGTCTGGGGCGCTTGTCTGGCCTTGGCTTGCGGCTTCGTGGTGCGCGGCTGCTAGGGCTGGGGTCTTCTCTAGGAGCGCGGCGCGCTCGGCGGGTTGTAGGGGGATTGATTGGGCTAGGAGGGTCGATAGGGGGGTGTCTTGTTCTGCGGTTGTGTTTCTTTTGTTTAGTTTATGCGCTGTGGGGAGTGGGGATGTTGGCTGTTGGCGTATTACCGATGAAACCCTTCGCGGGACCGTTCGCGACGGCGTGGAGTAGGCCCATCAGCCCGCACGCGTTCCTGATTGTTTGCTTCCACCACACCACGGGCTCGCCCGCGCCTTTGCCCTTGTACTCCTCCACGCTGGCGTCCTCGGCTAGCCGTGACGACTCGTATGCGGCGCTGATGGGGAACACGAGGAGGAGGGCTAGCGCGGGACGCGGGATGAAGGCTAGGAGCTCGGGTTCGGTGATGCTGTAGACGTCGTGGACTTGTAGCGCGCTGCTTAAGCCTAGCTTGCGGAGGAGCGTTGTCATGAGCTCCGGGTTCGCCTCTAGGGGGATGAAGGCTGGCGCGCTGGCGCCGGGGTCGGGGTTCGTTGTGCTGGACATTGTTGCTGTGCTAATTGTGGATATCCGATCTACCTTGACGCTTTCTGATTCCGGCGTTGGGTTATTGTTGTCTTGGTTACGGGGAATACGACGGCGGGCGTGAGGATTGAGTGAGGATTGATTACCAAGAGGTGAGGTACCTGTACTAAAGTAAAATATTGGGTGGGTAAAAGGCGTCTTACGTATTCAGCTGGGGTCTGGAGCTGGGAGGTTACTATGACGCCACTGCTTCACCCCACGTTTACAGTGTGGATACAGAGCACAGGAGCTGAACATACTGTACAAATCCAGGGACCTGACGTGACGTCTGTATACATACAGTGCTTTTACTTTTTCTTACGCTGACTATACACTGTGCACGTCGTCTCGATATTACTATTCACCTATCCTGACATTACCTAAATGCTGCGTCAATATCGGCAGTGCTAAGGCACCCAAATAATGTTTACCGGTATACTCGGTAAACCCCAACCCAGCCTGGACTTCTCGCATTCGTTGTTCTCTCATTGGTCCCAGGATTTCAACAATATCAATATTCTACTCCAGTCTTCTTCCTAAACATAGGTAGTGGATATGGGCCGGATTTTCATTACCGGCTCTTCAGATGGCCTCGGCCTTCGTGCGGCTAAACTGCTCATCCCTCGAGGCCACACGGTCTATCTACACGCTCGGAATGCCCAGAGGGCCAGGGAGGCGAAGGACGCTTGTCCAGGCGCGGCGGACGTCCTGGTAGCTGACTTGACGTCCATCGAGGAGACCAAGGCCTTGGCATCCTCGCTATCGAAGCTCGGCCCGATGGACTGCATTTTCCATAATGCTGGTCTGTATCTGGGTCCATATCGTGAGCAGGCCCAAGGGTATCCGGCTGTCTTTGCAGTGAATGTATTGGCTCCCTATATCCTGACCTGTCTTGCACCGCTGCCTAAGCGTCTCGTATACACGAGCTCCGGCAGCCACTGGGGAGGATCGACTAGTTTAGATGATTTTGGGTGGAGGGGACGCCACAAATCCGGCCGCTTCAGCGACAGCCGCGCTTACGCCGATACGAAACTGTATGATACTATGTTTGCCTATGCGTTTGGGCGGCGGTTTGCTTCCAAGGGGGTCGTTGCGAACTCGGTCGACCCTGGGTGGGTGCCGACGAAGATGGGCGGTCCCGGCGCACTTGGCAATATCAACGAGAGCGATAGGCTTTATGTTATGCTTGCCGAAGGTAGCGGTGAAGCCGAGGGGAAGAATGGGTGCTATTGGGCGAATGGAAAGAAGGGTCCGTGTCGCTCTTTAGCAGATTCCTACGATGAAGGAGCCCAGGATGCCCTGCTGAAGAAGCTTGAGGAGATCACCGGCGTTTCGGTAGCCGAGCAGGCTTAAAACTTGGGCAGGTTCCGCGCACTATCCAGCTATTCCTGCTGCTTCGTATATAGGAGTGATAGTGCATTCATTACGGATACGAAGGAGTAGTTGGACTGAGGGAAGACGTTTCCATGTTAAATTGATTGCTCTCGAGAGGAGTTATATTGCTGTGAGGAAAGAAGGGACAACATTATTAGATGTACAACAGACCCTTGATGGGTGCGTCTGCCCTCTTTCTGGAGAACTGATTCTCACGCGGAACGACTCTGCTGCACCTGAGACTTCCGGCGCTTGGTGTCAACTCGGAAAGTCTCTTGCAGCGTTCTCAAGCCTTCTATAGCCCGCTCGACATGACCGGCACCAAGAGCTTGTTGAGTATCATGGGAAGAGTTCGGATTCCAGCCGTAGAGCACCGACGTGCGGATCGCAGTATTGGGTTCACTCGAACCTTGACCATTCGTCGGCGATGAGCACCTCATAGGTATTAATGAAGCGCGATCAGTTGCATCCGTAACAGAGACTGGCTTGCCGACTTTGGGGGACGTGTCACAGGAACAATATGGGGATGGGGAGGCCTTCTTTTCTAGCCGGCCGTTACAGAGTCCATTAGAATTGTCAGCTCTTGTACAGCGACTCGCCCCGAGGTTATCCCGCTTCTTCTGATAACGCACTGGCGAAATACCGGGAACAGGAGCAATATCCGAGGCGTTTATGGCCCTGTTGTACACATCCTGAAGCCTCCCGAATTCCACAAGCCACTCGTCTTGAGGCTCGTAGCTACTCGAGAACGGCTCCTGTAGCAATCCGAGCGAACTGTCGACGTCAATCTATTATGCGGTCCGGTTACGTTAACTGGCTGCCAAATCCTAGGGTAGCAAACCACGCTGGCCGGGGAATAGGGTCATAGGCGCACGCACGTTTTCTTTGAGGTCGAAGAAACCGTCCCAGTCTGACGGGTTATCGAATCCGCTGGCATGGGAATGGTAATCCGAGGTATCCATATCCGTGTTGGCCCACGATGAGCTTGCATCGAGAGGCATTACTATCGTAGTAGGCGTGAGCGGTCGCAAATTTGTCTTATTCTCATCATTATAGCATGATAATACAGACTACATTGGTAATAGGAATAAAGCTATCTTGCGAGAATTCGTCGGGGGGGATTTATAGACATGACTAAATTCGTCGGTGGTTATGTCATAAATCATAATGACCACATATCTCTCTGGTCCTGTCCAAGGACGACATGACATAATGTATGAGACACGAATACAAGATCACGTAACGTATGGATGAGGATTACATATTAAACAGTGGTATTTTTGGTTTCTAATCGTACAAGAAATCTACATGCCAGTCTGCCTACATACTCGAGTTTAACGACAGGAAAGCTTGGCTGCTGTAATTATCTGCGAATAACCGCTCGGCAGACTGACTGTCCTCCCTCCATCCCTTTTTCTGTTCCGCTCCGTTTTTTCCCCCTCCTTCTCCATCATCTCCTCTTCCGTATCTCACAAAGGAAATCATGGGGTTCCTAGAATTAGAAAAGAACCGAACAGTTTGAAGCATTGCGGTCTCGGTCTGCCATGAGCCCGCGCTCCAGAATTCCCTTGTGACAGTATCTAGTGAACCGCATGGCATATCATGCGGTTTTTGCAATCAGGAAGAAACAAGACAGGGTGCCCTGTTGATAGTACAGTTTCAAATGCTTACTCTTCGTCTGGTGTTCTCAACTCACAACGATTGACTGACTCTGCGTACCAAGTCGCAGCATGTCGGCACTATGATGTACCGTATGTAAAAGGGGTTATCAAACTAACCCTGGTCTTTCAAGGCAAACGCCATGCCCTCGTCCCAGAACGTCCAGAAAGACTCAGGAGGCAGGCCGTATCGAAGATCCTCAAGTTGGAACATGACTTTCAGCGTGCGGAGACCGCACGACTCATTGGTTCTGAGTCTTTCAAGGAGGATGTCGTTATCCTGGTTCCAGAGATAAACGTATTGCTCAATAGCCTTCCACTGGCGTTCAAACTCAGCGGTATTCTTCTGGGCCCAGTCATAGTTGAGCAGAATAGCGGCTTTGAAAGACTTCATAAAGGTGAACGGGCCCTGATAACCGCCAGGGCCGTGTGCCTCATTGGAGGCTTGGATGGTCCGCACACCTCCTTCGAGGAGGAGACGGAGAATCGGATCTACTTTCTCGCCCGGGAATGCCTCGTGGTTCCATCGTTTCTTGTACTCCGAGATGTTTGCTGGCATCTCGCACTCGCTCAAGTCGTCGCTGCTGGTATCCATGGCGTCAGGGCCGTGGTTATTGATACGCTCGTCATAACCATAATACTTATGGTCATTCCGCCTTCTCAACACGTCTTCCCTGTCAATGTAGTCGCAGAAATCGATCGAGGTTTTTTCTACCCCCAACATTGCATCGCGGACCGTACCGGGCGAAGGAGGCGGAGCAGGGGGTACCCAGCAATTGACACTCACAGTTCCGGGGTAGCCATTATCGATATCCACTTGTCTTTATGTTAGCACCGACTTATTGAGCAAGCAGAGTCACCCGATTGTAATGTACTTACTGCCGTCGTGAGTAGGAGCCGCAGTTACATGTCCAGCCTGCGACGATGGGAAGCCCTGCGCATAATACCTATAGCCATGCGGGGTAAGCACAGCCGCCTGGAAAGGGGTAGCCTGTGCGTTGCCTCCAACACCGTATGTAATGGGTGTAGCAATTCCGGGGGGAGGACCTGGTGCGTTACCTCTGTTTCCATACTGGGTGGGTAGGGGTGCTCCGAAGGGAGAAGGCTGTAGTATGGGCTGTACGCCGCCTCCACCGGCCAAAAGGGATGTGTTTCCAACAAGGCCGTGCTCTCCAACACCGTATGTGATGGGTGTAGCAATTCCGGGGGGAGGACCTGGTGCGTTACCTCCGTTTCCATACTGGGTGGGTAGGGGTGCTCCGAAGGGAGAAGGCTGTACGCCGCCTCCACCGGCAGAAAGGGATGTGTTTCCAACAAGGCCGTGCTGGGAAACCAAATAGTTTGCAACGGGTCTCTTTGGGGCCGGCTGGGCTATATCAGCTTGAGCGGCGTGACCGAGTTCATCGTCTAAGGGACTGCGGCCGCGCTTCTTTCGTTGGCCCTCATCTTGGTCGGAGCTCCAGTCGAGGTTCAGGGTATACAGGATGTGATGGGCATCATATCGGCCGAGCGAATGGCAATTGTAACAGGTTGTCCATCCGCATCTCTTACATTGCTGCATACATGTGGAGTTACGGGTCTTGCACATATCGCACTTAGCGTTGCGAATTGTGACCTTGGCGTACTCGGTATGCTGGCCATTGAGAACTGGCTCAAACGAGTTGTTGTACGATCCCGATGCGAGATCAGTTCCGTCAGCAGGCTGGGTGTCACCCTGGGGATTTCCGACAGGTTGAAGAGACATGGTTATATCTGTTCTGCGGCAATCACCGATGGCAGTAGCGGAAGTACTGTACAGTAAGAGCTGGTTAGTCAGGCCAGATCATGGTATTAGGACGTTGGAATCAGCCGCCAGCAAGGGCGGAGATATCATAGTAAGAAATGGTATTGGCGAGAGAGGGCTGTAATGTTGCCGGTGCGCCAAGTAGGCATGGCAGTGATTCAACAGAATTGGGGGATGAAGGTATGGCGTTATAAAAAATCTGGGATGGCTTGCAACGGGGAAGACCTACTTGTGTATCTCTTTGTTGAATCTCGGAGATGTTGTCAAGGAAAGAAGATACTAGCTGCTGAGGCAGTAAGGCTCGTAAACTGCCTCGTCGATTGCCCGTGGTACAATGCCACTATTTGGGCAGCTATGCCAGAACGCGAGTAGAAAGAGAGTGTGTAGGGCAGACAAAAGAGTGCTACTCTCTAAATCAAAGGAGAATGAGTCGTGGGGAAAATGGAAAGCGGAAAAGATATATGTGTGGTAGACTCAAAAGTGTTGTTGTTCAAGTCCAGGAGATGAGGGTGGAGAGAGAAGTGAAGGAGGAGAGCCTGTGTTGGGGGGGTGCTGAAGAGGAAGGTTAGAGAAATTTGTGGAATTACGGGGGATAGGTAATGCCTGGGTGTTCTACTGGGGGAAGGCAGTGGCTTATCAGACAGTGAAGCAAGCTCTTTGATAGTGTCGCCGACATGGTTGGTGATGGCAATCTGTGGTGTTATTATGGCACTATTCCAAGAAAGGCAACACTTCAAGTAACGCGGAGCGCCATAAATGGCAAGCGGGTGCAAATGGAACTCCACTTACGCTTCGAATCTGCCTAGGCACTCACCAAAATGTTCTTATCCAGAAAGTATGTCCTTAGCTGCGTGATTCCCCGGCTGCAGGCCATAAAGAGTAGTCGAAGCGATTGTGACGCAGCGCTGTGCTTTACAGAGAGGTATCATGAATGTAGCACTTCAAGCCGAAGACAAGGAGGAAGTATCGTTCTCTCATTTGATGTGCCATGCCAGTGTATATGCCTAATCCTGTAGCTGGCCAATTGGTCGGTGACAAAGTCCAGTTTGGCGATGTCTTTGGGTCAATGTAGCCGTACCAGATAGAATGGGAATGGTGTATTATCGGCAAAGTAAGTTTATTCCGTATATATAAACTTAGGACCCAAGATGCTTGTATAATAATAAGTACGCTCCGAACAAGTTTGAAGAACAAGCTTCGTGGCCAAAGGCTGGAGGAGGGCCTGTGAGGGTCGTATGGACGTATGGGAAGGAAGGTGTACAGGCAAAAGACATCCATATCCGGAGCAAACTCGAGTCCTGTCGTTGGCATTTATATTGCCATTGCTAGGATAAGGGGGATGAAGAGCCGTCGAGAACGAAGGATGCAGCATCCAAGATGAGAATTTCCTAGCCTGGAAGGAAACACAACCGCGCATCACCATATCCCGATGAGCAGAGAGTGAGACAAGGGGAAAAATAGCCAGTTATAGACAATCGCGCTGGTAATGACCGCTGACTCACGCCTCAAAGCGAGTTTTGAGCTTCAATCACATCTTGTCTATACTCTGGCGTAGGGCCAAAAATTCGTCAGCGGCATTCGGGATTTGTCATCCGTGTCGTGAATAAAATGAAACTACCGGACTTGTTGATAAAATGTCTCATGTCACCAGGTTGGCATTCTCTGGATATTGTGGCCTGGCTTGTCTGATGTGATGCAGGAGACAGAGCGTGGTGTAAGGAATAATTTCTGGCAGAGAAAATCAAGTTGGGACGGGCCACAGCTCGCGTCCATTGCCCGGTCACTCACAAGCAACGCTAGATAGCAGAGTCCCATGTTAGATTGATACGAATTGATCGTAAGAGAAGGGAATAGAGTGACTGACCATGAAGTGGGAGAGGTGGCACAGCCAGTTATGGTCCCTCTGCTTTGGAGTCACGTCATCTCATGCCAAATTGCTCATTGGGTTAACTGAGCATTAAATTCCCTATGGGGCGGGAACTGGGACGAGATACCTAGTCACGCTGGCCATGCACGTCCATTCTCACGCCTTTGGCCTCATCTCACTCAGCCAGATGACCCGCAAGGTAGCTGTAGGTATCATTATCTGCCATGATTCAGGAAGCGTAGGGCAAGCCACCATGGCTGCCTTGTTGTGTACAATCGCCTATTACCTTCCAGAATCTGATAGTTTTACCTCCGGGGGAGAATATTGATCGCACTTGAAGGACGGTCACGGATTCTCCTTCAGTGGTATCGGAATTCGCCAAACGGGTTGAAAGCTGGTGCGGGCCCAACCGACTCAGTGCCTCAGATACGACACCATGCACAATACCGCTTTGTAGGCAATGACTAAGTGGTACCATGGGATAACGACCTTCTTTCATCGTCACAATTGGGTTCTGAACAATGCTGCATCACTCTGGAACTGGGCCTTTTTACACATTCCCAAACCGGCAGAGCTTAGCTGAAAATGCACCGAAAAGCAGTCTTCGAGACATATGAGAGTCTTGACCGCAAAAATCTCCTAGGCAAGCTTCCTTGTGTTTCTCTTGTTGGTAAGCACAAACGGATACTAATGATAGTGCTTATAACCTTATAACTTAATGTGAGGCATGCAAGATATGCACATTTGCCTTTCCCATGTTGCTCTGGCCCCTGGCTTCTAATGGCAATAGCAACCTTGAGATGCTGACTGAGAAAACCAGGTCTGCCATCGGAGGTACCGTTGGCTTCCTCCTTGGGTCGATCCTTGGAGTCTAGCGATTCTTTAGCAAACACTTCTCGATAGGTATAGTATTTAGTGGATAGGCCAACCTCCCTGGAATGGCTGGCACTGGTAATACTAGTACTAGTAACCAGCAATTAATATGACTTCTTGGTCGAAACTCATTGGCTGGGGCCTAGAGGCTACAATATCGAGTCAGACATATTGCAGGCCTTTCCGTTTAAGTTGCAAGCCGCAACAGGCTTCTCAAGCAAGAAGATCGAGGCTATCGTTACTAGAGACAGTGTGTTAGAACCACGAATACAGTACGATCCCTCAGCTCACCAGCCTGGTTGGACATTGATTACGTCTCATTATCGGGTTTGATCGAAGCAACCTCTCCGTTAGGTAGGTGTATCATTCTCACGGGTCACGGGTGACGGCACTGCGGTAGTTGTGGGGCGGACAACCAAGGTCTAGAAGAGCGACTAGAAGTATTGTAGTATAGATAGCTAATGGTGGTAAGAATAATTCGAGGAACTAACGAGTGCTTACGAAGGAGGTCGCGGAAAAAGGCGCGAGTCTACTCGGCGTAGAGGTCAAAATGCGCCGCATAGATTCACACTCCCTGCCCAGTCTCCATCCCTGTGTTCAAGAATGATTCCCTGTGCCTATGTAGGTAGGCAATTGCTTAGCAGATAGTATATCTTTATTTCTCGGCTCATAAGTAGTGATGCTCGGCACGGCTATAGGCGAGTGGCAGCCGTTGATGGCCGGGCAAGAGACGGCATGCTCATTGCTGACCAGCCCGGCGAGGTGTCATCGACATCCCCTGTCTGGTACAGTGTATAAGCGGTAGACTTACGTAAGTTACTGTATGAGAGTGTATGGAGCCACTGGACACTGTGTACCCAAGGCAGGTACCACTCGATTAGTATACTAGCGTGATGCCATCCGCACTAGAACAAATTAGGTAGCACTAAAGCAGCATGAAGTGTCAGACCATTAAACAGTGTGGATTAAAATCAATTAGTACCGTGACTAGCCATGTTGCTGCGCGTGTCAGTGACGCGACATTGTCGCGCTTCACACGCGTCCTCGAGCAGCCATCCCGGCAGATTTCGGCTCCGCCCGTTTCCCTCGAAACCTACCCGTCCTTCGTGCTCTATTCCGGATGCTGTCGTCTTTCGTACGGACTACACGATAGATCTACCGAATACTGGTTTGTGCGTCATATAACACCAATCAATCATTTCCAAAAGGATTTTGGACGAAAGGTCGCAGGATGGACGTCTCGTGACGCTAATAATGGCTGTGTGGATAGCCCGTGAATCTGGGGTGTGAAGAGATCGGATCTCACGTGCTGGCGTAAGTAGGTACGGACAACTCCATAGTGTAAGTCCATGCTTCGTGTGGTGTATAGCACGGAATATATCGTAGTAGGTATATCATATCTGAGATTAGAGTGGTCGCGGTACACTACATCATCGACAGTAGCCTCGATCGAGGGATCTATGTATGATGTGAACATGAAAGACAGACTTCCGTATTAGTCGAATTCAGATCCCATTAGATGATGTACAGCTGTACTATTGCTATATGGCTCAATACATGAGTAGGTAGGTCGACGGAATAAGCCTTGCGCGAGTCTGGAGCCTAGTGTAGCAGATGTAAATTGGAGGTGGTTAGCCAGCCATCATGAGCCAGATCGAGATCATCAGGGACCCGGCGGCGTCACCCCCCTCCCCCCCCTCTCTCAATGACATGCTTTTGGTAAAGCTGCGGACCTCCCTCTGTCCCTCGCCTCAAGGTTCATATCCTCGCTGCTGAGTGCTGTCTTCGTCAGGAGGACTATGGAGCAACCTCGCCTACATCTGGGCCTGCAAGTCGAAGCGAGTCTGCTACATTACGAAAATGGAGAGGCGCTTTTATCTACGACGACCTCTGGGATGAAGAAACATCGTGTCGATCATACATAGTGGTGCCACCAAGACTCGATAGATGGGTCACGCCTCAGCAACAGGAGCAAGGGTTAGGATTGACGGCCAGGGCTAAACTGGGTATGTACACTACTATTATAGTTCAGGTCCGGTGCCATTCTCTGGACAAGCCTTTTTACTGTAAAGTGGTTGCATGTCTAGTGAGGTTGCAATGCGCAGTACGCATCCAATACTCGCAATCCATCATCTACGCCGTGTATCTGCCCAGTACACTCCATGTATATCATGCTTCCTACGACGTATGGTCGACTTGTAAAGTGTACAAGCCTACAAGGGCGATATGGGAGGCGTCCGATAGGTATCGTGTCAGAGACTTGCCGATATGTAGCGAGTCAGACCAATCTGAGATGTCCAACAGCTGTTATATACAATCTTCACTACGGACTACCTACGGACGAGAGTTGCGACGACAGCATATAATACTGCGGAGTGACTGTACAAGTGCCTCCGCCGTTGATGAGAACAACCCTTACGGAGTTACGAAATTGCGCATCCATTCTACCCCTGGCATTGCGCCCTTGCAACAGAAGTAGGTACCTAGAAAGCGTGCTTCGCGACTCGGCGCCCATTGGCTATATACCTCCGGGCCCCGCTTTTCTGACGGCGGTACGTCCACAGGTTTTCCTGGATTATGTGGGCCGCTTGTCGGGCAGGGGGTCTCTCTTTCCCACTGCCTGCGCGCACTTTACACTGCGCTCCCCTCTTATTATTCCTGCCACCCAGCTTCTTCCCGGGCGCATCCCCTTTCTATCTTCCCACCTTTCCAACCCTCCCTTCTTCCTTCGTCTCGCCTTGCCTCCTCGTTGCCAACCATTTACGCAGACAGAAACCTTGCTATTCTACAATCGGCTACACCTCTTCGAACTGTGAGAGTCATTCACACTTGCTTAACGCCATTGCGACCGAATTTGCGCGTTACGACGACTAGCTCGGAGCCGCATGCCACTCTTTGTCGCATTCACAATCTTCCGTTCTCCCACGGTCTCGGACTATCGCGACTCGAGTTGCAAATAAGATCCGGCGCGCGAATATCAATAGGAAATCCTGCCCATCGTTAACGATTGCTACAATGCTGTTGCCCTCGGCGCTTTCGGCTTGCGACTTGTCGCACCAACAGAACAGTCGACTGCAATCTTCGCTCTTCGCCTCTCCACCCGCGAGCCCCCCTACCAGTTCTCCTACCACCTTCGAAACCATTGTAAACTCGTGCCGAACACTTCATTCTATGATGAAAACGCCAATACCTGCGCAACCCGATCTATTACCGACGCCTCCAATGGGCCATGCGCCTTTTCCGCCTGTCAAAATGCGCGTGCGGTCACGCACCCCAGATATGAACGGCAGTCAGAACCAGCGTCTAAGGATCCGCAAGCGAACGACTGTGCCTCCTCGTGGTGTCAACAAGCGACGCCGTGCGCCCGAGGATAACATGAATCGAGAAGACGACGTCGACAGCGATCTTGATGATACAGGCTCTGATGCGCACGGATCAGAAAACCCCCGGCAGGATACAGTCGCGCCCTCTACACCCAAGCGAGCTCGTATTGCGCCGGAAACCTTACCGCGGGGCCTTGAGCGCTCCGATTTCCATGATCTACACGAGCCAACAGAGGAAGACATGAACAAAGAAGGCACAGAGGTCGAAGAGGAGGCGGACGGCGAGCCATGGAGCATAGAGGACGATCGTGTGCTTGTGGAGCTGATTTTTGAGAAACTCAAGCTCTCGAGGACAGAATGGCAGGACTGCGCACGGCGGGTCGGCAAAAGCGAGAACGGAGTAGAGCGAAGATGGAAGACACTGATAAGAAATGGAGATATCGGAGTCAAGGGGCGGGCACGGCGAGCCAAATTACATGGGACCTGGTAGTGACTGACACCCAGGTGCCTCTATATAAACGTTTCCCTTTCATTTGTCTATCTCTCTTATAACATGGCAGCGCGCATGCTTTGGATTGTGCGTGGTGCCCTAGGATACGTTGGGGGGGACATGTTCGGCGTTGGGAAGATCTATCTATCTAGATTATGATACCGTGCGTATAGCGTCTGCCTTTCACACCGAAGATAAACATGTACATCAATGGAACTCAACTTCAACGCCGTTACACTGTCGCCAACGCTCGGAGTGCCGGTTGCACTAGTTGTGACTCTGATGCGTTTGGGGTCTATCTTGAGCACATAGGCCGTCTAGATAGTCTAGACGCCGTTGACTGCAAGTCATCGCGTGCAAGGCTAGGGACATTGAGACATGTTCAGCCCACGATATGCCCGAGACAGACCCGTTGGCGCAGCAGCCCGTGAAGTCAAGGGAGGGGAGAGGGAGAAAGGGTATAAGGCATAAGGCATACGTCCGTAATACAGGAATCGCAAGACAAGAGGCGGGTCTTTGCGCGGCACTGTGGCTACAGGGAGCGGATCAAGGGGCCTGCAAGGTTGTCCGGGCACTGTCCGGCTCACACTAGCTAGTCGGTTTCAGGGTGGCTGGGGGGGCTTTTCCCGAGTTGCCTAGATGCTGGCTGGAGCACGTCCGGGAGAGTAAAAAGCAATCACGATGGGCACTTCAATAACGTTATGTGCCAGCCCTGCTGTCTTGGCTGCCGGCTTTGGTCGGCCATGTAACAGGTACCTTAGGACCAGGCTTAGGTCGCTGGCTACCTCCGTATCTTACCTTGTCATGGGTACTATTACGTACTCAGTACGAATCCGAGGGGGATCCCCCGGAAACGCTGGAAACCCCCCGAGGGGACGCTCCAAATCATAGCCAAGGACGAAGATCATAGTCAGGTCCGCTTTTGGGATCTACGGATGTACAGTCTGTACAGACAAGTCTAGGTAATATATTCCGGACGTGCACTTACTAAGTACAACTGACTGGTGTATCCCTACCAGATTCCTGTTCTACTTAGTATGGGTTAGAAACTAGCACCTCAGCCTGCTATTCCGGTCTATATGCGTATAGCTGAATGTCGTGGAGACAGGAGTTATAGCATGGTAGAAATGACACTTATACAAGCCTCTGTATCTGGGTGCCTATGCTGCAGTTCCGGTATACCGTGAATGCCACAGTTAGTTTCCGACAACGATCTACTCGTGCGCCGAAGACAACAGTAGAGGTAGGCTGACGTTGGTACTCATCGTAATCCTCCGGCAGACTTCATACGCGACCTAGATGGCGTTACTAGTATGAGGGTATCAGTTCGTTTTCGGTTTGGTTAGGACTACGGTACATGTACTGTATTTATAAGTAGGCACAGTAAATACAGACTGTACGAAGTACACTACGTCCGTGCAGAGGACCGCCTATAGCTAGTCCGTGCTTACTTTAGTACATACTGTGCAGATACGTGCACCAATAGCCATGACAGATGCGGCCGGGCATCACGTGACTCACCCACGCCGATACAGCTGTAGCCTGAACACAGCCTGCTTTCACTGCTTAGTGTACACTTCAATGCCATTCCCGTGCAAGCACTAGGTATAGCATGGAGTACGGACTCTACTACGTACGGAGAGCCCTCAAGACGCGTAGGAACACTGGATAACGAAGGATGGGCACTGTGCACAGACACTATGCACTATACACTTGGAACGCTGCCGATTGGGCGCGGAAGCATTGCGACCAGCCTTTCCATATTTTCTTATTTCTTATTCTCCTCCCGGCATGGTCAAGCTGTGTTAATGTGTGAACGCAGTGCCCCATGTCCGAAAACTGGCGAGATTTTAGGACGTCATTGTGGATTGCGGCCCGATGTTTGTTCCCATGGGCCTCTGCTGGGACTTGGAGGGCTCGATGCTGCGCTGCCGGATTGCATTGAAGCCCTGCGACTTAAGACCCGACCGTCATCACACCCTTTCGTATGTCTCCTGCGAAGGCCCGCAGCTTGTGGTAGGTATCACTGGAGGTCGGCTGTGCAATTTACTCAGTTGCGACGCTCCCCGCATGCCCAACGGGAGCCGTAGCTAGGTATACGGGCGGTTTGCGAAGCCAGAGATGTGGCGCCGAGTGAGAAGCAAACAGATGAAATCCCCAATGATCCCGGCAGTCTCCAATGCCTGCAAGCTGCAGGAAGGCTTGTCTACCCCTCAATGACCTGTCATGAAGAAACTAGGACCACACAGCCCTCCTGGAAGCCTTGTCCAGAAGAGCACTTTGGTTGTAAGTGGCGAAGACAGGTCTTGCGTGGTCTGTCTTGCTCCCTGCTGGATATTACGCACTCAAGCGCAGTATACATGGTGTTCTAGGTAACCCCTCGGGCCTTTGACCATGTCAACCCCTCCGCCGGCAAGACATAATCGCCTTATGGCCTTGGAGTGTATCTGGGTTCTACTTATCTAAGGCGCCGTAGGTTCTCATAGTTAATCCGCGACAATCCCCTCTCTTACTTTACCTTCCTAGGCGATATCGACCTCTAATTTCTCAATGTTTCGTGGAAATTTATCAGATCTCCGCAGAGGTGCCGCGTCGTCCGGCCGGGCGAGGCCATCCCGCGGCTTTTGGCTCGGTAACCGGGGAGGCCCGTATCGTGGCAGGGGAAGCACTGGGAAAGTTCATGATCAAACACCATTAGGGCCCCTGATCACGGAGTTTACCCCAGAGGATACAGCAAGCGCTACCGCGTCCGAGGGGGACGCGCGCATCACGAATTGCGAATACGCGGCTTCATATTCTTTGACTGATGAGAAACCTCTCAAGTTAATCGTACCAGGTTTGTTATTCTACAGTTCATAAAAGGCTTGTGATGGGAGGCTAATACAAGTCATCCAGGTCAACCGCCTGCTTGGAAACCACCTGCTCTGCCTTGCCTGCTTCCCAAGGACAGTGGTGACTACTTGCGTGATCACAATGGTGCACTTTTTCCAGATCACCCCATACAGCCCGCAGTGCAGGCTTTGTTCGCCCTGAATAAAAAATTCGATACTTCTACCATCGACATCATGGGTTGCGCATCCACCCTGGGAGACATATTACGGTTTGTCCGGTCGATTGACTCAACATTTCGTTTTGACGTTGAGCTCATCGGCAATACCTTGTTCTTGATCCGCAACTGCAAGGACGACGTGATTCCCGACGTTTATGGCTATGGCCATTCATTTCTGGATGCCTTCACTTCGAGCGATCCGAATGGCGGCACGATCAAATCCCACCAGCGCGTTGTATCTTACGATTTTGGGGGCTTGAAGTGCCTTGTCCGCTTCGAGTGCGATGGCCGCTTTATAGGCGAGGACACTCATGATACACCGGTCACTGAATTGCCTTTCGATACATCTCCTCAAGAGTTGCCCGGTTCGATTACTCTGCACAAAGCCGGTACGGTAGTACCCCAGAATTCCGTTTTGGAAATTAAAACGAAGTCAGCCAGGGGCGTGATCGAGAAGAGCGATCATCTACCTCGTCTTTGGGTTCGACAAATTCCTCACTTGATTACCTCATACCACGTCCAGGGAACCTTCAAGGATTTTAAGATCGAGGATATTCGCAAGGAGTCGACTGAATGGGAAACACAACATCAAGACGAGCTGAAGAAGTTCGCCTCCGTCCTCCGCCAGTTAATCACTGAGATCAAGAAAGTGAGTCATCTGAAGCTAGAGCTGTACAGAGCAGGAACTGGGCCGTTACAGCTAAGAGAACGGAGAGGTGCCCCCCGCCAGGCCCTTCCGCGTTCTTTAGAGGATCGATGGATTGCGCCTCCCAAGTCAACCCCTGAGTATGCAGTTGGCCGGGATGATAGTGACGAAGACAGTGAGACATATCCGTCATCAAGGGCATCGTCGGAGGGGTCCTACGTTTCTGCGGCGGACTTTTCGTTTGATTACACTGCATGTAGTCCGGACTGCGGGTACTGTGGTCGCTGTGCATATTAACAGGAGTCTATCTATCGCGGACTAACTCATAGCAGAACCTGTTTAGTAAGTATGGATCGCCTTACATACTTATAATGAAGGGCCGCATCCAAGGGAACAACCTATGTCGTCAGATTAAGACACTCTGCTAGGTTGCGCGCTCATTGCATGCATTCAGACTGCGTAGAAATGAAGACTTGATTGATCACGAAACTTGGTCCGAATGAGAAACCAACCGCGAACGGTTACAAGAAGCTGAATAGAGGAGACTATGTAGAGCAAACACTGTCTGTCTGTCTGCATGTCCTCGTAATATTATGTGATTAGGGGCGGTCACTTACCTGCATCTCCACCTATTCTCGCTCTTCTCCTCCTCCTCCTCTCCGTCTTAGCGAGGTATACCCCGGATTGAGTCAGATCCAGGCTTCACAGGCTTCATACACCCCCACGCGACATGCGAGGCATAGAACACTGAGAGACATAGCAAGACCCGGGCTATGGAAGAGCCCCCTTACGATCCACATTTGCCATTACACACCACTTCACCCGGGCGCCTATCGTCGCCAGGCTACAGTATCAGCAACTCGCCCGCACCATCCCTGTGGTTCCAGTCGAATCGTCGGCTGTGCTACATCACCAGGCAGAAAGGGGGCTGTCGTCTCAATGTTACAAGCGGGGTGACAGGCATTTCGACAAGATGGCGCATTGCATGCGTATGCCTGGCAATTGATAGGCCCATGCGATCGGCCGGCTGATTCGTTGGCAGCAGATCGGCGTTTTGGAGCAAACAAGATAGAACGAGAATACCGTATGAACGAACCTGATCGATTTATCTGGCTTGGATTCCAGCCCAATATTGCCCTTTATAACGTCCATAAGCCCAGCGCCTTCAATTCCGCCATCTAGGATTCACGTTCCCGTAGAAAAGTTGACCATTTTCTTTGCAAACTGGTCAGCCATGGTGACTCACAGGGGAGGCCTAGCTGGTGGCTCACGCCCGAGCCCAGGGGCAGCCAAGGCCTCTAACAGTAATCCCGAAGCCCAATCTCAGCGTCTAAACAAGATATTCAACGGGATTCTAAACGACCGCTGGAAACTCGCTCGATTCCAGGATGCCCGGGACTTCCTCGAGAGTATTATAGCACAGGAAGATAAGACTGCTTGCCTTGAGAGGATCGCTTCTTCCAAGGCCGGGCAGGAAGCATTGCACAAGGCGCTGACATTCACCGAGTCGCCCCAATTTATGAATACAGTCGTCTCAGACTTGCTCGTTTTTTTGGATGATCCTGTACGCTAATCGTGACATTCCTTGGCCTGGCCGTTTAATACGTCCGAGCCATTGCGCGGGTCATAGCTAACGTTTAAAATTCTCCAGGAGCTCAAAAGACTATGCGACGGAGAACTCTTAGCCCAAGTACTCTGGGTCATCGTCCACCCGCCCCTATTCTGGAATAATCTCATTCGAAGTGCTAGAAACGGCATATTGGATCCTAAAGCACTCGAGGGCTTCGCATGGCTGCTATTACAGCTGGTCATGTTACCATCAACCCAATCACACGCCTTCAGGGAGGCAGCAGAATCCCTACTTCAGGGGGAGCCGCCAATGGTGTTTTCTTCGCCAAAGGCCGAGCGATTGATGAAGCAAATAACAGCCATAATACAGCCATCTTCTGCAACTGGGGACATGGCAGCCTCTTCCGATGGCTGCAGCCCCGGGGGCCGTCACGACAACGACTTCGCCAATTATCGGGATATCGCCATTTTCCCAACACAGGGCGAGCTGCTATCGACAGAGCGGCCGTACTACCTCCATGCCTCTTCTGTTGCGCATACAAATGAGTCAAGCCGTGCCTTGGTTCATCTCGATAATCAATTTCGTCTGCTGAGGGAAGACATGATTGGCGACATGCAGGACGAATTCCGCAACGTGGCCACGAGGCAGAAGAAGCGAGGTTTTCGGAACACCTTCGTCCAAAACCTTTGTTTCATCGGGTTCGACCAAACCGCGATGGTCGCGGGGCGCCCTTGTACTCTCATCCTCGAATGCGACAGTGATTTCCTCGAGACTAATCTCAGCATCAAAGGTAGTAATAGTCTCGAAAATCGAAAGAAGACCCTTAAGCGTTTTCCACATTTTCTCCGACACCAAAGCTTTGGATGTCTTGTTCAGGGGGAAAATGTCCTCGGATTTACGTCTGTTGATAGAAATGAAGACCAACTCGCACACAAGCCTCCACGCCTCCAGCTTGTTATTACAGGCTCGGATTCCTTCCACCAGACGATGAGTGCGCTTCGACAGGGAACCGTTGACTATCTTCAGCTTTCCACGCCAGTCTTCGCGTATGAGCCGATACTTGAGAGACTGCAACGCAAGACAGACATCGAGCTAGGAAGTGATATTCTAGGTCTATCCGACACTCCTCAGCTGTCGGTACTCGTACCCCAAGCAATCATAAACTCCCTCCAACAGATGCAGACGGCAACCTCTGATTTACAACAACTTCTTGGATTATCCAAATCCGTCGCCTTAGATCCATCTCAGGTCAAGGCTCTCATCCATGGTTTGTTGTATAAAGTCAGCCTGATTCAAGGACCACCAGGTACGTACCAGGCCTCTTGTTGAATGTGTCCTTATGTTGAACATGTCGTTAGGTACTGGCAAGTCTCTAGTCGGCGCCATTTTGTCAAAAATACTTCTCGACAATACCGACGAGATTCTGCTCATCCTTGCATATACGAACCATGCTCTAGATCAATTCATTGAAGATCTCATGGATATCGGAATCGATCCCAGTATGATCGTCCGACTCGGGTCGAAATCTACCGTCCGAACGGCGCCCCTTATGTTAAACGCCCAAAGTGGTAACAGCGCGGGGAGAAGGGCCCGTTATGAACTGATCGATTCTTACAAAAACCGCATGAGCAATCTCTATGGGGAAATCGATAAACTTTCTGACGACTTCTTCCGAGAAGGGAACTCACCTGAGCAGATACTGGAGTATGTTCGATTTTCCGAAACAGATGGCTATTTTTACGACGCGCTATTGTTGCCGGAGGCCAAAGAAGGTGAGACCGTTGTAGGACCAAAAGGCAAAAAAGTAAAACCGGATTTTCTCTTCCGACGCTGGGAATCCGGGAAGGGCGCTGGTATGTTCACTCCAAAGAAAGCGGATCCAGAATGGAGTCGTGTATGGGCGTTACAGAAACCCGAGCGTCGTGCCAAGATCCAACAATGGAAGAATGGACTCACACAAGAGAAATTGGCGAAGTTGACCACCCTTAGCAAAGAGTTCAACCAATGCCAAAAAACGCTCCGGCGGTTACGGCAGGAGAAGACCGAACATATTCTTCAGAGCAAAAGGGTAATTGCCTGCACGACGACGGCGGCTTCGATGTACGCCTCTGAGATTCAGGCGGCCACGCCGGGAATCATACTCGTCGAGGAGGCAGGTGAGATATTCGAGAGTCACATTATAGCGGCAATGGGGCCCTCAACCAAACAACTGATACAAATTGGCGATCATAAGCAGCTGCGTCCTAAAGTGAAGAACCACAAGTTAAGCGTGGAAGCCGGGAACGGATACGATATCAACCGTTCGCTCTTCGAGAGGCTCGTACTCCAGGGCCGGCCGAACTGCACTCTGCTGAACCAACATCGGATGCGCCCCGAAATCTCGGCGCTAATCAAGCATAACTATCCAGCGTTGAGTGATGCGCAGAGCACTCATAACCGCCCTCACTTGCTGGGGTTCCAAGATGATGTCATTTTCATCAACCACAGCAAGCAAGAAGAGAACCACAATACACTTCATGATAAGTTGGACCCAACCACGAAATCAAGTAGGCGAAATGTGTACGAAGCAGACATGGTTCTGAAGTGCGTTCGTTATTTGGGCCAACAGAACTACAAGACTGATAATATCGTCATCTTGACTCCGTATCTGGTATGTACCCCATCTTCCCGTCCAAAGGCAATTGGTGAGTGACTGACCTTTTCCAGGGGCAACTCTCTTTATTACGAGATATGCTCAGCCAAGAACACGACCCCGTTTTGAACGACTTGGACAGCCATGACCTTGTTGACGCCGGTGTCTTGACAGCAGCAAGTGCTGACGTGAACAAGAAACCGATACAACTGTCAACTATCGACAATTATCAAGGAGAGGAAAGCGATATCGTCATCGTATCCCTCACTCGGAGCAATGCGGACGGAACTATTGGCTTTATGGCCGCTCCCGAGCGTCTGAACGTTCTTGTCTCCCGCGCTCGGGACGCCCTAATCATGATTGGAAATGCGAGTACTTTCATGAATGCGAGCAAAGGTCGTGATGAGTGGACAAGACTGTTTGATCGCTTGAAAGAAGCAGGGAGGATTCATGATGGCTTTCCTGTCAAGTGTGAAAAGCATCCCGACCGTAGGCTGACCCTACATTCCCCAGAGGAGTAAGTGCTTAGTACAATTCTTCGGGATCCCCGCCAAGTGATGGCTGCAGCAGCATATTTTCAGATTGTTTTGAAACTTCAGTTCTGTGGAGTACTTATTAATTGCTGGCTTTGGACAGATTCGATTTGCACTGCCCAGATGGAGGATGTGCAGAACCGTGTAAGTATTTAGAGCCAATATCGCGAGATTCACAGCTAATGAACCCATAGGCCCAGAAATGTTATCTTGTGGCAAACATGTCTGCCCAAAGAGATGCCATATTCGTGTCGACCATTCCAAAATGCCTTGCAATGAAGCAAGGGTTGATCACTGCCCTAATGGTCACGAATTAGTATGGCGGTGCTCAGACCGTCGCCCCCCTCCTTGTCAAATATGCAGATTAGAGCAAGAAGAAAAGCAACGAAAAGCCCGTAGAGACAAGGACCTTGAGCTGGAGCGCGAAGCGAAACAACGGGCTTACGCGAAAAAGCTTGCTGCCATAAAGGACGCCATTGCAAAACAACGTCAGGCCGCGAAGGACCGCGCAGAGGAGCAGATGAGGGCACAAACTCTACATCAGTTTGAAGCTGAACTAGCCCGCGTGACTAAGGAAGCGAAAACGGGCCCTGCTAGAAGCGCCCTGCCGCCTCCACGTGAGGCTGATAATGGCGTTTTGAGTCCCAGGCAAGAGCCGCCAGATACCAACCAGGCAGACCAGCTCAATCCCAGCCCAGGCCAATTGCAAACAGCTCAACCAGAGCCTCAAGAACCGGAGCCCGGTAGTGAAGATACATCGGATACCCCCCATCCCGGGGAGGAGGAAGATACCCCGATTCGCCAGCAATCTCCGGCTGAAAACGATTGGCAGCAGCAGAAAACCCTTGAATTTGCCTCGAATGAAGCACTCGACTCACTTATGGGCATGATCGGACTTGAAAGCGTCAAGAAGGAGTTCCTGACCATTAAAGCCAGAGTTGACACTGCTATTCGCCAGGGAGTAGACTTGAAGGGTGAAAGGCTCGGGACATCTTTGCTAGGGAACCCAGGAACAGGTAAGCTCAAACAGCAGCCGGCTGCGTTTTAATACTAACTTAAAATAGGTAAAACGACAGTTGCGAGGTTGTATGGACAGTTCTTGTCGTCGATGGGTGTCATTCCGGGAAGCCACTTCGAAGAAACAACCGGCTCACGTCTAGCTCACGACGGGATACAAGGCGCCAAGAATGCGATAGATAAGCTGCTACAAAACGGCGGCGGCGTATTTTTCCTCGACGAGGCATATCAGATTGTGTCAAGTTCTTCATTTGGGGGGTCTCAAGTCCTCGACTTCCTCCTTGCCGAGATCGAAAACCAGACCGGGAAGATCGTATTTGTCTTTGCCGGATATCGTAAACAAATGGAGGCCTTTTTTGCGCATAACCCGGGTATACCAAGCCGCATACCAATTCGTCTCGACTTTCAGGATTACGAGGATAGCGAGTTGCTTCAGATTATGCTCAATGAGCTAGACAAGAGATTCAGGGGCCGTATGAAAGTCGAAGGTGGCCCAGGGGGGCTTTACATGCGGATCGCCGCTCGTCGCATTGGCCGTGGTCGAGGTCGTGAAGGGTTTGGCAATGCGCGGGAGGTACATAACGTCCTTTCGATCCTTCTACGAAGACAGGCCGATAGACTGCATAAGAGCAGGCAAAAAGGAGACTGTCCAGATGATTTACTGTTGCAGAAGATTGATATTATAGGCCCCGAGCCTAGCCGTGCTATATCTTCCAACCGTGACTGGCGGGCACTCCAAAAGATGATCGGCCTCCAGTTCGTCAAGCGGTCAATACAGGCTTTGGTCGACCGCCTGCAAGCGAATTACGAGCGGGAGTTAAATGAACGACCGCTTATTGAGTGTTCCCTGAACAAGGTCTTTGTTGGCAACCCCGGCACGGGTAAGACCACCGTGGCTAAGTTGTACGGTGGGATCCTGGCGGCACTTGGATTCCTTAGCAATGGCGAAGTTGTTGTGAAGAACCCTTCCGACTTTGTTGGCAGTGTACTGGGACAATCGGAAAAAAATACTAAGGCGATCCTAGAGGCGACCAAAGGAAAGGTGCTTATCATCGACGAAGCATACATGCTTGGTAGCGGGTTATCTGAGCACGGGGGAACAAGCGATCCGTACAAGACTGCTGTGATCGATACAATTGTCGCCGAGGTGCAAAGCACTTCCATGGAAGATCGGTGTGTCCTCCTTCTCGGATACCAGGGACTAATGGAGGACATGTTCCAGAAGGTTAACCCCGGCTTAACACGACGCTTTCCAATGTCCTCGGGGTTCATTTTCGAGGATTATGACGACTCGGAGCTTCGGAGTATCTTAGATCTCAAGCTCAAACAACAGGGGTTCAGAGCCGGAGAAGCGGCTAAGAAGGCTTGTATCTCCATTCTTGGGCGTGTTCGAAACAGGCCAAATTTTGGCAATGCGGGTGAGGTTGACATCATCTTAGACCAAGCGAAAGAACGCCAACAAAAACGCCTTTCTGAAGAAACTGGACCAAAAAAGATGGACGTGTTTGAACCGCAGGATATAGACCCCGAGTATAATAGACTAGAACAAGCCGAAACAAACATTAAAATGCTCTTCAAGGATGTGGTTGGGTGCGAGGATGTTGTCCAGCAATTGGAGGAATACCAGCAAAGGGTTCGGAGTATGAAGGCGCTGGACATGTCTGATGCGGAAGTTCGTTCAAATGTTCCCTTCACTATCCTATTCCGCGGGCCGCCGGGTAAGTGTAGTTACCCTCGCATGTACGTGGTCGAGTAAACTAACACAAGTTTAGGCACTGGGAAAACCAGCACGGCGAAGAAAATGGGCAAAGTGTATTTCGATCTTGGTCTTCTCGCCGACGCCAAGGTAGTGGAGTGCTCTGCGACTGATCTGATCGGGCAATTTGTCGGTCATACCGGGCCCAAAGTGCAGAAGAAATTTGACGAGGCACTTGGCCGTGTTCTCTTCGTCGACGAAGCATACAGGCTTGCAGAAGGCCATTTCGCCAAGGAGGCTATGGATGAGATGGTTGACTGTTTGACAAAAGAGCGTTATGCAAACAAGCTTCTCGTTATCTTGGCCGGCTACGACGATGACATCAATCGTCTAATGAACCAGAATCCAGGCTTAACGAGTCGGTTCCCGGAAACTGTTTCATTTCGTCATATGCCCCCGAGACATTGTCGTGATCTGCTACTGCAGAGGCTTTCTATGAAGCTTGACACGTCACAGTTGGAAGCGTCGCCTACCTTAGACGACGAATTGTTGAGCCTCTTTAGCAGATTGAATCAAACACCATCTTGGGGGAATGCCCGAGATGTGCAGACGCTAGCGAAGTCGATATTCGCAGAGACCATCAAATCGGGCAGTAAGGTTATTGACGAGGGTGTTGTCCTGGGCGTTATCAACTCGATGATAAAAGAGCGGAGCACAAGGGAAACAGCCATTAGGCCAAACGCTTTCAACGGCATCCCATTCCCAACTCAGGACGTTGAGTCCAGACAGCCGACTCGTCCCAAAATTTCTACCACGACCACTGTCGACACTACCGTGGAAAATGAAAAGAACAAAGACACGCCGCCAAGGGAGCCTGCGGGGAAACCCGCAGAAAATAGAACCGCCTGCCGGGACGCCGGCGTCTCTGATGAGATCTGGGAACAGCTGCAACGAGACAAAGAAGCCGCAGAGCGCCGCCGACACGAATTGGAAGCGTCCCGCCGAAAAGCAGCCGAGCTCGAGCGACAAGTCCGAGCGAAAGAAGAACTCCAGCGCCAGCGCGATGACGCCGCCCGTCGTGAAGCCTTACGGCAACTGGAGATTATCCGCGCGGAACGCGAGCGGGCCGAGCGCGAACGTCTTGAGAAGGAGGAGCGTGAGAGGAAGGAGCTGGCAGCCAAGGCCAAGCTGCGAGCGATGGGCAAATGTCCCATGGGATATGAGTGGATTCCACAGAACGCCGGCTACCGCTGTGCTGGAGGCTCACATTACATGACGAACGGGGAGTTGGGATTTTGATCGGCGGGTGCGTTCCCTGCGATTAAAAAAAAGGGTGTGCCGGCGTCACATCAATGCCAATGATATACTTCGTAGTGTGTTATGGCTAATGGGACTCACGATATGAGGATAGACTTAGTATGGGTTGAGAATATTGGACAGGGTATCGAATCTAAATCTAGGGCGGAGAGGGAGAAGGGGGCCACAGGCCGTATCCCATTAGTCCCAGAGACTCGGACGGAATGAAACAATAGATGCCAAAAACCGCATGCAAGTTGAGGTTGGGTTCGTTCTGCCAGACTCTTACCTATCGGCTGTTGATATTATAGCACTATTAAATCGGCGTGGGTGACTTGAAAGTCCCAACTGGACCCTGTTGTCCCGAAAGCGCCTGATGGATGGGCTATCGAGCCCGCGTACGTAGATAGTAGACACCATCACCGCCCATAATCCCTTGGAAGTTGCGTAAAGTAACATCATCTCGTAGGGTCAGCAATAGCCCGGTCCCTATGACTACCGACGGTGTTAGGTTCTGGAAATCGATATGTTGGCAGCGCCTATATGGCTTCGTGTTTTCGAGCTGCGCGAAGATATGTAATAGATCCGATTCATCCTATTCATTCGGACAAGCCTGGTAATACCTCAGCTTGTGCTCGGTGACGGAGCGGTAGCTGCGTCTCATCGATGGCGCTTTGCTGTCAGCTCCTGTCTCGATACGTCCATCCGGAGAGCTCGCTGGTATTCTGAAGCAACGTGGCGGACCCCGTGGCCTCCCGCGTCAAAAACCTTCGGCTTCTACCAATCGGACTTTGATCTACGAACTCGATATCGCTTTTCCATGTGAGTTCTCCCATATTATCTATTCCGTCTATGATATTTGCTGGCCGTGCCCGTGGGATAGGCAAGTGTGTTGTGAGACAGAGACAGCAATATATGAAGAAGCCCGCCTGTATGCGAATTCCCGGTAGACAAGGATACTGTTCCTTTCAATATAGAGCATTATAGGGCTTTTGCTTTTCCGGATATCGTCATTCGACAGAGATCTTTGTGATTCTACCAGCAGGGTAGGTATTATTGTAGGGATCACTCATTTTATTGTATAAATTGGGAAACGTGGGCGCTGGATATGGCCTGAAAAACGTCAAGCGAGCTGACAAGGTGAAGTCAGCAGCTGTCTAACAAAGTTATCGCTCAACTGGGGGCGACAATATTGCATTTCTGAAGCGTCCCCGGTGCCCTTCACCGCTTCGCCGAGCTTACCTAATCGGTTTTACGGTCTAAGCTCAGCGCTATCCACCGTTGCAGGAGACCCAGCCAGCCACATACGTCGCCAAAGAACTCCCAAAAAAAACCAAACCACGAAAGAAAGCATCCAATAACCAAGATAAATACAACCCGGCATCAACGCGCCCCAAGAACCCCCGCAAGAACGAATAAGAGGGCAGACGAAGAAGAAATGGAGGTAGACGACGCTTGGATCATCAGCGTCCTGCAAGGTACGTGGCGGCTCTCCCTCTGCTATCTCTCTATCTAGCTCTGTTCGAGCTTTGTCGCTTTCATTCAAAACCCGGATGCGAAAACGAACCTAACGAAACCATTCCCCGCGCTCAGGTATTCTCCCGGACCAGACCCTCCAACTCCTCCAGGACCACGTACTCCACCCGTCCAGCACGCTACGCACGCTCTCCGCCCATGCGCTCGCCGCCATGCAGCAGGTGGCTTCGATCCTGCAACCCGTCGTATCCCCCCTCGTCGACCGCGCGGTGCGCGCCCTGCAAGACTCACCCGACGTCGTCTTCTTCGGCTTCGTCCTCGCCATCTTCTTTACGGTGTTCCAGCTCCTGATCTGGGTTCAGCGGACCATCTCCTTCTTCACGCGTCTCGCGTTCCGCGCCGTACTATGGACGCTCATCGGTCTCGCGCTCATGGCCGTGTGGCAGCGGGGACCTGAGGCCGTCGCCCGCGACGTGGTCGTCGTGGTTAGCAAGCTGGCCGGCTATGCGGCTGTCGTGAAGGATATCTGGCTGAGCGAATATCAAAAGTACGATGCGCAGACACGCGCTGGCGGAGCGACTGGGGCCTTTGGCAGCGGAAGAGGATCGATGGGCTCTGGTAGGAGTGGTGTTGGGTATAGTGGTAGGAGTGACAGGATATGATCGGTGATTCAGGCCGAGGGGGACAATACGAATGATGACTTAAATTGGACGGCACTATTACGACTCTGGGTATGAATATCGCGGACGTCTTTGGCGTATTACAGAACAGCAAATGAGGAGCTCTACAAGGGAATGGAAATCGAGCGATTGTTGTATTAGCTACTCCGGGATATGCTTAGGATAACAAGAACGTCTGTACATTCCCTTCCCAAACGCCTGCGCTATGCAAAAAAAGCAACGAAGCAACGAAGCAAGTCCCTAGCCTGATCCCGATCCGGTACCTGGTTGATTTCATCTTGCCAACTTTTCCTTGTCAGTCCCTATGTCCTAGAATGTGCCCCTAGTATGTGCCATTACTCGCCCATATCATCAATCTCTTCATCCTTCAATTCCCTGGGCTCCTGCGCCTCGTGATATTGTATACAGTCGTCGATGTAGCTCAAGATCGCTCCCACGCTATCCTCGTCCTGCACATCGAGCTTGAGATAGCTGATCATGCTAAAATTCTCAATTAGACCCGCAACAGCCTTGTTGAGTTTCCTGAAGCCCGTGCCGCGCATCAAGGTATCCTTATCCTGCAAGTCCGCCGTCGCCTCTTCCTCTTGCTCCTCGATAACGTTCTTGCCCTCCGCCACCCGTCTTGCCACATCAGCTGGGTCGTCGTCCAGTAATCCGCTGTCAGGGTTGATGAATCTCTTCAAGTCTTTCTTACGGACTTGATCTTTTACGAGGTCCATCTTCGACAGGATGTTGATATGGGGCACCTCGAGCATGATCATTGCTGACATGGCGCTCAAGGTGCCGGCGAAGAACTTAGCGCGGTCAACGACGAAAGTCGCTTCAAGAAGATATGCGGCACACATGCGGATATCCAGGGAACCTGAGCGCGTGAGGAAGCGAACGAGGGCGGGCAGGATGGGGACGTGCGTGTAGAGCTCGATCTGGCCGGGCATATCGAATATGATGAGGTATTCTTCGGTTAGCGAGTCGAGGGCTTCGGTCAGGAAGTCGAGGTTTTCCATTAGGAACTCGAAGCAGTATATTAGGCCCCCGTTAGGGCCGAGGCCCATTTCTTCCATGACATCTTCGAGCGAGATCAGATCCTTGATGTCGAGATCGGGGGCGTGCTCGAAAGTCTCGGCTGCGGGGTCAAGATTCACATAGAAGGCGGACCGTCGGTTCAGCTGTAGGTGCGTGATAAGGGACGCGCAAAAAGTTGACTGGTTCCGCGATTGAGAGTTAGAGACAGTAAGGCGTTAAGCTGACGGTCATGGCGGACGACCACAAGGGCAAAATAAAGCGATGTACGAACCTTGCCCGCACCAGCCGGGCCCATCACCATCACGCCGAATTTACTCATGGTGAAGGACTGGGGTGGACAGCTGGAGCTGGAGTTGAAGTTGATGCGACCTTGATCGCACCCGCAAGGAAAGAAAAAAGAAGTAGTCCAGCAACGGCACAGTGGTTAGCTACCTAGGTTAGTTATTGTGAACCTTTAATTTCGAGCAACCGAGCGTGACCAGGAAGAAAGCCGTGAAGTTTGCAAGAAATGCGCTATTGAACCGGCCGTTTTCCAAAACGGAGGGTGGGGGGCCAAAAGGTATGTGATTTCAGCCTTCGGAAAGCGAAGCTCGACGTTTTCTAGGGGTGTTGCTGTTTGGTCGGTAGTGTTGCTTCAGCCTTGTGGTGTTTCCCTCCCGTCGTTGAACTTTTTTTTGGAGGGGTAATTTAGGTACACTCGTACCCGTACCCGTCGTACCCGTACCCGTACCCACGCGAAGTGGCGCTCAATTATCAGACAGTTCCATCTTAAGGTACCTACCAACTCTGGTTAGTTAGCTTCCAATTAAGTGCCATTATCCAATCAGTGCTTACTCCGCGAATGGACTTAAATAGCGCACGGGCACCTGTCTCTACCTACTTCGTGCTGGTATGGCGAAAAGTTAGCTCGATGGCCATTCTGCCGTTCGAGTCCCCGACCACTATAACTGGTACCTATCTCGAGGTAGACTCAGGCGTAGGTATTTACAGGTAGTACGCATCTACAGACGCCGAGAAGTGAGTGACAGCACGTAACTAAGTTATCTATGTACCTTTGACTGATCTGCCGGCCGCTGCATTTAGATGGTCACTTCAGTACAGACGTAGCATCATCTGTGTTGGAACTTGGAACTCCACAAGACAGTTATTAACCCTGTAAGTGCCCATAGACCTACATTACACGCTTTTAGTGCACTATCCGGCCGCCGTATTGCTCAGCCATCAATAGTTGCTGCTCACCTAGCCTCCTATGTCGATGTGTTTATTTAGTAGATACTACAGTCTGTAGATAGGATGTAATTAGTATGGTGGAATCCGGAGGGCTCGTGAACTGCCATCCAGAACAACGCCGTGACTATTCGTTATACGTGGTATTATAGGTAGGTAAGTAGATCAATCACCACCACACACACCGGCATTCACCGTAACCGGCGGCTGTGACTTCTCATACATTTAATGTGTACATATACAAGAGGCAAAACCACCCATGCCGTCACATGTAGCTAACATGTATGTTGTAGTAAGCATCCTGGGACTGGACGCCCCGCACACCGTCTCCGACCGCCTTATCGGCCATGGATTATACCATACCGACTGCTTAGTACATGATTCCGTACGGTCGGAAAAGATCGGTAGATTAGTAGGCAAGCAACTCGCAGCAACGGAATAATACCTAGCGGTCCCGGTATCAGGGATTGATATCGCGGTCTCGGAAATACTAGGTACATAACTTCAAAGCCGGGAAGTAGGTATATTGTGTATCGTCAGCAAGACCGAAATGCTCCGAGTTTCTACGCGCCGTCTGACATGACAAGCCGATATAGTGTACCCAAGGTACCTCCGGTTGCTGGTACCCGCGAGTGATATGGGTGGATACCCCGCTGCGAGTCCCAGCTGAGCCGAGTTCAGCAGCCTGGCATATGAAATGTCGACCATCCGTTGGTAATCAGTGGATGGAGAGCAGGTACAGCTGTACGAACGTAGCAACTATCGGCGGGATCGGCATGCCTGAATGCTACTTGATACTATGTGGATAGTCTGTAGACAGCCAGAGTAGTAGGACACTCCGGTTCTGACATCTTCGGCGTTATTCGAAAAGCGATGCTACAGATTTGACACGATGTTGAAAGTCACAGCCCAAAGCACTATGACCGTTTTGACGTAGGGGTGAACTTTGAAGGCGCGTGTTAGTTAGCGTTTTACGGTATGTAGATGGATCTTTTGGACACTCAGTGGGAATTAGTTGGTTACTAGGCACGGAGTCCAGGCGTTTTAGTAGGTACACGTCTTCAACGCGTCAACCGCAGTGCTCGGCCGTACGCCCAAACAGACAGGCCAATGTAGCGGCAAACCCCCCCGGATAGCACGTGGAGTGGCCGAGCAGCATAGTAGGCCGGGCAATAGTGAAGCACGTCAGCTCGCGGCGCACCGAAGTATAGCGAGTTAGTACGCGGGCAGGCGTAAAATTGCAGCAGCCGGTGGCCCGTCCTAGCTGGAAAAGGTTAACTGATACGACATTCAGATAGAGGGGCACATCATACCCAATCGCTCCTTCCCCTGCCCCTCCTGTGACCCGATCTCGCCGTTTAAAAACTTCGCCTTGCAGTGCAGCTTTTCCCTCCCGCCTTTTCTCTCCTTCTCTCCTCTACATCCTCCTCCCAACCAACACATACACACACGCATACACACACACATAGACATTGCGATTTTTTTGCCATTTCTGTTTGATTTCTCTTTCTCGATTAGACCGTCTTGCGTGTAGTTTCGTCACAATGCCTGCCACCAACGGGACCAGCCACTTCAGCCAGCCGAAGAACGCTGGTGCTTTTCTCTTCACCGTATGTTCTCCTTGGAGTGGTTCCCCTCTCTGTCGTTGAATTTTCAGGCTCAGTAATCCTAACCCTTTCCCCCAGTCCGAGTCCGTGGGTGAGGGCCATCCCGATAAGATTTGCGACCAAGTCTCAGATGCCATTCTTGATGCCTGCCTCAGGGAGGATCCCCTCTCCAAGGTCGCTTGCGAGACCGCAACCAAGACCGGCATGATCATGGTCTTCGGTGAAATCACCACCAAGGCTTCAATTGACTACCAGAGGGTTATCCGCGATGCCGTTAAGGAAATTGGCTACGACTCCTCTGATAAGGGCTTCGACTACAAGACCTGCAGTGTCCTCGTCGGTATTGAGCAGCAGTCCCCTGATATTGCTCAAGGTCTCCACTATGAGAAGGCCCTTGAGGAGCTTGGTGCTGGTGACCAAGGTCTCATGTTCGGTTATGCTACTGATGAGACCCCCGAATTGCACCCCATGTCCCATCTCCTCGCCCATAAGCTGAACAAGGCCATGTCCGATGCTCGCCGCAACGGTACATGCCCCTGGTTGCGACCCGATACCAAGACTCAAGTCACCATGGAGTACAAGCACGACGGTGGTGCTGTCGTTCCTCTGCGCGTCCACACCATTGTTATCTCGGCTCAACACGGTCCCGAGATCACTACCGAGCAGCTCCGGAAGGAACTCAAATCGAAGATCATTGATGCCGTTATCCCAAGCCAGTACATCGACGACGAGACTATACTACATGTAAGTAATACCGCTGCATTCCGATGCCAGGGTGTTTACGAACTAACACTCTTGAAGCTGCAACCTTCCGGCCTATTTATTATCGGTGGTCCTCAGGGTGACGCTGGTGTCACTGGCCGAAAGATCATTGTTGATACCTACGGTGGCTGGGGTGCCCACGGTGGTGGTGCCTTCTCCGGAAAGGATTTCAGCAAAGTTGACCGATCGGCTGCCTACCTAGCCCGGTGGGTTGCCAAGTCTCTCGTTCATGCTAAGCTGGCCCGCCGAGCCTTGGTTCAGCTCAGTTATGCCATCGGTGTCGCGGAGCCCTGCTCCATCTACGTCGACTCGTACGGCACATCGGACAAGACTTCCGAGGAACTCGTCGAGATTGTCAAGGCCAACTTCGACATGCGGCCTGGCTCAATTGCTAAGCAGCTTAACCTGATTCAACCACTATACAACCAGACCGCCAAGTTCGGTCACTTCGGTACCAACCAGGGTTTCACCTGGGAACAACCCAAGGAGCTGAAAATCTAAGTTTCAGCTATGTAATGTCTTTCCGTGAGAGATCACTCTCAGATACCGCGGAAGAATCAACTTCTTTCTGCATTGCGAACGGCGTTGTTGGGTTTAGAGACATGTGATTCCCTCATCGGACAGTGTCATGAAAATTGGGCTCGGCAGCATTGGCGTACGGTTTCAACATACCCGAAGGATTCTATTTTCAAGCGGTGGATCTATATATCTAGCGTAACATAGATCTTCCAACATCAGGGGATACGATGGGAATTATCTGAACATAAAGTAGGATTCAGAACAAAAAGATACCTCCGGCGTCCTGGTCAAGTTACCGGGATGCCATTCCGACAGTACAAGCGATTCATGAATTACAATCTTTGGTCGAGTTTCAGTAGGTGCATGAATGAATGCTATAAACATAAAGTCCATACCTACGAGAGCTAAGTGCCTGCGTAAATCTTGTACATCATGATCAGGATACTGTCGGCTCGTTGATTGTTATTGACGCGGCAAGCTGCACACATAGTGACAATGACGCTGTGTCCTCTATGTGAACAACGCATCAGTGGTTTAGTGGTAAAATCCATCGTTGCCATCGATGGGCCCCGTGTTCGATTCACGGCTGATGCAATGGTGTTTGGTTTAAGCTTTTGTTTTTGTTTCTTAGTCTCCCGCCCATTGTTTTTGATTCGAAAAAATGATTTTAATTTTGTCTTCACGTAGACAGTTATCTCATTTTGTCTTTAGATCTTTATGTACAAGAGGTATCTACGTCTGTAGTATCTCAGGCTTCAGCGGTTTGAACGGATCACATACAGTAAGTAAGTAACTTATTGAGGCTATAGCTAATAAGTGTATGACAAATGGCTGACCGCATGGTCCGGCCGACCACGTTGCTGGGCCGCCCAGCACCGCCTGGGTGCAAGCGGGTGCCCCTGAATAATGCCCTGTACCCGGCTTACTACGGTGTGCATCGCCAGACGAGTGCCTAACCCGCCCCGTACTTTAAGCATCTCCCCACGAAATTCTAGGCCCAACGCCTCTTCCAACTCCCTTGACCTTAACCGCGCAATGCGATGGATTGTCGAGTAATGGGTCTCTTAAGCCTGCCGCCGGAGATCCGCGACCAGATCTACGGCGTTATCCTTCATCCGGATAATAACCGCGTCTGCTTACCCAATGAATATACAAAATACGACTACTCCGATGCGCTCGTGCTGTTCCGACTGAACCGGCGGATCTACCACGAGGCCCGGGACGTCTTCCGGAGGCTGAACGTATTCGTGCGCATCGAGACGCCATGGCCCGAGGTCGAAAAACACGCCTATGACATAGGCCACGCCCCGATTCTCGTATGCGGACCGCTCGCATCTCGCTTCAATGCGCACACCTTGCAAGTCAAGGTCGAGACCCCCGCCGGGGCTGCGCCCGAAACCGGTCCCTACCATTTCGTCATGCTCGCTGATGACCTGCCGGCCTTTACGAAGGCCTGGTTCTACTGGCACCTCTCGCACATGGGCCTCAATCAATGGCTATCGCTCAAGCTCCGCCTGCGCAACCCCTACGCACCCGGCCGGGATGAGAGCCACACACGCCGTGAGGTCCAGCGGAAGCTGTTCCTGCCCTTCGGCGACATCAAGGGTCTGCATACCTTGGTCGTGAGCGGTGATCCGGCCCCCAACCCGAAGATCGTGGCGGAGATGCGTGCCCTGCAGGCCATCGAGCCCGCGTCGCCCGAACAGTGCCTTTCTGAGTGCATACGACTGCAGAAGGAAGGGAACGCGTTATTGCAGAGGGGCGAGCTCCACGCCGCTTTGCGAGTGTACACGCGCGCCTGGGAGGCAATACACATCGTGGTGAAGGGCCAGGAGCGACACATACATGCCGAGGGCTTCTTCGCGCGCACCCTGGTGGAGGAGCCGTTCGCGGGGAAGAACGGCCAGATCGAACGCATGAATCTCCGTCTCCAGCTCGTTGCTAACACGTGTCTGGCGTACCTGAAGCTATGTGACTGGGACGAGCTGCTGTTCTGGGGCATGCGGACCATTCGGCTCATGCGACAGGCCTCGGGTGCCAATGATCACCCGGTTGCGCCCGAGGACGAGGCGCTTCTGGGCTTCCCCAACGCCACGAGGATCGGCAAGATCTATTACCGCACGGCGATGGCATTCAAGGCACTCGGGGATACTGATGAGGCGAGGCGGCTGCTGCGGGTTGCGCACGTCTATCTACCGCATGATATGACCGTGAGAGCGGAGCTGGCTTCCGTTACCCTGGCGCTTTAAAAAAAAATAACTAAGGTCTTTTTCTCTTATATACATAAGAAATTCAATGCAATCTCCATTGTTAACACATAATGTTTTAGTCTTGGCTTGCTTCATACTGCCAGTACGTATGCCTTGGGAAGATGTCCCGGCTTCATATACTCACACAACAGAATCGTGTTGTTGATGGTCCCTGAGATCTATGACTCTTGCCTCGAGAGTACTGAAGATGCCGGTATGCCTGCCAGCATATCGACACGCCAATATCTCTACACTCTTTATGTGAAGAAATACTTTTACAGGCCTCTAGGCATATACTTGTAAGTAGAACTATAATTTTGTCCTTTTTAATGTCATTTCGGTACCAAGGTCTGAACTCTCAGCTAACAGTCAGTGGACTCAGACTAGTACAGCAGCGCTTGGTTTCTGGTGGCTGTCAGGTGAAGCGTGTTCGTTATTCATATCTGCCCTATGTCCGTCATGTACCTACATACATGCCCATCCGACAACTCCCTGGTAGGTAGGCTGGTAAGGGCTTACCCATAGGTTCAACTTACATCTGACAGGCACAATAATTACCTCTCTTCTGCTTCTGTGTGCCACCGCCTGCTAGGACATCCGTGATCCTGCACACCACACAGACCGACCCGACCATCACCCACCCCCAAACGGAATCACGATCGGCTCTCACGAAACAAGGAACTAACTGATATAGGATGCGGTCTGCGAGACGCGAGGTGCGCCGATATCTGAATAGGGATTGCGCCATGGCACTCAATCAAAGCCAGCGCTGATCACGAAGCTCACGTCGTCATTGAACGACGATGCGGTGTCGAACACGCTAACGCCACCGTTACTCGCAATGTATCCCACGTTACCGTAATGGCGGATATAGCGGGTGGGATAGCCCCAGGCTTGGAGCGTGTTACCCTGACCGTTGAGGCCGGCCTGCGGGCAGAACGTAGCGTCCTCGTTGAACTGCTTGCTGCCGTCGCTGGCGTTGACCAGGAGGTCAAAGTTGCTGTGCCGGATGTAGCTGCCAGGGGCATCATTGGACTCGAACGAGATACATGCGCTGTTGCCGAGACCGGCTCGCACCGTCCAGCTGGCCTGCTTCTTGAGGGCGGCACTGCTGCCCGACGAGACAACCTGCGTGTCGACGACGCCGTTATCATGTGTCAGGTAGCGGGTCGTGCAGCAGGCCGTGGTGGCCCGCATCGAAACCGACGACCCGACACTAAGCTCCGGACCGTTGGTCATCGACGCTGTGCCGTATTTAGCAGCTACGATGTCAGCCTGCACCGAGTCCTCGGTGTCGTCAGAGGGATAGCCCGAGGTCATCACTCCCTCATACCATGTGCCCTGGGCGCCGACGCTGTTGTCGCCGCCGATGCCGAGGATAATGGCGCCCTCTTTGCTCATCGGGTTATAGCCGTCCGCATTTGGGCGCTCGCCGTCCCAGTACGTCGACAGCGAGCCGGATTCAGCATTACCGCCACGGATCGCCCAATGACCCGGCTCACCCTTGACGATCGCCGTGATGAATCGGTCGGAAATGGACGAGTCGCCCGAGTTCTCTTGTGTGTTAGAGCCGGAGAACAGACCGTTCTCGAGATCGGCCATGATCCAGGGGCCGTCGCCGGACCCACGGCCCCAGACGGTGTTAGAGCCGAAGTAGATGGCCTCCATGTGGCCGTTTCCAGTGTCGGTACTGCTAGTCTCGGCATTACCGTAGTCGAAGCAGCAGCCGCCGTTGTAGTGTGTCCCGTCAAAAACGGAATACATGCCCTGTGGTTCGTCGCCTGTTGCCGAGCCACTGACGTGGTTATTGCGATAGCCGGTTCCAGGCGATACGAAAACGCCATACACCTTCTGGCCATTTAGCGTGACAGGCGCGCCAGTTGCGCTGGCCAAGTCGTCATAGCCACCGGCTGCTGGTCCATCGAAGCCGCCAGGTGGAGCCTGGGTGAGGTGATTGTCCCGGCCTGACTGATCGTAAATTATCGAGATGAGACATGTTGTTCCGGAGCAGAATGAGTCTTGGTCGGAGGCATTCGCGATGCCACCCTTAGACTTCGTCGAGATGTCTGTCACGGCATTGTCGGAGCCGCGTTGCACCTGGTAAAGGGGACCATCGTAGTCGCTGTACAGAGCGCGTGTGGTGCTGTGCGCAGCGATACAGGGCGTGCCACCCGTGGAGTAGATGTCGCAGGGCCCGGCAGAGACAAGGGAGCCCGTGGCGGCGAGGCCCAGGGCCAGTATGCCGGTGTGTTCAGGGGTAAGTTGCGAGAACATGACTGATCACTACCTATGATGAGGGGATTGTGGAATAGGGACTCGTCTGCGAGGATTCTGCCCGGCATCATGTTGTATTTATTTCCGACTATGTACCAAGGCCTGTGGGGGTTTGGGCTCATCGACGAGAAGCTTAGACAACCCGAAGCCGAACAATTTACATGTGCAAAGAGGAGCCTCACGTGTGCCATGAGACCCTATTCGTGCAACGTTTGGAAATCAACAGCGGTAGACATGCTACGAGATCAGCTGCCATGCGCTGGGGTATCACATTCGCGCAGAAATCATCGTTCCGGAGCACCATTCTCCGGCAAGGCTCGCGACTTAAACCGAAACTCGTGCAGGCCGCTGTAATAATAACATGGGCCTCCATATCCCGCCGTCGGAACCCCAGATTTACCCCAGCTTTATGGGGTAGACAGTCGTTCCTGACCCTCGCAAGAGGTGCGCTAATAAGCATTGAGGAGACACGTTCAATCACGATGCCACGTGGTCGCATTTTTAATAACCTCGAAGACTATTTCCGGGACAATGCGTTCGCCGTTGTCGTTGGACACAGGCTAGCCTATGAGATCCAGATTTCGAATGGAATGGTTGGATGGAAAATTCTCGGGTGACCGTGACGAAAACAGAAGGTCGATGTAGCCAAAGGTGCAGTGCATTTTTCTAGATCCTCGAGACACTTGTTGAGAATGTCCTTTCACCTCATTGGCGCGCAAAAGAGGTATCCATCGTAGCAAGGGTTCCATTTCATGCTCTTGGGCATACGTCGTCCTGCCGATGCTACTCCGGACAATACCACTTGCTAGCCGGTTTATGCTGTTGCGCTTCACAGCCAATCTAGTCATTTCTATTAGACTCACGAAAGAGTCGGGATTATGCGACAATGACACAACCCGCTCGGTAATATATCCACCGGTCCATTAAAATCCCAGTCTTTCTGCCCTCGATCGACATTTATTCCATCCTCAGCTGCGTTCGGTGGCAGGGATAGCACAACTATCCAACACCTTCAGCTTGGTAAAGACCGGCGAGCTGTCGACGACGATCCATGGGCAGTTACGTCAGAGGAGATCGACGACCAGCGTGCACCTTTCGAGGGGCTCAGTGCAGGCTAGGGGGTGGATACGGGATAACTATAGTCCTCTCTTGGATCGGATGACGGGCTTGCGAAATAATACCCCATGCCTCAGGCCCATCGACGGTGGCAGACTCGGCCCATTCCCGATCCCCGCGCTAGAAGTTGAACAAGCCATTATGACGGCGCCATTTCCTGCGCATGTCATCTAGGCTCGGCCGCATACGCCAATGTAGAACAAATCGCCGCTCACGTCTCAGCGAGATGGGTCCGCTAGGATTACCCAGCTATGCTCCGAGGGGACAGCCATGCCGAATGCGCCCCCGAAGGTTTCAGTGGTTGAAGCAGAGTGGCAAGACAACAAAAGCAAGGAGAAGCTTGTTTGAATAACAGACCGGGTAGTCTATCCAGCGGCGCTCCCGATGTGTCGGGTAACGATGCACCACATACACGAGGCTTGGAAATTGAGAGGGCCACGCCGGGTACGGATGCTCAATGCGCTCCGGGAATAGCCACGGGAGAGTCAGAGGTGCAGAATCAGTTGGAGACCCGAAGTCGCATAGATATTTAGCGAAAAGCACGCAGGATAGTAGTATCTAATGGTGTCAACGTAGAGATCCAACGCCGGAGCCTCCCAATTGAGAATGGGGGAACCAGAAATCGCTGATCGGTTGGTGATATATGATTGTGATATATCTGGATCCATTTACATCGTCGACCCGCTAGATAGGATGTGGTTCAATGATGAACCTCTCAGAAGACCTCCTCACTCCAAGGAAGAGTGAGACCAGGCCCCCGCGCTGAGAATGGTGGCTGCTCGATACATTTTACATTGGTAGCGAAGTGAGAAAGAGATTCGGTTGTTAAATGAACAAGCAAAATTAATATGGCTACGCCTCGGACCTGCCTAGATAGCGGTTATAGTGGAACCGAGTGTTCAAAGGAGTTCCGGGCTGGAACGGGCCGAGACGAGCCGAGACGGGCCGAGACGGGCCGAAGGGTGCGCGAGTATAAATGTATTTTCATCGCTGAGCAGTGCTTTTAAACGTAAGACGGGACGACGCTCAGCTTTCACGCGGATGCGATGACCGACAACGTCTGGCGCCGCCTGCCGAGGCAACAAAGGTTTGACGCACAAGGAAGATAGCCGCCGAGTTTACGGCGCTCTTACAGTCTCTTGGGGATTCGCGGTTTGGGGGAATCGCCGCGAAATGTGAGCACATAGATCCAAGTAGATCAGTACGACGCTCATGAGCGACTCACCCTGGTCCAAGCAATGAGCATATGTCTCTGCGCTGGCGAGATGATTATTCACGGTCCTAGTGCCATCTCGGCGGAAGTTCGATATAGAACTCAACCGACATGATGCTGTCCATCCCTTCATCACGATCGGTTAGACATTAAACCTCGGCTGCAGAAGAGTGACGTGCCGACGGACTCGTGGAGAATTTCCTCTCCTAGAATGGGAGCTAGGTTCGACCCCTTGAAAGCCGGAGTTTGGGTCGTCTGCACTGGAGGGGGGCAATCCTAGCCTACAGACAAAACAAGACAACCGCTGCAGTGCACGTTACCTAACTTCGACTTGCGATTGGAGTGCCCGATGACTAGAAGTCGAAGAGACAAATACAGAAGATCACCTATGTCTAGGAGGATCCAATCCTTTATCCTTCAGCCGTCCGACCGCCGCTGGAGATATTCACATGATCCGATAGGTATAGCTTAAACCGTCTAGGGACTTTTGTCATTCAACCTGATTCCAAGGTCTAAGCACCACAAGGAAACGGTTTGAACTTTGAACTGCCTATTTCGAACCCAAGCCTCCGGGAGGCCTGGGAAGTAACGCGGACTGGTTGATCCTCTAATGAGGTGTCACCTTGACAAGCGTGGAAACGAGGAAGATACATCATGAGGTGGCAGGAGAGTAGCATCAACGGACCCTTCTACATAATTCTCGAATTTAACGATTCTACGTCAATATTAACCGTCTCCACTCATAACCCATCTCACTCATGACCCTCCCCTTAACCTATTCAAGCCAAACAGTCGTCTTATTTACAGGCTCTCTACCACTCGCAACTTTATTAACCTCAGAATCGGGATCCTCATATCCAACGGCCATGCCACAAAGCACCTTCAACCCGTCGGGTATGCCCAGGACCTTCCTCACAACCTCGGGGTACTGGGCAATGCTAGCCTGAGCACAACTGTTGACCCCAAGCTCCGTAAGTGCCAGCATGAAAGTCTGCATATACATTCCCACGCCCATAGCTGCTCCGTCGGCAAGCTCCTTACTCATGCAAACGATGATACCCACTGGCGCGCCGAAGAACTTATAGTTCAGCAGCACCACATGACGCTGCATGCCCCGATCAAGGCCATACGCTTCGCCGAAGATCTTAGCGCCCAGCGCCGATCGATACGGCTTGAATTCGGGGGGCAGGGGAGCGAAGTCAGCATTTGGATCGTTCGAGGCCGTCTCAAAAAGGGCATCCTTGAGCTTCACAAGCATCTCCCCGGTCACGATGAAGTAGCGCCAGACCTGTGTGTTGGAATCGGAGGCCGCATGCCTAGCCAAACCGAGAGCATTTTCGAGGAGGGCGCGCGGGACGGGCTTGTCGAGATAGACGCGCGACGAATGGCGTGCTAGAACAGCCTCACGAAGCAGCATCTGTGTCGAATCTTCGGGGTTTGTGACTGGTTTCGTCATCGCTGTTGACGCTGTTGGGGCTGGTGTCGATGACGCAACTTGAGAGTCTCCCATGTCGATGGCCGAAACGAAGAGGGTTCACGATCGCCAATTGGTGTGTCGAGTGACTGGTTCGGCTTGAGGTATGATAGGTCTGGTGAAAATCGTATGCCGCAGCGCGGTATGATAGATCTGTAGGCAATTGTATCCGAACGATTTATCTGTCTATGTCGACAGTGATTCTTGGGGTGTTTGTCTGGTGCTTTTCAGTCTCAAGTTTGATGTTCGCCTTGTTTCGGTTCGCAGATCAAGATCGATGAAGGAGACAATCATCCCTTTATATATACTCTACCACCTCGTCTTCTCGCCCTCCCTCCGAGCTATCATCGGGAAAAAAAGGAACCCGTATCGCACATATTCGCTACAGCCTTACGAAGGGACCTATAATTATGCCGGATCAGTAGCCGATCTCCCAAAGCTCATTCGCAGAGTGCAGTTTAGACGGGAGGCGGAAGCCGACTACCAGCAGCATTAGAGGCAGCAGCCAGTCAGTTATATCTTTGATTCCAAATCGTACCAGGAGGCTGCTTGTAACCTTGTCCGGCTATTGTAGCTTCCAACTGATTCAGAACTTGGCGCACGACATAGTGCTCCGTCGGGAAACGATCTAGAATCTGGAGCAAGCCGTGACCATGGAGCCGCCAGACGTCATGGTTACGGGAGACACGATTCATGGGCCGATAAAAAGGAGGCCTTTAGTACTGTTTAGCTGCCGTGTACGGAGTCATAATTATGGCACTATGTCAAATACCTACTACTCTAATACAGCACTCTTATGGGGATATCGGCGCTTACACTGGCATTAATCTTTTGCCTGTGAACTCTGAGCCTTGTTAGGGGTTCCCACCCTCGGATGCGAAGTGGGTTTCCGACGACGGGCTTTCCAGAAGTCTACCGCCGGTACGCGCATATATCCCGGCCCTTTACCTCTTGTTTATTTGTATTACTCAACACTCTACTATCACTATTTGATCTTTCTCCTAAATCCTACATCTGTATCTGTAATGATCGGCCTACCGCATTGCTCGGCCACCCAGATGCAACCCGGAACCCGCTCAGCTATAATTAGCCCTCCGCCAATACGGGCTATGTTTGAGTAGGTCAAGTGACCGAGCATTGTGGTATGCCGAGGAATAGTGTAAAGATTGAAAGATTCCCATATCGACCCCCGAAAGTGGACCCGAACCGCTCCCACCCGTTCCGCAGAAACGCCTACCTATACGAGTCGTTCGGCGACATCCGCACACGGGGCCGCTCTTCTTTGGGCTCTCACAGTGAGAGCGACTAGGAAGGGGTCCTGGCATTTGGTCGCATTGAGTAAATCACTTCGCGATCATGCTCGTCTTGATGGCCGCTGCCTACGTCATGGCCCCTTTTCTCTAGCGACACTGACCGTTGATTTCTCAGCGAAGCCAACCAATCACACCAAGATCTGGATACTTTGAAATCGTTCATATACCCGGGCATCGTACGCTCCTTTCGACCTCCCGCATTTTGCCTACGAAGCTAGGAATGTCAGCAATGGCACTCGTCGTTGTCTCTTCGTCTAGTTCGGTTTTCACGAGTGCGGCTCTAATGGAGGAGTAATACGGGAGCCCCTGAATGAAAGTTTGCTCAATATTGCGCTGGAGTGACCCTCGTATTCATGAACTGTCCAAAAAGAAGATGGGGAGACCTGCCATTAGCGACAAGACTTGCGTCAAGTCCACGGGAGGATTGTGTCCGTCGTGAAATGGCGATATAAGGCTCTTTCGGGTAAACGCTTCTTGAGCGGCCCCATACCGGATTGTTGTTCCATGGATTCTAATTGCCGAGACAAGTCTTCTTGCGAAAAGACAGGCCATCGCCGATGCTTGGACTTGGGAATGACCCATGGTGTATTAACGGCTACGCATTACTCAGGAAATACTGTGCACATGCGTTTTGAATACTTACTCCATTAATTCATGACATTTTGGCATTCGCAGGCCTTACCTATGTGCTCCAGCCCATGGCGCTTTTCGACGAGGTTATTCCTCCTTGGCGCGCACCCCGGGTTTTGGTTGAGATTGCAAACGTGCCAATGCCAGAACCGGCGATGTATCCAGCCCCTTTATTAGTAAGACCCTCCTGGAGGACACATCCTTCGAACACCTAGCCTAGGTCTCGGTACCTTAATAACCCAGTTAGTCGAGTATCCAGCGGTAGTGTAAGCGCGTTGAAAATGCCGGTGAGATCTTTCTGGATCCTACGCTCAGATCCTGATGACGACCAGAGACCTACTCCAGTGTCAAATTACACGACTTCGCCATAAACATTTACACGCCGGCCGTTGATACTAGTAAATCCTGAACCCTTCTAGATTACGTATGAGAGCTGTATTACTAAATGGCTTCCGCTTCTAATCTTTCAAGACGCTCAGCACAACGGATCATGAGTTCATAAGTCATGACCTCATAGCCTCATCCCGCCACTGAGCAATGCTCAGCTCATATATACACGTAAGGCCCGAGACTAGATAAATCCAGCCATTTTACTCTTCAGATAAAACTACACCAAGAGGAAAAAAAACACACTTTATCGCAATTCTATCTACCTACCTATATACATCAATCGCCTCTGATCGCCGCCATGTCAGCTCACGGAAGCTCCAAAACGGGCTCTAAGGTATCCACCGGGATGGCCTCCGCAACCAAGACGCCGGCGAACGCCGGTCTAGGCGAGACCAAGCCGAAGGCGTTTGACGCACAGGGCTCCATCGGGAAGCAGTTCACAGGTAGGTTATCAAACCCACATTTCTCCGAGTTTTACACGGACATCCACATACTCAGCTAGGCAAATAACAGCTATTCACCGCTAACGCTGCTTATAGAACAGGGCGCAGTTGGCGGTATGGCCCAGAAGATTGGCGGCCCGTTAGACAAGGAGGGCATGATAGGCAAACAGTTCACGACTGAAGGCGAGATAGGCGGCTCCGTGCAGTCTAAAATGGGAGGGAAGAAAGGGAGTAATTAGGACCGCTGACTAGGAACGTCACGGACGATATACCTACCTAACGCTAGGTAGTATTATCTACTATCATTCGTCACCCACCACCACGTGATGCCCTGTTTCCGTGACTCGTAGGTATCTCCGCATGCATGCGTCTTGTCGGTGAGTAATATAATATAATCATACTCAGCGCAGAGAAAGACATGGCGTCGTCGCTGTGTCTGCCACGACATCAACGCCCACTCACGTGATCCCGTATTCTTCCAGCTCCAGAGTCTTGAGGTCATGCCTGAGGCACAGCCTTGATTCCCTTGATCCCTATGTGTCTCAGATTGGGATATGATTCACTTTTTTAGGCCTTACAGCACATGTGTTTCCTTACTAGCATGGTCAGGAATAATATCGTTCGTTGTTTCAGATTATCCGGGTGCGCGCCGTCTTTCAGATAGGAGGGTATTAGTCCAGAAGATACCTTAGTTACTACGTATATTCGGAACGGATGGACAAAAATCATGAGACCGTAAGTTTCAGAGTCCCCACAGGAGAGAGAGGAGGTCAAGAACAAATCACCCACCTTTACCCCTATTCTCACGATGTCTGTTGTGCACTAGGTATCCGGCCATTACTTCGTACAACGCGTATTATCAGGGTGTATTTGCTACAGGGGGGCGTCAGAAAACGCCATCTATCTCGTCTCATCGGTTAATAAACCATGCTCATGCATCCGTGTCTAATGCGGACAATCTCGTGCTGAAGATTGCATCCTCGTCATGGTCTGCCATATACCAGATGGGCAGAAATCATTAACACCAGAACGCCCGTGCCTGTGTACATGCTAGAAGAAAGGCCCGCTCTTTTTTTTTTATATATATACATTCTAGCGCCCATTAAAGAACATTACCAGCCACTCGAGGGGTCCCGTCTCGGTCGCCGCGCCTCCCGGAAGTAGTTGTATTGCATGGGGTCCTGTGCGGGCGAAGACATGTCTTCATCCTGGGGTAGGCCGCCGTAGCCTTGCGGGCCGCCGCCAAGCATCCCGACACTACCGGGCGTTCTACCGGGCCGCTCCGCGCTACGATCCCTAATCATGGGCGTATTAGCAACCGGCATAGGCGCCGCGTTACCCATTAGATTGGAATTACTATCATTTCCAATCGAATATAACGGGTTCCGCGGTTGGTTCATGTCAACAGACGGCGAATAGGACCTTGCTGGCGGTTGCGAATAATAACCGGTGGGGTAAGCCTCCGAGGCGGGCGATAGGATTCGACCGGGGCCCAGGTTCGGTATATGAGGGACTGGCGGCGCGGGGCTTTCAGACCGGGATTTGGGTTCACTGCCTTCCCATATACTACTGCCCGGCGTGCCAGGGCGCATTACGTCGTTTGAGCGTCCGTAGAGATTTTCAACGCCGTGCTCTGAGGCAAACTCTGCCCGGTTCTTGTAGTATTCGAAATCGAGGCGGGATTCTGGCACGATTTCAAATCCGGGTAGGCCGGCTGTCTTACCCGGTTTTGCAGAGTTCATGGGGTTCATCGCGTACGCGTCTGAATAGCCAGAAGTGGACGCCGTATCCCCCGAGTCGGCCGTACGTCCATCGGATAGTCGACCCCTGTAAACCGATGCAAGGATATTTTGTGCTTTAGCATGTACCATTGGTGTGATGAGATTCCTGTACAGAGCAGGGTGCCCAAATCGTGCTGCAAGGTTACTAGAGCGCAAGGGGTCCTTGAGGGCGCCTGTCTGGGGTTGTTTGTTGATGGGTCGAGTCGAATAGTATTTGATCTTGGAGTCAAACGTTCGGCTGCAGTATATCTTGAAGATAATCATTATGAATGGTAGGGGTACGGCCGCGAATGCCTGGTAATGGGTCCCGTCACCTCGCTGGAAGACGGCGAGGAAGACAACAAGATTTGCGAGAATAGCGCCGAAGACAAAGCGATTATATACAACGCGCCAAACCGCACCGCCGGACTCGTTCTTGGTCACGAAAATGTAAAGAAGTAGGTATTTCTTTAGCCAGACATCGATCGAGAAATAGAGGGCTGCAGCCGGCAGAACTAAGGGTTGAAGAGCACCGAAGCACAATGCAACAGTAGAGTAGAACAGGAAGTAGTTGTAGTAACTTGTGTAATCGAACGTTGGCGGGGCTGTAAGCTCGATCATTTCTCGCGGCGTAGGACTCGATAATTTACGCATGAAGAAGCTGTAGATCAACGGCCACAACTGTGCAAGATCTATAGCAGCACCCAAGTTTCTTTGTAGAAGCCAGGTAACCCAAAATGCCGAGAGATTGCATAGGGAAAGCAACAAAGTCTCAAAGAAGCCGCTATCCAGGATCGCACTACCAACATCTTTTCCACTATCCGTGGTATGAGCGACGGTTAGGACAAAACTCCAGACGGTATTGAAGAGCGAGAAAACGATGAGGTTGTTGAAGACGAAGAAAAAATAAAGCTTGGCGATGACGTGGCGGTCGCGTCCGGTCTTCGTGCGGTCGCCGGCTCTAATAGAGAGGCGACGGAAGATGATCGGAAGAATTAGATAAATCAACGAAGTAACGGCCGGTGATATCACACCTTGAACAATGGCCCAAAATGTTGTATTGGCAGCCAATTCTGTCTGAAAGTCGTGCCACACCAAGCCCAGATTACTCAAGTTGGATATGAAGATAGCAATCAATGCATTTGGGGCGATCCAAAGGAAGGTCAAAAGAAGAATCCAGAGATTGACGACCAATCTTCGCCAGCTCCGGACTGCCGGGGTGAGATGCATGTTGTCCCAGATAATATCGTTGGGTTTGGGTGCGAGGACGACGGTAGCTCCGTGCGGTTTCTTCTTTCGCAAGGCGTATGCGATTGTGTGGGCCTCTGAGATATCGTCATAACTGGCGAACCCATAAGAAAACGTGCTGCGTTTGTCAAGGTTGTTGCGGGCCTCCTTAACCTCAAGCTCGAGCTCCCGAATCCGCTGTGTTAGATAATCGATGGCGTCGATCTTTTGACCTTTCGGATAAGTGTTATAGGAAGGATCCCTCTTCGAGGGAAAGCATAGCGGTCGCTCAGGTGGAAGATTTTGGGGATCTTTCAGATACTTGGCAAGAACCCTCTCAAGCTTGCGAACCGTGTGATCGTGTTGGTCGATAAGACCAGGTATGCCCCTGACGTTTCGTGCAATAACAGTCCTGGAAAAAGAAGACTGCGGCGCCATACTGTCGATGATCCTCGCAATACCTTCATCTGAGGCCATATTCTTGGGTATGTCGTTGAGCTATTGAGTCGTCAGTTATCGCTACGCCGCTATCATGATGCTTCGGCTTACCATCAGCGTCCTCGCGGAAAGACTACGCTGATACTCCTCGCTCTCGAAATAAAAGCGTCGAAGCCGGAAGACCTGCCTATAATTCCACCACAAGAAGCCACAGGTTATAATGTTGAATATGTATCCAATCACGACGATTGCCCACACGGGTTGACCGGAGACGTTGGCTGGTGTAAACCTCAAAACCCACTTTTGATCAGAAGTCTTGTCGGAATTCTGTGTCCAATAGATGGGAAGAAGCACTGCGGCCCCAACTACGGCAACCGATAGGAAAATATTCCGACACATCTGCATAAATCTGATGAAGAGAGCGGCATCCATACCCGCGTGAGACACAAGATCTTTCTCCGAAGTGTGCCATAACGGGGAAAGCCATGCGAAGAACCCTCTACCGATCGGCGGAGGCGCATGTTTCTCGTCGGCGTGCTTTAGTTTGGGGGCATAGATAACCGTGTGATAGGGTCGTACGAAAGAGAATATCACAGCGGTGACGAAGGTAATGCCCACCGACGTGCCAAGGGCGGACCAGATAGCGCCATCCGTTAACTACGCAGCGTGTGAGTATACGACTCTGGGCTGTCGCCTCTCGGCTGATCTTACCGGTTGTTTGAAGGGGTTCTGCAGCAGATCCAACAGCTCCGCTGTTGGTGACTCTGGGTCACCCATGGCTTTTCAGAACTCCCCTTAAGAAGCTCCCACAAAGGGACCAACGTATCCGATATGGGCAAGGAATGAAGAGTTTGCCAAATGATCCAGGACTATTTGCGGGCGGACGTAGAGGCGCGAACGAATCTTGACCACTAGGCGGGTTGCATGGAATACCGCTCAAGCATGAACGGAAAAGCGAAAGTGATGATGTCCTTTTTCGCTGAGAAAGGCTTCGAGGTTTTCTGACCTGATAGGGCTCGTGTGCTTGTATGCCGGGGGATTACTGGAGCGCAAAAGCACAAACCACTAACTTCCGACAACCCAACCGACCACAAATGAATGAAACGACCAGCGGCTGGCCCTAGAACTTCCGCCCGAGCGTTGGGACCGATTGTAAGTCAGGGAAAGCACACGAAATGTGCAGGTACGGCAACTCTGGTGGCAGGTTCAAGGAAGTTCGGGATCGTGGGCGGAGACCGGGGTCGCGGACGGATCAGGGCAGCGACGCCAGGGGAAGTCGGCGAAGCGAATGAATGGGAGGTATGGAGCGGGATCGGGATCGGGATAGATTCAGCAGCCGCCAACCGGACTTCCAATACCAAAGCACATTGAAATAGGGAAAGAACGATGGACTATACTCAGTATTTCGAGGAAGGAAAGAGACGGAGTAGGCAGGGTCTACGCCATGCCGGTGCTTCGATGCGTTGGAAAGATGTTCTACGAAATACCCTGGGGAGACAAGGGAGGGATGATTGGCATGACTTACCCCATTTGTAACAGGACCGACACGTCGAGGGAAAAAATTCGGTACCTGGCTGCTGATTGGTACCTACAAGGGTATCCTTTACGTGCCGTACTCAGTAGATGGGCATAGTGGGCGCTATGCTACTGATCTCCTCTAGGGGGCCATGGAAGGGCTCAGCCTATTCGATCCAGTACGGTCTGTACCTGCGCCGTCAGTTAGCAGCCGGCCGATTTATCTACCTAGTGTAGATTATGGCACTATAAAACCACTGAGTGCTGCCAAAAAGTGCTAAGTTAGCTGTCTGGGTAGGTAGCGTTGTTGTGCATGATGTACTCAACGTATCCGTACGATGACTGGAAACAGAAAGATAGGTAGAAATATCGGAGCATGCCAAGTCCACCGGCAAGTCTCGACACAGTCAGATCCTTAAGGTACTGCACGGTGAGTATTCACAGAGAGTATGCAGGCTGTACAGTTTTTCCAGATAGTCAGGCCGTAGAATCATACTGTAGCAGGACTTACCAGGAGTCCTAGCGTGTTTCGATACTTCTGTCTCCAGCACTCGTGTTTGGCGCCAAATTTGGTCTAACACCAGGATGGGTACACTACATGACGCCTGTGTCTATATTTGTACCCGGACAGATACCTCATCTCTACCTACGAAGTACCTGCCTTATATATGTTATTCTCTACGCGCTCTTATCTATAAATACGCGAGCGTACGTATACCTTAATCACCATTGACAGATCGTGACTATCCAGAACAAAGAAATCACCGGTGAATAAGGGTATGTTATGTCGACCCATAGACCTCTTGTCGGCCGGGAGGCTACTGTAGGTACCAACTCTGAAATCTCTCTTCATTAAACGGCGATCCGGTCACATTCCGGGTACATCCTGACTGTGCAAGATGTCAAGTGGCAGAAGTGACATACCATGTGTGTACATAATTAGCATGTACCGTACTCGAGCCGGATATGCCACGGGCAACCAGGTACCTCCTTAGCATGTATGTGTAGTGTAAGATCTCCGGTTTCACTATTTTTGCCGCGAGAATCAACCTGACGGAGCGGTTCTCCCCAGCTAGTCAGTGTTCTGGTTACCTTACATATTGTATTCCAACAACAAACAAGAACAAGCAACAACAAACAACAACCGTTCCAATCCCCACCGGACTTGCGCGCCCCATTGTTGGTCCGACTACGAAGTATGTACCTACCGTGTTGCTCGGCCACCCAGGGAGCCAAGGACGCCGCTCACTGAGTTGCCAAGTACAGTATTACCGAGTACGTGTACTTAGTATACCTGACCCCCCTGTCGATTTGTTCGAGACGGCCGAGGTGGCCGGGCAATGGCATCGGCATGCCGAGCGATGCGAGGCCAAGCGTCAATACGAAGGCTTCTATCCACATAGGTAGTAGTGCGCATTACCTAGCCCGGCTGACGGTACACTTGGCGGGTTAGTGTGATATGTTTCGTACGGGGTAGGTACTAATTATGGTCTCCGTACGAAGTATTTATCTCGTGCCTCGCGTGTTGACAGAGGTGCGGGATGCCTCACCTGGTCCTCATTCTCTCTGCCGCACGCTACAATATCTATAATACCTAATAATAATGATAATAAACACCCAGGCCCTGTAGTCTGGAGTAGGAATGCTTTCTTGTTAATTCCCATGGACGCGTGTCAACTACCGACAGGCCTCTGTTCTCGTATTGCCTGACTGCTGACCTACATAATTGAAGGAATCACCAGAGCAGAACAGCATCCAACGCTGCGCAGCGCGTGGATACATATGTATGTAAGTCACGGGCCGCTGTCACCAACCTACGGCACGGGAATGAGGAAGTACATCCCGCTGCGGACGAGCTTGGTTTTCCCGAATAAGGTTATTTTGGCTCTTTGGCTACGCTATGCAGTCATGAGCGAATGGCGGCCTCCGACACGACGTTGAACCCGCCGGGTTAAGCTTTCACCACGCGCGACGGGCAGACTGCACGGTAGACTGCACGACTACCCTTCGTGCGTGGGCATTCCGCAACCCGGCGCGGTCCCATCCGTAGCATGGTCCGTTTCCAACCCCGGTTGGCTCCAATGAATGACGAGCTGCTGAGGCCTGCACCAGCCGTGGGTTCAGCCGCACATTCTGATAACGGGTCCTTGTCTCTTGTGAGCGGTCTGCTCGTCAAGCAACTTCAGGGCCAAACACATGCAGATATGTAAAGCATCTCAGCGGCAATCTCGATGCAGACCAAGCTAATCGTCACCATCCCCGGACGGCGAGTTCGCCAAAAAGACGGTTCAGTATCTCCCAAGCCGCGATAGCTAACACACGCCCTCGCATCCCATAAGAAACAGCAAGGAGCACTGTTTTCCATTCCCAACCCAATTTTACTTCAAGACCCGATGAGCGGGCATCGTCGCCCTAACCTCAGGCACCCCTACAAGCGCGATCCAACCTTTCGACAACACGATACTGTACAAATCCCCCATCTGACATGAACCAACCACACAGGAACCGCCTACCAGTCAGACCTAAGCAATATCCATAAGATCCCTCCAAGGAAGCTTTCCCAAAAATCGACGACGACACCCGTCTAAAGGACCTACACCACATCCGTCCCTAACCCACCACCAAGTCCGCCGTACCTGTTGAAAGCAGTTTCACACCTATCCGGCTAGTACAAAGAATACCCGCGTACCGACCCCATATTCCCTACCACGTGGCCCGCCCCGGATTTTCAAAAAAGCATCCTTACCGTAAGTACTGTGGATGCGATCTTTGTATTATACCTATGTAAATTTCCTATAAAAAAAAACGCCCAGAGAAACCAAAAGCAAAAAAAAAAAGGCCATCAGAGACCGCCAATGAAAAAAAAAAAAAGGGGGGGGAAAGACCCCTAAACAAACCCAACAAGAGAAGCGCAAAACATTCGCAAAGAAGTTCTCACCTCGAGTCGGATGCGTTAACGAGTTATTTTCCCCCAGACTTTATGTACAGAAAAACCAGAAAGAAAAAGGAATGCAAGCAATTCGGGTCCGGGGTTTTTGCCAGGCGCTTGCCGGGCCATACGTAGGAATCCCTATCAGGTCCCCTTTTCTCCCAATCCACCGTTACGACGCAGAGCCATGAATTTTCTTTTCCGTAGACGCGTCTGTCGGGTGAACGCGCCGCCATACCAAGGAACTCCGGTGAAGTGTAGAGAAGAAGAAAAAAAAAGAAAAAGAAAACCAGTATCGTCCTTATCCGTTTGCATCACAGAGAAAGTAAAGCCCCGGACCCCCAAGTACAGGCAACGAATTCTCGTTTTTTTTTTATCTAGTCAGCAGCGCCTTGGCTGCGCGTCTTCCTCGCCGTCTTCCCCACGGGCGCAGCCGCCTTTTTCTCCTTCCTTGGGCGACCGGGCTTACGAGCTGCGCCGTTGGTAGTAGTAGCACCGTTAGTCTTCGGCTTCTTCCCAGGCGGCTTCGTATCTTCCTCCTTGGAGTGGCCGGTCTCAACCTTAGCCGTATCCTCGGCCTTGCGCTTGTCGCCAGTGACGACTTTGTCATTCGCGGCCGAGGAGGAATCAGCGGCGGGTGTGTCGGTAGCATCCGCCGTGGTCTTGGCAGTGGTCGCTGCAGTTCCATCCTTAGGCGCCTCTTCCTTGGACTTCTCAGAAGCCGAGGGCTTGGAACCTGAGAGGTCCTCGTCCCCATTCTCCTCGACCGACGCGGGCTTAGGTGTCTTCGCATCCTTGTTACTCGCACCGGCGGACGCGCCGGAGGCTACGGTCTCTGTAGTCTTCGACTCGGCGACCGGTTCCGATGATTTCTCTGATTGTGCGACCGGCTTTTCATTCTCGGCAGGTGTTTTGGCCGAGTCTCCCTGAGCTGTTTCTGTTGCGGACGGTTCTGGTTTGGAATCGGCACCAGAGCCAGATGTAGGCGGCGCAGTTGAGCTGGCTGTCACGGCAGGCCCAGTAGTAGCCTCCGTTGCGGCTACGGGCTCCTTCGCGACGGAACTTGAAGGAAGTTTGTCGGTCGCGTTAGGTGCCTTGTCCTCGGCATTGGCGACGGGCTCTAGAAGACGGCCATGTGTTAGTGCACTGTGTCATGTACTGTGCATCGCGGACGGCTCCTGGGAGCTCGCAAGCCACAGTTGCGCCGGGGCTTGCCTATTGAAGGCGTGCGATGGTGCACACCATGCCGGCGACCCTCGCGATACAGAATTGGAAGATGAAATACCTTTAGCGACGCCGTTAACGGTGTTTTCGGCCATGTCGATGACGTAAAGGCAGTAGGCCCTCGCAAGAATACAGTGCGATGAAAAGAGAGGTATATTATAGTAAAAGTCGCAATCCGCAATTCGCAAGTCGCAAGAGGCAATAATTCGAATACTCAAGGCACGAGAGGAATTAGAGGCAGTATTTTGGCATGGCAGTAGCTTGGATTGGATTACAGTGGAAATGGAAATGGAAATGAAGATGGAAGGAAAAGAAAGGAAAAGAGAGTTGGGTGGATGGGCAAGGTAAGTAAGGTGAGGTTGGGTCGGTGGTGTAGGTAATAGTGTAACTAGGCGTAGGAAGCACTCATGCTCCATGAGCACCGGCGAATCGGAAGCGGCGACGGGACGGGAAAACAATCATGAACATGAGCTTTCTAGAGAGGTAGCGTCCAGTAGTTGTGTAGGGAGGTATACCTGGTACCTACCAGTGTCCAGCTAGAGAGAGCCCCAGGCTGGACTCTGGGCTCTGGGCTCTGGGCTCTGGGAAGATCCACGGGGAGACTGTGGGTACGTTGTATGGGCAGACCGGCAGCAGTTGTCGGTCCTGTCACAGTATTGCTACCCTAGTATGCCTACACCGGACTCTGCCTACCGAGTTATGCACACTACCCAGAGTAGATATGCTAATAACCCATTGGCAGTTCTCGGATTCACGCCTAACTCGGGGTCCTTGACTGGTTATAGGTAGGTTAGGTACCTTAAACTAACCAGATAGACCCTAGGTAAACAGTGATTTGGGAACAAGGCTCGACAGCTCAACGCACGGTAGGCAGGTACATTAAGATCTCCGTGCCGAGTCCGCTCCGGCTGCTTCCTTCTTTCGATAGCAGTAGTGATTGCAAATACACAAGACCGGAGGGCAACACTTGGCTGCTCGACGTTGAGCCATCATCAATGATGGAGCTTGTGGAATTACGTGCATCAGGGAGCCTTTAACTACAATACGCTAACTCCCCAAGTTGTCTTAGGGGGAGGTAGCGTATGTAGGTACGTTTTCCAGTGTCCCCACAGCCGCATGCAAGTCGAGCTTCTGGTTGACCGTTTTTGGTCGCGTTTTGTTTTAAGCTTCTCCAGTGCACTGCAGACAGTCAGCTCTAGCCTCAGCTACTGCTACTAAGTACAGTGTGGGGTGTCTGGTGCGAGTGCCTGGAAGTTATGCGCCAGTTGGCGACGAAAGAATGGGGATTCTAACGGCCTGCCGTAGGTATTGCTCGCCGACGAACGGTCTATGCATATGTACATGCCTATCATGTATGGATAGGTGGTAGCTTGGGAGTCGAGCAATATCGCCGGCCGAACAGGTTCTGGTTCCTCGTAGTTAGCTAATATTCCGTATATCTCTTGAATGTGTTGTGCGTAGCTAACCAACAACCTTAAGATGGCTTGGTTACCCACACATGCCAACAACAAAAGAAACGCTAAAGCGCAATGGACAAGAGCATCAGCTAAGCAAACCCAATCAACGGCGAGAAAGTGCTGGGACTGCTGGTAAAAAGAGGGTTGCTATTTGCGCATCCGAAGAGCTTACCCGCACATTCTTCTGCCCGCAAGCCGCAACGTTCAACATTGTCACCTAAATACCTGGTATCTAACCGTAACGTTTCGACGTAACGTATCTACCCTATCTACTGGCCGGCCATTCAGGAGTAGCACCACCCCTCTGTTGATGCTGCTAGAGTACCTCAGACGGTCAAACAAGAGACAATACGTTGCCTCCCAACATACCAAAGCAAAACCATGTGCGCTAGGAGGGATAATTAGGTACCTCACCATGTCGCGCGATCACCCTCAAGGAGATCGGACTTGAATATCGACACTTCCAACGGATTCCGGAAGGTAATAGCAAAGGCTGTACGGGGAATTCGTCGATCAAGTGCAAAGTAACGAATATGTGGTATGTGCGATGCCCCTCTGACCTGCTTGTCAGCATATAAATAGTATTATGTATATATTTCAGTAGACCGAAATCGCAGGATATGTGCCACTCCCCTGCGTGGTAGAAAATCCACACATATCTTGCGTCCGTACACCATGCTCCAGCTTCACCTCAACATACTCACTCAAGAAACGACACGCCCCCACCTCGTCAAGCCCAGTCAGTCGCGCAATATAGTGTATACCAGGCGGGTTGAGCTGTCCGGTGCTACCACATAAGCAAGCATGGCGCGATTCACAAGCGCTCATTCCACATAAAGCGATCGAGCCCAGTCGGACTATCCAATGAAGACGCGCAGCGAATTGGGAATCGATATATATCAAACCAATGACCAGACAAAACCAGACCAACTGACTCAGGTCCAATGGCTTGTTCAGGTTTCCTCTCTGTATAGACAATGTTTGACTCTATGCTCTAGATCGGTTTTATATTCGCATGTATGATCACCTCGGTCGACTGTTGAAAGACCTCGGAAACTGTCCGCCGGGTCATTTATCTCTCCCCAGCCGTTCTTCTTCGTCGCCTACTAATTCGTAGGCCGGCAGAAACCCGCCGCCGTTCTCGGGCTGCCTCTTTAAATTGGGATTTGGCTGGGTATCTTCCGTACCCCCTAAACTTGTGTAGCCCTTTGTTGATGGCGTTAACAAGTGGACCACAGGTATTGTATGGGCCAAACCCCAACTTACCTGATCGTATAATGGACAGTATGGAATGCCCAGATGTCGGATGAACTAGCCAAGGCTTGTTAGTGACCAGGTTTCGCTTCCCTTGAACTTCCCACTTAAGTCAGTGTGGTAATAGGTGACTCACAGTCCAAATTTCAGCTGTTCGTAGTAAATTAGCTTGCGTCACTAAATATCCGACGATTGACGCCGCAACGCAATTTGAGAAAAGACGGTCACGCACCATAATGCCAATCGATGACGGGATGGACCCTCATGAAGTCGGGCCACCCTCCATCCGTAGGGTCGAAATGTGTCAACCTCTCACCGTGCGGGTCAGTCCTCCTCGTCCCTACGAAGATGGCCTTGATAGCCGGTCGATCTGCTAGGTATTCCCGTAATCCTTGTTTCATGCCCAGCTCATAGCGCCTGACGTCTAATTTATACTCGGCAGAGGACGAGACAACGAAATCGTCTATTTCGGAGAATGGGTGCGGGGATACGATATAGACAGCTTGTAATTTCTCGGGGAAGCCCGCGGGGTCAGAAGATTCGCTCGAAGCTTTGTGCGGTCTGTCCTTGTCCGGCGGCGGGTAACTGCGCGCGAGACACGCGAGGAGTATGATAAGGAGTACGAGACCTATGAAGCAAGAGTCAGTGCCCACGCCAGGGGACCAAGAAGAGAGAAGGCCGGGTGGTTCCGCATACAGTCTTTCCCGCCGTTATACGATATAGATATTTCTTGAGGCCTGCGTACGGGAGCATCAACAAGTTGTAGAGACCCGGAGGGGTAGGTGATTCTTGAATGGATGAGACATACTGGTAACGCCGGAACGCCTCGTCCACTACACGCATAGCTTCGCGCACTCGCGCTTGGACATTTCGAAGCAGCGCCACCTCGGGTTCCTCGGCTAGGAAACCGTCGACTTTGTGCTTGATTTCTAGCGATGTCTCATATAAAGAGCGAGGGTGCGTTCCGGCGGATGCGACCGCGGCGGGAAAGCCGTTGAGAGTCGCGTTAGCCCGGTCAGCTGTGGGAATGGAGCGGTCCCCGGCATCCTGGGCCATGACGAAGGAATTGGTCGTCGGGCGCTGCGATGGCTATTCTGCTGTGCTAGGACTCGGAGTCTCGTAGCTTTGTCGCAGTCACGGTCGCAGTCACGGTCGCCAGGGAAACTTCTCGGGGAAGCTATCTGGTAGACAATCTAGAGCATTCTATCGAGGCCGTAAGCATCGGGCTGCGGTAATGGGTTGGATGGCACTGACACAGGTACCGGGTCACCTCCCGACGGTACAGGGGCCCTCGGGTATACTTTTATAGGTACCAGACAGCGGGTTCTGAGAGTTGGAACAGGTAACCTAAGGTTATTCCGGCCCGTAACGGTCTGTCACAGCTTTCGCCAGCAACTCAGACGGCCCTCACCCGCGGATTCTCGCAGATTCCGCGCGAGTCGAAACCAGGTAACACCGGGCGCTAGTGTGCGTCAGAGGATCCGCATCCGATAATTCCATGGTAGCACAGATTGCCGATTCAAAGGTCGCGAGCCGCTAATTCCGATTACAGTCTTTGCAGCGGGTTTGTAGCGGGTTCATAGCGGGTTCATAGCGGGGTCCCGCGGTCTTTGCGGCTCCTGACTTTTAATATCAATCGGGGCATACCTCAAGAGTGCTGCCGGCCTATATTTAGGTACGGCAGATGCTAACAAGCCAATATGTACCGTTAGTTACCAACAGCGCCGTTAAGGAAAACGACCTGTGCATCCAATCTGTCCTGACGGTTTTCTCCCGATAGCCCATTACGCGTGTGCGTAAGTCTGTACCGAATCTATACTTCTTGCCTGTAGTTATGGTTCGACGTAGGCAGACATTGCCCTACGAATGAGTCTTCGAACCTGACTCTTTTGGATATCAAAAATCTGGTAAATAGCCAGAGCCACTGCTCCAGAGCATACGGGTAGGCGCAAACTGTTAAGTATTGTTCTATTGTACATTCGCATTCTATCCAGAATTCATACTACTGAGAGTAGCTGCTTCGCAACCCTGACGCATATTAACCCGAAAGAAAGGGGCAATGTACATCGTGGGGTGAGAGGAGAATTCACCTATCCCAACCAGTCAAACGCAATTCCCACCCCCGTTTCATCATCATCTCACCTCATTACAACTCCCTCACCATCAACCTACTCAACCCACACCGTAGTCTTGTCTACAGGCTCCCTATCACTCCGAACCTTATTAACACCAGCATCCACATCCTCATACCCAACAGAGATCCCACAAAGCACCTCCAGGTCCTCGGGGATGCCCACAACCCTCTTCACCAAGTCAGGATACCCAGCAATGGCAATCTGAACACAGCTCTGGATCCCAAGCTCCGTGAACGCAAGCAGCAGCGTCTGCACATACATGCCAACGCTGATCGCCGCCTGTCCGCGCAGCGCGCGGCTCATGCACACGATGATCCCCACGGGAGCGCCGAAGAACTCGAAGTTCCGCAGCACCGCCTCCCGCCGTCTCGGGAGGTCGTCCCGCGGGATGCCCCACCCCACGCCGTAGATCTCCTTGCCTAGCGCCGAGAGGTACGGCACGAACTCCGGAGGCGGGCCCGGGATTCTCGGCTCCGTGTCCGCGGCTGCCCTCGCCATGAGTGCTGTCTTTAGCCCTTTGAGCGCCTCTCCGGTCACAACGAACATGCGCCAGACCTGCGTGTTGGAATCGCTGGGCGAGTGTCTAGCTAGCTCGAATGCCTTGTCAAGCATAGGGCGTGGGACGGGTTGAGGGAGGTAGAGGCGCGCCGAATGGCGCGTTAGCACGGCCTCACGGAGGAGCATTTGCGTCGATGCTTCACCGCCGTTCGTTGTTGTTGGTGGTGTTGTTTGTGCTGATTCGGCGGGGTCTGTGGTATATCTCATATCGTCCGACATGCTGCTCGATGTAGGTATGTATGTGTCGCGTACGAGGTCGTATGGCAAGGTATTGTATGTTGAACGAGGGGATCGTAGTTTATCTGCCCCGACAATGAGGATCTTGATGAAATAAGTGTTTGTTTAACGGTTGTTATTATTCGGCTTCTTAGTTGCTCTCTCCTGATTCACAAGCGAGGATCGTGAGCTGCATGGAGAGAGTGATCCTATTATATACTACCTCAATGTACCCCCTTCGCTCTCCATGCCGCTCAACCATCCTTCGGGAAAGAAATGGAAGCACAGCTCATCCATTCGGCCTTCGGATTCCACCGGAAACGACACACAAGAGCAAAACCAAAGACCTGTTTTCTTGTGTAGTAAGCGCCCGCTCAATCGGCTATTGAGCTGTGTCTGGCGCGATTCGATTCCCGCATCGACAATAGACCCCGTAAGCCACCATGAAAAATACGAAAACAGTCACGGAGAAGACTCAAGGATGTAATTTCGGCTTCATGGCACGGCATGCACTAGATAAGTATGACACCAATCCCGCCAATGGATCCGGGTACAGAGAGATTCGGGATTCCATTTAGGCCCCCGAAGCGGCGCTCAGCGCGGCCAAAAGCGCACTAGACCTCGAATTGGGTGAATGCGTTTTGCTCCGCGGCGACTCGGTATCCCGGGATTCGCGATACACGGCATGCGCTTACAACTGGCCCACTGGCCGCGAATTGCTGTATTTACGATACTTCATATGGGGAGGTGAATTCGCTCCAGCAATGGGTTGCCTTTCAGCTACCTAGGATTACGGAAACCCAATTATTCCATAAAGCACCCCCGTCTGGGATTTCTAATGGAACTGCTCTTGCTTTACTGGGTGCGTATACCATGGCAGAGGCGCTTTATCAGCTAGCAAAGGGGGAAATGCAATAGCCGTCCCACGGGATTTGCGTTCCTCCTTTTTATTACCCGCCTTCGTTATACGTTCACGCAGGCTTCTGCCAATCGTACCCCTTAGCCCGTCATATAGGTATATCTTTGCTCATGGTCACTGTCCATGTCACTTCCTCACAACACCTACGCGTAACGAAATACAGACTGTAGTCGTCAATGCCGTTGCGCCGGAAAGGTATCCGTCATAGCAAGACTTATTGCAAGAGACAAAGCAACATTCCTCATAAACACCCGTAACGCCTTGCATACCTAACCTATAACCCATCTATGCCCCTGACCGTTCTAAACTTCCAACCAATCCGACCCGACCGCTCCCGCCTTTAAACGTTTCCCTTAAATACAAACAATATGGCAAATAGTTCACTGCATTTGTATCGCCGGCGCCATGCTTTCTCCGCCTACGCCTATTACCATGATTTCCATAGACGTCATCCCAGTGCCAACACTGATCCTGAAAGCCTAGATAGACAAATCATTAATCGTACCCGTACCTATGTACAACCCTCCGGGCAGTACAACCTTAGGGACCAGCCCCGGGTTGCACGCTCGTAGACGTACTCAGCATCCACCGTATCGTACGCCCCGCTTGCCCAACTCCTTTCTGCCGACAGGATCTTCGGGTAATACCCAGCCTCTAGCACGCTTGGCCTCTCGTTTCTCAGAAAGTTGTGGCTGCGGCATCCAGTTGTCGCGAGGCAGCGCCTTGCGACGGGTTCCCTCGGCAGGGGCGCCGATTTCAGCTCTCCACGACGCCTGGTCAGGTACTTGCTCATCGCTGCTCAGCATACATAAACCCCAGAGTGCAAGACACGCTGTCAGCGGTGTGCTTTCCTCCTGGACGTCGTCCTTGGTACTTGCCACGGCAAGCTGGACACTAGTTACTTCTAGATACCCGAAGTATGGTGTCCTTTCGCCACCGGTCCGTACTATCACAAGCTCGATCTCGGTGAGGATGAACCCGTAGCGTGTGCCATGCTCACGCATGACGTGGTGCAAGTGCGCCAGCCCGCGCAAGTACTCGACGCGCTTGATGTTACCTTCGACGCGCATACCAGTGTTGAAGCGATCAAAGGATTTCACGAGACCTACGACTCGGGCAGTTGGCTTGCCCCCAAAGATAGCGGCTGCTGTCGACAGCTCTCCGGTCAAGTTAGCGACGATGAGATGGTCGTGGGGTGAAGACGACATCGTCTTCGTAGAAGGAACTGAGAACTGCAGAGCTGGTTGTGTGGAAATGGCCAGGGCAGCGTTGAGCTTGGGAATATAGTATGAGGTGTAGATATTGTGCAACGCAGCCTCGGTTTCAGGATGGCGTGCGCTGCAGGGGGGTTGAGGAAGAATTGGCGCCGGAACAGGGCAGTTGAGAAGGGTAGCAGCGCGAGGCAGAGACAGGATCGTGGTCAGATTGAAGGTAGACCACGGTCGGACTTGTCTAACGTCCCACCAGAAATGTTTGGTATTGGGGTCCCGGAGAGGGAATGAGATGGACTGCACCAATGATGGGGCTGGGTTAGATGTAGTCAGATAACTCATGAGCGTTGTGGACGGGGTGGGGTCCGGAGTTGACGCCAAGCTCAAGGGTGAAGGAACTCTTGGTACAAAGCCGTACATAAACTGCTGAGGTTGAGGTTGTGACTGTGAGAGGGCCAAGATGTACGAGGGCATTTGTCGGTAATCCGGAAACCCATATTTGTCAGGCATAGAACCCTCGAGACCAACACTTGAAGCACGGCGAGGTTCAACATCCTGCGCGAAGGTGACGGGCGACCCAAGCAGAGACGACGGGAATGGAATCTGGTCATCGACTGAGCCAAAGGAGCCATCGAAAGCCAGGGTTTCAGGATTAGTGACGCTGCGAGTGTGCGCTGGCTGGAAAGCCCCTTGAGATGAGGGTCTGGGCAACGGTGCGTTTGATCTCTTCACACGCTTAGGAGGTAACTCGATAGCCTGGTCTTGGGAGCGAATCTTGGGCAGCAAGATAGGGCCATGCTGACGAAGCGGCGGAGAGCGCGAAGGCGTAGTGGCGCGCGTGTTGACCGAGTCGGAGGGCGACGTCTCGGCAGTAGATGATATTGAACCATACGAGCTTGTGCGAGCATGCCCGGGATTATAAGAAATCTCAAGCAAAGACGGATCAAAAGAAAAGCTCGGCGGAGTGACCGGCTCGTAAGGGGGGAAGTTGAAATCAAAAGACATGCCAGCTGCCAGACTATCCCATCCTCTGTGTTAGCCTCTCGTCGTATCGTCTCATGTAAGTTAGGTCAAGCTAAGCATCTACTTACGTAGCCATGTCTATTATAATAGGTGAATAAATAGTCTAGTCGGGTTGGAAAGAGAAGGCAGATTATTAGATTACTGGAAGCGAATGGACTTATGGGGAGAACCGGCTCCACCACGAAAGAAGGTGCTTTGACGCCCGAGAGAAGGTATGAAAACAGTGATGGCGAGATCAACTCAGCCGGAGGAACCAAGGTCGCAGAATAGGTCGATTGAATAGGACGAGACACAAGGAAACTGAAGAAAGGAGAAGATAAAACGAAAGAAATGTACCGACTTAGAGACAAAACTGACGAGGAAGAAAAAGAGAAGAACAAGAGGAGGATGGCTGGCCCTCTTATCCTCAGAGACAGGCCACGCCGGGGCCGCATGGGAAAATCAGCCCGCGATGGAGCTTCATCAAGGACTAAGGATGCAATGACGATGCGGGCCAACGCAGGCTGGGGCAATTCACAAACACAAACCGCTACACGCGTGACGTCCCCCACAGACATGTACATCTCGCATGCACGAGCCCGCCTCGTCCGTTGGGCAGGCCAAGGGATATTGGGCCAAAAAAGATGAGTGAGGCAGGACGGGGAGGATACTATGTGGGTTCGTAGGAGTTCCAAGTACATTGTGTATGGACGAAGTACTTTGTACCTCTCGTACACGCGCAGTGTGCCCACATGGTGCAGGCCGGGGGGCCAAGCCGACCCCCGGTCGCCCGAACCCGGACTCGCAGCGGCAAGTCTTGGCGCCTAACTATACCTACAGTATGGTGCCGGGGCTACTACTGTGTGATTATACTCGATGTTGGATCTGTGCCTGTGGTGGTTAACTACTATCGAAGGTACCTAGTTATCCATCATAACCATCGTCACAATAGATACGGACGTTGGCAAGATAGGCAGCTAGAAAGCTGATGAGACCGGGAAATAGATAGGTAGATAGGCAATGCCTAATTCTTGTTCGGCCCGGTAACATAGACTATTGGGATTGCTCGGGTTGGGCTGCACGCAAGACAACCCCAGCTGCTGGACAGACTACGTTGTATAGTACCTACGTATATTATACTACCACTAATACGATACGACTATCCGTGGCATACCTCGCAGCATGCCAGCCAACAATGCAGTCTGGGTCCTAGTATCGGATTTCCATGCGATGCGATATTCTTCGACTGAGATATACATGCCTACCTACTACCTATGAGCTACAGTATGTCGCGATACTTCAGGGGTATCCTTGATCCGCACTCTGCCTGCGTCAGTCTGCCTTATCTATGCCGTGCCGCCTACACTTGGGGCGTCAACGGCGCGATACACGCTACACACGTCACACGCCGCGAGACGCACACGTCTGCCTCCTATATTGGAGTACAACGAACGATACAGAGACACAAGTCCTTTGTGCATGGCGATGAGTTTCCCAAGGACACGCGTCTCACGTGATCATGCAACTATTTGGACTCGTTGAGTGTAAGTCGCCGTGACGTCCGTTACCGAAAGTGGCCGTTCCCGTTTAGAACATCTTGGGCGCGTTGCCTGCTTCAAGGAGGGAAACCGCTTTGGTTGCCTCGCGAGCGCTTTTTACACAGCCGCGTTATAGATGGATATTTGTCATTTTGATGGCGGCATTAACCACCTAGACAGACACGTTGAACTAGACGGCGCGGATCACAAACTTATAGTCGTATGCATATCTACTGCTGGCAGGGCTTACTATATACAGTACATTTCGTTATTCCGGCCCCTTCTTTTTTTGGCTAGATACTAGTGACGCTACGGCATATTTATACATGGGCGCGCTTGCGCTTAACCGGCCCTCCTAGGAAAAGGGAAGCGAATGGGGTGTATGAATAGCCGCCTATCTCAGCTAAGGTAGTAGCGGCTGACAATCCCCAAGCGTTCGTTATGGGGCAGAATGGCTGTCAAATTGGTCCGATTAAGCGCTGGCGGGAAATTACATTGCACTTGGTGTACGGAATAGTAATTGTTGCTGTTGTGAACGACTACCTATAGATCGGGTTGGATCTACTAACTACCGTAGATTCTGATCACACATAGTGTGTCAGATAGATAAGGTAAGCAGTAGGTAGACGAAGGATCAGAAGTAGAGTCCGGGGAGGTAAGAAGCAGTTTATGTATGCGATGCGAGTTCTTTTTCGCAGTCACCGGACTGGCGAACATGCACGCGTGAGCAATATCCCCGGCACACTTACACCGACCGTCTTACGAACTTTTTCTCTCCGAAGCGCCGGGAGAAGAAAGCACAGCTTCTCTCGGCGCGTACAGAGTATACACCGGCATTAAGCGCCCCCAAGGTAGCGGTCGCGGACTCTGATTGGCTGGGCTGTACGCGCGGTTCACATAGGACTTGCCAATGCGGGTTAGCGGGGTTTGCCTGTTAGTAATGCCGGCGCTATCTACATCATAGGTACCGGTCTAACGGTTTAGGATCTTACTCGACGCTGTTCAAGTCCCGGCCGGCCTCTTCACTGGCAGTGGCACTGCAGTTTTCTCACTGTGCATAGGTACCAATCGTGCATACCGGCGAGCATAACTTATGTAACTACCTCATTTAGTAGAATGGCGGGGTAAAAACAACGCGGGGACATGTGACTAAAGAGTGTGGAGGGCCGTATCTACGGAATACACTCAACCGCGACGGGTTGGCGATTGAACGACTGGCGATCGACGCGCAGCCAATCGGCACAATCCACACAATTCACACGATCCACACACCGCGTTGCCCGTGAAACAACCGCAGAGCTCTCCGCCATTGGTCGCATCATTCGACGTGTGAGTCATGACTTGTCCAGGTCTCCATCCCGAGCTCCAATCGCCGTCGTATCCAAAAACCGGAAAAATGGCAAAAAGACGACTCCTCGATGGTTGAAATGGCTGGACGTTTCATGTTCTTCTGTCCCGCTTCCGTACATTCGCCGCAGCGTGTCCTGTTGTTTCAGAATCTTACAGCCAGCAGACAACGAGAGCGAGTGAGTCATCTTCTCCCGCGACTGCAGAGCCCAGGACGGCAGAGCCTGAGGCATTTCGGCATAGAGGACGACGACACGGCCGTCACATGGCGTTGATTGTCACAGACAGAAACATGACTGCAGTGGAACGGGGGATATCGCGCTCGACTTTGTGTCGCAGGTTTTCTCTCGTTTACCTCGCTTGACTTATCTAGTACGTCGGGTTCGGGCTCTTGGCATTGGCCCGGCATTGGGAACAGGGGACGGTGGGGGGATGAAGATGGAGATTATCTAGCAGGAGAGACAGGCATGATCTGTGAGCAGGTCTAGAGCCCGAGTAATCTAGTGAGTCATCTGTAGCTAGATGATGTTATGTAGCTTCCTCCGCAGCATCAGCCTATCTACGGGATATCGTCCGAGTACTATGCCGGGCTCGCAGTACTCGAGACAGCCAGCATCAGGTCCGACAAGGTAGCCGCTGAGAGAGGGTATTGGGGGGGAACGACAAGTCCCCGCGCCCCGACGACGCTACATCACACCGCATCCTCAGCCCGACGTTGACCATCTAGCTTCTAGATAAACCCTCCCGAAACAACCAAGTCCCATAGGCCTGGTAACCTGTGATTACAACCACATCTATGACGCCTGACACCGGCCCCCCTGGGCCCCCGGATCTTCAGCCGATCGTAAGCCAGACAAAGCCCATCCGGATCAGAATCCACCCATTTACCTACCTACCTACTCAAACGGCCAGAATCAGGTCTTAAGCGATAACGCCACCACACGAATACAGAGAAAAGAAAAACCCCCAGCTCGTATCAAGAAAAGGCCGCAGGTGACGTGACCAGCGTAATCCTTCGCAACGCGCATTCGTCGTCCCATCATCCCCCTGTCCGCCATCACAGCAATGCCCGCTGCCGCAGAGCCGGCGATTTGTCAGCTCCGTTGAAGATAGCGAAAACTGCCATTGCTCACGTTGAGATCCATCGTAGATTCAAAGAATCAGATGGACAGACAGATGCCAAGACGAACCGGACCAGGAGGGGCCAACCACCTCTCATAGGCAACATTGATTTAACTACCTAGGTAGTTATGTACCAGAGTATACACGAGAGACCACGCAAGTTAGAAAACACCAAACCCAAGGAAGCAGCCGACTCCTAACAAAAAGAGCTATGTACTACATAGATTCAGGTGAAAGATTTCAATCGGACAAACAGTACGCACTTCTAGTCCTCACACAAGAAACCCCCAGTGTACTCACCCTGTTGGTCGGCCTGTCGTATCGCTCCGCTGTCCAGGGTCACCAGCCCAACCATACTCCACTTGTCGATGTGTCTGAGCAGGTTGCGCAGCCTAGCAATGAGGTCGCCCGAGCACGAGGATAATGACGTTGCCGTTCAGTAGGGCTTAGGCTCAACCAAATTCTTCGTCGCAGGACCGGGGGCCGACATGTATGTAGGTACACTACCAACGAAATACGGCCCCCCCGGTCGCAAGCCGCAAGCCGCAAGCGCCGAGCGGTCAAGGCGACGGGCCGCCGTTATCATGCACCCAGCCACTCAACCGCAACGTCTAGAGTGGTGGTACGTAGCCTCCGTGCGGTTGTACACACATATATGTATGTTGGCTGCCTCACAAGGATCGGATGCTCGACTTCGCTTCGCTCATCACATTCGAATGGGACGGATCCGAAACAATGCGCACGACGGGGAACAGCCTCGGCGTAGCGCAGCATTCAGGCTGGCAACACGACAAGTTCGGAGAATTTACACAATGTGATCGCAATGCGGTCGGTGAGTGTTAGTCTACAATGATCTATCTATCCTAAATCATGCCGTTCACTTCCGCTTCACCCGTTGTACCAGACTCACCCCCGCCATTCACCAGTAGTAGATCCTGTTCGTTCATCAAAGTGCTCAGCCCCGGCGTCTGCTGCGTGCCAAGGGCAGAAGTTGGCCCAGGAGAAACATCATGTATTTTTCTCAGCGCCCTCCTTATTCCTTGCAGGCGCTCACGTTCGCGAACTAACATGCCCTTTGCGAATTCTTTGATGGCCCGCCGTCCCAGGCGTGCATGTAGCTCCTGCCAACCGGCCAGTTCGCTAGCTACCGTCTGCTGCGTGTAGCGCAGCTCCTTAGAGAGCGTGTCTAGCTCGACTTGAATCCGCCTGGCTTTTTCTTCTTTTTCTTCGTTCATACGCTGGCGCGTCTCGTCTAGCAAGCCGAGCGGCCACCTCGTGGAGCGGGACACCGAGTTATAATTACGTTCAATGGCTTTACGGGCCGACACAATTTGCGCAATCAGCTGTGGCGGTCGTGATAACGCCGTAAGTAAAGCTTGGATGGTGGACTGTAGTGCTAATGTTGAGGCATGGAAAATATGAGGAGGATTGGTTGCTGGCGGTGCGAGTGTATTGATATAAGCCTCGAACGCGGAAATATGAGTAGACGGCAGGAAAGAAAGTTCGGCTACCATCCGAGACACCAAACGCGCGGCATCGTAAAGATCTATCTCCCTAATCAGTGTGCTGTTACTCAGTATCGAAACGGGTAGACATACCGTCCGCGACGACGCCAACCGCATTGACTCGCTGTGCAAGACTCTTGGTGGCAATGTTTACACTGCGAACCGTTTCACGCGCGTGCGCTACAAATTGCTCCACAGCTTGAGTCTCTTCCAGCGGTTCAACTTCATCTCGGATCTTCTCCACCCTGGTCTCTGCCTTGAGGCGACTTCGTTGTTCCATCATGTCCGCTTGGAGGTCAGGAACAAGAAAAAACTCCCACAACATTTCGTGAGTTGCAAAGGTAGGATGTGAGAGCATTATTTTTAAAAAGGCGTTAGTGCGCATCTGAATGTCTCTTAAAATTGACCTCGATGGTTTGGATGGGATCTGAAAGGGTGAGCGTTGACTTGAAACTTTGGGTATCCAAGATGCTGGGTTCTCCATTGATAGCAGATCAACAAGACGCTCGAAGTCGGTCATAGAGCGCCGGCACGTTGTCACTGTATAACAGTTTTCATTTGCCGGTGCACCTGACTTCAGCACCAGCCGGATAGTAGCATCTTCCACGAAGAACGACCGGACCACGCCGGTAATACGACCGTCCGTGCCTGGGCTCATGGTGAACAATGCCATATCGTCAATACGATTGCGAACATCATCATCCTTCGCAAGCTCGACAGCCGTCAGCCCGCGCATCTCTCTGAGTGCTACATCCACCCTAGGGTCAGAGTAGAGTGCCCGTACCGTTTCAAAGCGGCTATACTTGCTTGCTACCATGAGCGCTGTGAATTTCTTTTCATTCATAGCATTTACGTTGACATCGCAATGCAGCAAAATCTTGACCGCTAGCTGCGGATCGTTAGCGATGTGTAGAAGGGTATTGCCTTTACCATCTACATGGTCATCTAAGTGAAGAGGTTGACCATCTCCTTGGGCTGTGGCGGCAGCCTCAAGACCGGTCTGTACCATGTTGGAGTAGTCAGGATGGTCATAAGACCGACAAAGCGCGAACAGTGGTGTCTGCCCATTTTTATCCCTTTGTCGCCAGGGGAGGAACTTTCCGATTCGAGCAATTAAAGCTGGTGCGTGGAATAGATAGTGCGCTATGCTCCGTCCTCGGACGTCTTGCAAGGCGAGATAATGTTGAATCTCCGACTCAAGCGTTGAAGTCATGACGAAATCGAGAATGATATCAATCAACTCAGTGTGCCCTAACTGTACGGCAGCACTTAATAGGCTAGTGCCATCATTATTGGTATCTTCGAGAACCATTTCTCTCGAGAAGAAATTGTCTAATGACAGCAGATACATTAAAGATTTCGGCCGCTTATTCTGAACAGCCATCATCAGGATGGATTCGCCAGAGGAGTCTTGTGTTTGGCATAGGCGCTTGACTGAGGTATCTCCTTCGAGACCGCTGCCTGCCGTAACAATACTGCCAGCTAACGAATGATAGGAAAAGCCAGAGCTGCTAGACATACTTCTAGTATCCATGGCAACCCTTTTGACCTTCTTGACTGGCAACGCTGAGGTATTGTCCGATGAACTGTTCTGGAACGGGAACACATGGCTTAAGCCTGACCCTTGAGAGTATACCTCTAGTGGTTTCAGGGCTAATGAAGATCGTCGAGACGAGCCATTAACCATGCTCCAACTTACTGGCGGTGCACGGCTCTGAACTGGAGACGAGATAGACTCATCATCTTCGATGGCATCTGAGCCCGGGTCCATTATTCTTTTCAGGTCGTCCAAGTCGCCTTTCGCTGTTGCATCCCATAAAGCTTTGTTGCGACGGCTTGCTTGCCTCAGACTTCTTGAATCGCCGAGCAGATATGAAAGGACTGCTTCAAACGTGCTTAGAGCGTATCCCATCTCCCCACTATCGACATCGTCGATGAATATAAAATGCTTCATGTAGAGTAGTCTGGCGTGAAGATTTCTGATCCCCGCTCTGATTACAACGAACAGAAGTAGGGACACTAACGTGTCAGCATTAACCGTGAGAACCATCTTTTCCGATGGTGTTCCAGTATTATCACTGGAATTTGGCTGCTCCGCCAATTGTGTGGCTGCCTTGATTGTTGAAAGTAAGATCTCCATCATATCGTGAGCGCATCCTGCATTCGTCATTTTCCGGAACTCATCTACGGCTAGACCAAGTCTTGTCACGAGCTCACGTTTCTTTTTGAGACTGCCTTCTACAAAAATACCCAACTGCGAAATATCGATGAACTCCATTTGCCGAATCTTGGCTTCCAGTTCTTGGTCTTGCTGCCGCCGAAGTAGAGCAAGCCGCGGCCATGTTAAGTTATTTACGTTTTCGGCCACGTATCTTTCGATGAGGCGCTCTACCAGTGGGCCAGTGAGTTCTGTGGTGGCGCCCAGCATTGATAGCTGTTGCGTATCAACCCCTTGAAAGAGATCAATTGCGTTCATCACGGCCGTCTCTAGGGAGACCCGCATGACATCTTCATCATCCTCGGCGAAGATTTCCGCTGGTCGCATGCCATTTTGCCCATCCATGCTGGCTCGTCGCTTCGGCACACCGCTGGTCAAAACTTTCTTCATAGCGGCAGCAATTGGCCCGTCCGGGGCCGGATCAGGAATATGCGCAGCGGAGGGTGGAGGAGGAAGCGGCTTGTCGAAGATCGTGTTGAATTCCTTGAAGAGTTTCTCCAGGCCGGCATGCATCTGCCTCGCGATATTTGGGAAATTATTGAGGAGATCATGGAAGCTCTTGATGTCCTTCTTTCTCGGTAGGCTTGGCTCGCCATCCTCAACGGAAGTCCCTTTGGCTTTAGGCGCTTGCTTGTTCACTGTCCCCTCGGTCAAAATAGCTCGTGGTATTTCCACATCCTCCCAAGTCCCAACCAAAGGCCTCGTTATGTAGTATATTAGCCACTGCCGAGGTTCGATTGTGTCTGCGTGCCAAATAACGTCGGTTAGAAGCTGGGCCTGGGCGTGTGTCTTGAATCCTAGCAGTGCCATTAGTCGCAGTCGCATTCAACAATGCCATCCATATAGGTCACGTACCCTTATGGCTGTAAACGAATGTGTCTTTAATGACTATAGCACGGCCATTGAGGGTCGCGAATTCCTTGGCTTTGCCCCTCCAGTCTCTCAAATTAGTGGTGCCATCCTTCCCTCCCGCGATGGAGGCTGGGCCAGGAATGCGGAGAACATGGCTTCCCAGAAACTCGTCATTTGCGACGACATCTGACAGAGGCAGGCCGCTCTCTACTTCGCGGGAGGTCAGGAAGAACTCGGTGGTCGGGACGAGGAGGATATGATGGTGGACGGGTGTGCACTGGGAGACGATGGAACTCCCCGGCTTGAAGAAGGCGGCTAAGAGGGGATTCAGAGGTGGCATTCAGGTAGCTTTGCACCAGAGTCTATCGGTGGGGTGAATTGTACGGAATTCCCATGGATGCGGAAAGGGCTGATCGATGAGTAGGAGTGGTGTCGCTTTTCATAGAGGCGCTGGCGTTTCTTGAGCTAGCAAGATAACAAGGTGCACAGGATCGCAATGACCATTACCGCATAGGGGGGGGACAAGCCGCTTAATCGGTTAACGACAGTAAGCTGACATACTAGTTAGCGATTCTTGTTTTTATTGTTATAGCATGATGGTGATTATCGAAGCCGGCAAAAGATTATGACGATGATGTTCGAAGTTGTAAGTAGGTGATTATCGAGATGTTGGCTTATCAGGTCGTGAAAGTCAAACTTGGTAGCAGGCACGCTAGGTAGATACATAGGTACCTACCTAGTGGAAGGCGTACTACCGGTATTCCTAGCGTGGTGTAGGTCCTTTTAACGGTGGTAAGGCCTACAGGAACTACCGGCAGTGACCATAAACCCCTAAGACGGTAGTGGCCAGCTATCAGCTGCGAGCCTGCGATAGGCCATCAATCTTACTCGGCCAATAGTGGAATCTAGCGAGTGCCCGTGGCACTTCCAGTAGTTAGTTAGGTGGGGTGGCCGACCGGACGTGACGGCCTATCTAGCCGAGTCGGTAGCATCGTACTACCTACAGACGTAAGTATCTCAAGAATAGATCTCACTTTGCCACATTCGGTTAGTTTTGGCTGGGATCCCCATCTCGTTTCACATGCTTAAGCCTTGACAGGAGTTATCCGCGGACAAGATTCCATCCGTATGTTCATATCTTTAAATCCAATTTATTCGATAAAGTAGGTACCTACCTGTGATGGAAGCTTGTGACGCATGAGAACGACATCTCAATCAATACCTAGCACGTATGAAGCGCCCGCTGAGCGTACCATTCGCGGAACTATGCCTCTGCATACGCCATTGCTTACACTTCCGCACTGGAACAATACACAAGGACGTCTGGCGTTGATCGATTGTGACTTGGAATATGGAAGTTCGCAGCGTGACCCTTGCCTCCCAAAGCATCCAAAGCCTACAAGGGCAGTCTTGCGGCCGAGAGCTGTGAACTATCTAAGGGTAAATATTCCTAATCACAGTGGGTGAACTAACACTTCATGCTGATAACGGAAGCTGGCACAAAAATCTTTTACCAGGTGTCGACCTCTTCATATTATAGGCGGCTCTTAACGCCGTTCGAGACGACGCCGGGAGATAGTAAAAAAGACTGCCGCTAATATTCCATATTCCATCGCCTAATGACATTCTCGCACCACATCTGAAGCGGGCTCCCAGGCGCTACAGCCCACAGAGATGGTCCCTCGACCCCGGGCTAGCCAACTTCCATCGAAATCTCGCTCTTATTCCACCTTGTTCTCAAGCCCAAGCAACCAATCAACTACCAATTGAGGGGCACTGATAACGGGACAATGACCGGTCTTGATGCTTGTGACGTCCACCTTTTTTCCAGTCTCTCTCTCGATCATGTCAATTCCCTTCCTTTGAAGCTCCGATGGAATAACTAGATCCTCTTCGCAAAGGAGGTATGATACCGGGGCATCCTTGTAACCGGCATGCGTGAGAGGGTTGGTAAAGCTCATGATTGAATGAGGCACAAACGTTGCACTCCAGGCCATAGCTTGATCCTCAGGCATATCCGAAAAGGAAGATTTGGCACTCTGAGTTACGTCGAGAGACATCCAGCCCTTTTCATAACCCCTATAAGTCAGCGATAGTCATGATATGTATGGCGATCTCAGCACTGAATACTAACATTAGGTACCGCATGGGGATCCCAGGCCTTCGTATTACCGAGAACATCCGAAGCTTTCTGACCTAGCGAACCAAGGAGAACTGTCAAGTACGCAATTCTCACGATCCCCCCTTTCTTTCCCTCCTTTCGTCTCTCTTCGACGGTGAGACCCTTGGTGCTTTCAGTCGCTGGAAAGCCGCCGTAGGAATGCGCCATGAGGACAATCTCTTTCCCGGCGTCGGCTAGAGCCTCAACCTCTTTCGCGATGAGTGCGGCATCCTCATACATAGTAACAAAGGGTGTTTCTCTCGGAACGCCAGGACCGAGACCGGTCGTTGGAAGGGTCAAAGCCTTTATCTCGTACCCCTTTTCCCTGATTGAAGCGACCACATAATCGTACGAAGTCGGCAGCGAAAAGGAGCCTGGGACGATGAGAAAATAAGGCTTTGACATTTTTGGAAATAGACGAAATGATTTCTGTGAGGATTGTGTTGGTACTGACTCAAAGGTTTGATAACAGAAAAGCGTGGGTGAATATTTGGGACTTATATATTTCTTGTAGGATCTCTCCAGATCGGTATTCGGAATCCATTGCCTTCCCATCACGTAACCAATGTTCACGAAGATTGTAAATCAAATTCTTCGCTGCCCAACTGCGCATCACGTAATCAGGGAGTTAATCGTTCATAACAGTGTGTAGGCAGAGTCATCGGAATCTTGCCCATGGCGTAAGAGCAAGAATTCATAACAATCAACCTTCTTGTTGATCACTTTTACGGGTTTGGCTACTGCCTACAAAAGTACGGAAGTTGGTGTAAAAACGGGTGCGACGAATCAGTTAGATAATGGCGTTGCCGCGTTGTACTTGAGTGCATATGCTTGTTGCCTCCGGCCCACAGTAGCTTGTGCTGCCGTCATTGTATAGCGTTGATCTGGTAGGTTCAATATAAAGCCGCTACAACATTCTGGAACTAACGGGTAAACATAGTTTCGACATCTCGACGGACGGGATTGGTAATTGGCCGGAATTACTAATTTACTGTACGTGAGTTGTTGGAGCTGTTGGTATGCATCAACTCCGACCTTACCTAAGTACTGACTTATGTTGGATTTAGCGCCATTCAGGGCTAAGGTAGTGGCAAAATCTATCTAGGCTATTTCTCCTCTAAAACCGTATTGTATAATCAACCCTCTAGGGAAGGGAAAGGGTAGGGAGGGCTCTCCCACGGCAGATTTTCCAGGAATTCTCCTGGCACAACAATCAACACTATCCGTGACAGCTTCGTACGCAGAGACCTACTTAGAAGGTTGACCATAGTAAAAAGACTCTGTTCCGCCCCGTCAGTATATACTGAAGCGGTCCGACGGGGGCTATGGACCGATATAGTATAGCCATCAGAGTAGGCGGGCAGTCTATCAGTGCCGGCTGCACCTAAGGTGAGGGTTGACTACCTCCTAGCAAAGCGGGATTCTACCGAACAAGAGTGGTAACACCTACTCTACTACCTGAGTGGTTGGTCGAGAAGCAGAAGATGAAATTGAGATGTTCAAAATAAGACACCGCGTCGTATATTGCAATGGTGTAAAGGAACGTAAAAAACACAGCTAACTACGGAATAGGTGACGAACGGATCGTCGACAGTACCGGTACTGCCTCCCCGGAGGATTTATACTCCTCCGTGCCACCCTATAGTCGGGGGCTATCCGTACTTGGCTAGAAAATTGAAATAGCCCTACATTCGGGCTTTTACGACAACAGATACCGGGAATTCTCCGAACGTATGAAGTTATACTAGGTAGAATCCCCCCCTGACACCCCGCTTCAGCACGTACGAAAGCCCATTCAAGATGAGTAGTATTATAGGTGATCATGGCAGTCTTTGTCGCGCATTTCTTTTCAAAACGGTCCCCTAGGCAGTCATTAAATACCTATGGAAGTTTAACACTACCCCAGTCTAGTCGACTCAAACCCAGCATCCTTGATTCCGGGATTGACCTCCAAAGCTCTAACGTGGGCGGGCTTTACAGTTCGGGATGGTCGTTCTAGTTGGTCAAAGCAAACGTGCTTCTTAGCGCCGAAATGGAAGGCGAGAAGAAGTACTCTCCGCCACGGGGGATGACCCATTTCCCGCTGAAAGCCAGGACCTCGTTTGACGCCTTGATATCAGGGCTCGCGCCCACTACAACACTCCTAGTCAGTCATTGCTAGCTGAAGCGTGGTTGTTGATCCTTAGACATTCTGGGGCGCAGAAGGTCCCCAGTACACGATGATCGCTGGGAAGGGGAGCCTTTGTTATTGCCGACAATGGCTACGCATAATAATCAAGGACTACTCACCCATCCGACGCGGATTTCCAACACCGATAATGGGGTCAATACCGGGTTCCGCCACGCGCGGCATGGCTGAGTTCTTCGGCGGAAATGAGGCATTATTCGCCCACCCTGGGAACATAGCAGTCAGCAGTGAGCCCTCAAATGATATCCCAGAGCAAAAGCGCCAATCAAAATGACTGGAAGACCCTTACTCTTTTGTATGAAATCGAACCCATTTCCTAGATTGCTCTGGTAGCAAAGGAAAAGCAGACCGCGCTCGAGTCCCTCATTATCGGAGCTCTTTTTTAAGGACTTCTCCGCTTCTGTAACCTCAGGACCGTAGGCAATACTGCGACGAATAACTTCGAAACGTGAGGAGTTAGTAACTTCTTTTTAGATACTAACTACTTATGTTTGGGATCTGGGACAGCGAAGAGGTATCGAGATGAGAACTCCCAGAGTAGGCTACTCATGATATAGACTTGGACAAGTGTGGGGGTTTGGTCCTTGATGTTACTCACTGCGTCGAATTTCCGTGCCTCCCGCAGGCAAGTCCGAACGAGGGTTAGTCTTTCGGATGTGTGCTGAAAAGGGACAGCGCTGTTGATTCTGAGGATCGAAACGGAAGTCGTTGCGCGTTTCCATTGACGGGTTGTCACGCGCAGGCGTGAGATCGATAGGCGCACCTTGTCAATGTCAGTAGATTAAACTTCGCACTGCTAACAATTTGCAAAAACCGTCTTGGCAGGCACATACCGCTTTTCCATCTGCCCATAAGACGAGCACCGAGCAGTTCAGCGCCGGTAGGGCCTTCGGGTCCCTTAATGGGGGATACCTTCAAAGCATTCGCCTCCAAGAAAGCATTGAATTCGGGGACGAGCTGCTTGAGGTAGCGGAAGGCAAGGAAACTCCCGTCGAGAGCCCATGACGGGCGCCTGACACCGGAAGGCTCATTGGCCGTGGAGATGCCGTTGTCACCTTCACGACCAAGGAGAATCACTCCTTGGCGGACTGGCTTCTCACCTGGCTCGGACGTGACACCGGCATCGACCCCTTGGACAGCCGGCTGCGAAAGGCCGTCATTGAAACCAAAGCTGGAAATCAACATCGTTAGTTTGTAAGTTTGTAAGTTTGTGAGTCCGAGACATTACAAAGCAGGTCAGTCTTACTGCTCGTGTCCTTTCTCGTTTCCAGGTCTGGTGTGCCCGGCAAGGCAAGTGACTTCTTCAATCGTCGCATCCCAAAGGCCAACCCGGAAGATGCTCTTGATCTTGATAAGCGTTGCCTCGAGAACAATTTCGCTATTGGCTGTGATTATAATCACGCCATGGATCTCTTTCTTAAAATTGGCATCCCAGTCTTTAACTTCATCGCCAAGGCTCTCGGCGTCCGCGAACATTCCATTCTTGAAGATTTCATCTCCAATGTCATCAGTGATTCCGAGCTGGGTTTGGAACACACGTTAGCGTCGTCACCCTGGTGATTCCCTTTGGATCCCGGCCTTACCGCAAGAAGTCCCTTATGCGAAAAGGCAATGTTGATTCCAGAGTTCTCGATCAAGTCGACTAATTTTCCGAGTTTGGCCGCCTCCCTTTTGGCTTCGCGGATGTTCTCGTGGAACTTCTTGGCTTCTGCCGTGGAGGTCACCAAGGGGATAAATTGCCCCAATTGCTTCCGGAAAGAGTCTGCATGATGGTCTCTGATACGGAAAAAGCAGAGAGTCTCGTTCTTCTTGCCTAGTCCTTCACTAACAAACAAAGTCAGTCCACAGGGAGGCAGACGACTTCGGTAATGCTCACAGGATATCGCCTTGCACGTTGTCGAGGTTAAGGGGGGTTGTGGCAGGCATTTTTCAGGTACTGTCGACCATACGACGATAATACCTCAGTGTGTATCAGGTTTGGACTTCTAATATTTGACTCTTGTCCTAGATCTTCAATGGTGACAACTTGTGGCAATCATCTCTATTTAAACTTATACCGAGGAGAGCACATTATAGGCATACACGGTCGTGAGATGACATCAGATTCTGGGCATGCTTGTGACATGAACAGCCTCCTCACGGCATCATCACCTGATTGTGACAGTCAGTCTCCGAGAAAAGTGGTCGGTGACAGACGAAGATCCCGTTGAATACATCAGAATTGGCTGGTAGGTACATTTCGTGCTTTCGGCCGCTATGTTTAGCATCGCCGGTAGCCGAAGAGCCTCTGCCCACTCGTCCGCACGCGAATCTCCCTTTGGAGTTGGTGCCCCCGGCTAGCAGTTTGAAAAGAGCCTCGCGAGAAGTTGTAAGGGTGGTGGAGTCTAGATGAATGCCCGGGAATACAATGCAATGCCGAGCCGAGTACGAAGCTGTGACGGCTTATGGGCTCGACCACATTGCCAAGCCGTGACCAGGCTGTCATCGGGCGGCTATCCGTATAGATCCAACGTCAGCAGCAGTCGGCCACGAGCTAAACGGCGGTGTAGGCGAGTCCCGAGTCGCGAATATAGCCTCATAAGGCTGAACTGTATAGTCAAGTATCTAACACTCGGCAGACGGCTGGGCTATAGCCAGCCGTTCGGGGGCTGCCACTGTGACACCGCTGGTTCGGTGGACAGCGCGTATGTAGTCCAACCTTTTTGTTTCCGCCGGGGTGTGTATGTGGCCAGATTTCCCGTTACCCGTCGTTGATCTTCAGCTGTATTAGGCCTACGTAAGCTTCAACGGACCTGGACGATGTTGATCTGACTGTCAATCGTTTCCATCAGCCAGCCCTAATTACAGGGGCCATAGGTGACGGGACGGACCTGACAGACAGCGCCGCATATCGGTAGGCCAAACCAGTGACCGGTCGGGCGAACACTAGGACTTTTGGCCAACGGTCAATCGGCTGGGGAGCATCACTTTCGTTGGTGGTCAGGTATATGCTGGCTAGATAAAGTTGACGGCTGTCGGAACAGAAGCCTGGCTGATCGCTAGGCCTAATGGCTGTATGTGTAATGGTCCCCTTCCGGGTCCTTCTCGGTCAATTTAATCGAATCCGTGTACCCGGACACACCGATGAGTTCATTTTCGTTTGGCCTTCAGTGACATTTCGCTTTCGGCATTCGCGAGTTTGCTCCTCCACTCCAAAGTCGTCACAAGTCTAGCAGTCTCATCAAGCCACTGGTTTCTAATGAGAGAAGTCCTAGCCGACGACTGGCTGCAAGCTATCGCTGGCCTCCTTAGCCGCTGAATAGCAGTCAATCGAATAGCCATTTTCGAATGTTCATCCGATCGATGGGTATCGGGCCACCCGACCGTCCGATTTGCGACTCTTCCCGAAGATTTAGTGAAGGAGAGTACTACCCCATCGGAGCCCGAAGCCCTAGAGCATTGCTTATGTACCCAGACATTCGCTTCTTCAGTCCGCAATCCAATCTTCTCAAGCACTCTCCTAGTGCGTAAGACACGACATGATTATGTGAGGATAATTCCTTTAAGCCAGCCGAGACCCAGCTAAGAATCCAAGATAACCAAGTCCGACTGGCGGTGCGAATTCTCATCCTCTTATAAAATCTCACTCTTGTCTTGCCATCGGATCTAAGCACGACTTCCGTCGCCGTGCCAACCTCCGTGCAACCTTGTTTCGTGAATCAAATGGGGTTTCTCCTAGCACGTTGGATCGATTCGTCTTTGCGGCTCATCCTTCGTGGGTGTTGGCCCCAATGTGCGAACCGTCACGACGAGAGCTGTACAGACTGTAACCAGACCCAGCTTGCCCCTGAAACCTCGCCATCTCATCGCATGTGGTGAGCCACCCACGACCCCCCCTTGCGACCTCACAGACTGAGTCGACGCTCTGCGTATAACACTTGGCGATGCGCCGCGGGAAGTACACGTAGCTTATGTGTAGCTCGGATACGTATTTCCGGCGAGCGGGATCGGCTTATAAAAGGGTCTCACGCGGACATCTTTAGCTTTCCCAGTTTAATGAATAAGGATTTTGGTTCGGTTTTGGCCTGTTGCATTAGGGGACGATTGATACGTTAACATGTGTGTGAGGCATGGAAAATACCCAAGTGTCGCATCGAGATGATAGCTGTGGTCAGATGATTCCCGGGGTTGACGATCGACTGCGGCGGTAGGTAGTCGAGTTATCTATCTAGGTATTGCTCGCGGTGAAATGGGAAGGGTGACTATTTGTAGAACATCGAAAGAAAAAACGGAAAATCCGTTCGCATCGGGATGAACATTATTGTTAATAGGTGTTGATGGATCGTCGAATGGCAACAAAGGCTATATGAGCACCCAAGATAAGATGCCCAAGTATGACGCCATGGGGTTGTAATATGCCGGGAACCAAGAAGACCCGGCTTCGTTTGACTGGTCCCGATTCGCCAACTATTATGGAACAATCTTGGGTAATTGTTCATATACGATCCCCAAAACTGCGAAGCCGGAGAGTCGGGCTCCCTATATGAGATACGGCATGCTCAAGCCAAGTCCCAATCGTGATTAGTATGCCACAGCCCCGCTCAGCTCCTCAGCGCTTCATTACCGCAACATCAGCTAGATCTCCGTGTAGTTGAGACGGCCAACCGTCTTGAGAGAAGAAAGCAGGAAAAAAAAGCGCGGTGGTAGATACACACAACTTGGCCCGGAGGCAGCAGCATCATGGCGGGAAAAACCGATTCCAAGGAGGTGGTTGAACTCCTGAAGACCCTCATGAACATCGAGAGCACTAGTGAGAAGGAGCTCGAGATCGGTCAATATCTAGCGAAATATATCCAGACCCGCGGATACACGGCGGAACGCATCGCCATCGCACCGGATTCCACTCGGCACAACGTCTACGCATATCTAGGGCAGCAACGCAAAGCCCGGCTCCTCGTGACGGCGCACATGGACACGGTGCCGCCGCACATCCCATTTAGCATCGAAGGCGACGTGATCCGTGGACGCGGCGCCTGCGATGACCTCGGGCCTATGGTCGCGCAAATATTCGCAGTGGAGGAGCTGCGCGCCGAAGGAAAACTGAAGGAGGGCGACATAAGCTTTCTGTGGGTTGTGGGCGAAGAGAAAGGTGGCCCTGGGATGATTGCTGCGAACGATATGGGCCTCACTTGGGACGCGGGTCTTTTCGCCGAGCCCACCGAGGGCAAGGTGGCGAAAGGGCACAAGGGGAATGTTGTATTTGAACTGGTCGCTCACGGGAAGGCCTGGTAAGCATCTACGCGAAATGTTTCTTCTCTTGACGCATTGCATTCGAAAGCGAGAGCGACTTTGATCTAATTTCATGTGTATAAGTCATTCCGGATATCCCCACATGGGCAAGAGCGCCACGGTGCTTCTTTTTGACGCGGTCCATGACCTTAGAGCGGTTGAATGGCCAGTCTCTGATCTTCTGGGGCCATCGACGTTGAATATCGGCAAGATCGAGGGCGGCGCCAGCTATAACATCCTAGCAGCCGAGGCCAAGGCACTCTGCAGCATCCGTGTCTCGACGGATATCGAAGGTATCAAGCAGACGGTGAGAGACGTGATAGGCAAGCATCCCGACGTTGACGTCAACTTCGTATTCGAATACGCGGAGAAGGTGTTAGAGTGGGAGTTTGAAGGTTTCGAGGCCGAGCCGATGGCATACGGCACCGATATACCAAGACTGCGTGGCGACCATAGAAAGGTCCTCTATGGCCCCGGGTCAATCCGGGTCGCGCATAGCAAGGATGAATACATACGCGTTAGCGAGATCATGGAGTCTATTGAGGCGAACAAAAAGCTCATCCTGGAATTGCTCAAATAGGTGCAAAATGAATAGAGCTCAATGAATGATGACTATCCCCACGGCAAACAAAACAGGCGTGCAAGCGATTGAACAAGCACGGTATTACCTATGTTAAATAAAATAAAAAGTTGTCGCTGCATTGATCGAAACTTGGAAAAATCTGACGACTGTAGTTAATCTCCGAATCGGGGAATCGAACCCCGGGCTTGACGGATCATCGGAATGAGAGCGTCAAATGTTAGCCACTACACCAATTCGGATACGGGTCCGGCTTGACAAACGGCTATGAATACCTGGTATGCTCTGATGTTGTGAAAACCCGCTCTATAACATACTCCAAGATGATGATCATCGGCAACCTACAGTCATTAGTCACTGGCGTGGCCGACAATGAGCTTTGCATGGCCTGACTAGGTATACTTATTACCAGCTAGATACACGTCTCTTTGCAATTGATGAAGCCTGCAGTATCTTCAATGCCCTGCCATCTAGTCGGCCTACCGTGTTGCTTGGCCATCCAGGGGCACCACCTGCTTATCCTATACTTAGTACACTAACCAGCCCCTTGTCGGTGTCTTTGAAGACCATGTAGGCTGAGTGTATGAGTGGCCAGCAATGTTGCGATAGGGCCTTGGCGTTACCCGCTTTCCCATACACATGAGTCACGACTATACTCTCAAGGGCTACCGTACTCAGTATTACTAGCACCTATGAAGCATACGGTCAACGGACTGATCGTATGGAAAGCGGCATGATGCCAATAAATGCCTACCTAACACTGAGGTTAATAGCATGTTAACGTCCCGGTTTCAAAAACGAAGCCATCATCAGTATGAAACAAGAGTGACTGTGGTCGGAATGGAATGGCAATGTTGCATCGAGAAGATCCTACTCCCCCATCGTGTGTAACGCGCCGCGCCGTTTATAACGATGTCCTCCAAGATCCCCTGATCAAGTTTAAACGAACCAGGGGATGACCAGTTCGGGTTTGGCCCAGTGGCCCGCTCTGCGCAGTGCTCATCCCTTCTCGCGCATTCACCGGGCTGTGTTCTCTACTTTGTTTCGCTGCCTCCAAGTCTTGCGCTTCTCGCGGCCAGTCCGTGATAACTTCTCTCATCATGGCCTTTTCGTCTCTTTCGTTACCTCTGTCGCTCCTTTGTTACATTTCTGCCGTCTCAAGAGTCATCGCAGACAGCCCGATTCCCCTCGCCGCAAAATGGTCCGACTTATCCTTTGGACCAGACGGGCCCTGGCCCGCGGTAGAGTTGACTATTGGTAATGATCAAACGATAGCATTATATCCAGGGCACGAATTTCAAAGCTTTTTGCTTACGACGGATTATTGCAATGGCAATGACACTTGTACTGCTTCAACGGCACATTTATACAATCAGCAGGAGTCTCAGATCGACCATACAGGATCAACGAACGGAGTCGGGTATTCAGCGCCGCCGGGTTTCATGAACGGTTTAACTATGGTTGGAGACAACGCAGCGCCATGGTCCGATACTGTCACCATAGGCGACGTGAGGATACCCACTGTTGGCCTCGCGTTGCTCTCCAGCGCGTATGCCCTCTATCCAGACAATACATGGTATCCTTTGTCTGTTGGGTGTTTTGGAGTAGGCGCACCGAGAGCCGTAAACCAGTCATTCTCGACGAAGGAAGGGCAGCCGGCAGTCAATGTCAGTTTGGTGCCCGGTTGGTTGAGTGCCAAGAACGAGATCCCGTCTAACTCATTCGCCATGCATATTGGTTCTGCGAATCCGCCAATGCCGGGCTCCCTTTACTTTGGAGGTTACGATCAAAACCGCGTCATTGGGGACATTATCAATGGAATGGGCGATTATACTAAGAACATTCCTCTGAAAGATATTGGTATCACCGTTGTCGAAGGTTCCTCGCCCTGGGGGTTCAGTTCTCAAAATGGCCTTCTCGCAGAAAATAACGCTTCAATACCGTCTGCAGGTCTCCCGGTCACTGTGGATGGTTGTTCGCCGTACTTGTCACTACCGAAGTCGACCTGCGACGCCATCACGAAATATTTGCCCGTCACATACAATGCAGACTTGGGCTTGTACATTTGGCAACAAGACGACCCACAATACTCCCTGATCGTAAGCTCGGCATCGTCCCTGGATTTTACATTCGTCGGCGGTTCGAACTTACAGGAGGTCACCATCTCCGTTCCTTTTCGTCATCTGAACCTCACTTTAAGTGCGCCACTTGTCAACAGCAACCAGCAGTACTTTCCTTGCTATACAGGACCTCACGGTGGGTATACACTCGGAAGAGCATTTCTACAAGATGCCTTTGTGGGAGCCAATTGGGGCGCCAATACATGGTGGCTCGCGCAGGCGCCCGGTCCCAATATCCCTAACGCAAAAATCGTCAATATAGAGGAGAAAGATACCACAATCCAGGCCAGCATGAATGATTGGAAGGAATCCTGGTCTGGCTCGGTAAGTTCGGTTTCGCCCCACGAACTCCTTGTTGCAAGGACTGATTAGTCTTAGTGGAAGGTATTGACCCCTGACGACGTTGCGCCGGACTCCAAGCCCACTGCCACAAGTAGTACTGCCACTACCAGTACCGATACTTCGGAAAATCAGAAGTCTGGTGGCCTGTCGACTGGAGCAGCGGCTGGCATTGGCGTTGGTGCGGGAGTAGTGGTGCTGTCAGGTGTCATCGCAGCGCTGGTCTTCTTGCGACGTCGCAGGGCGGCGGCCTGTCTGGAAACCAGTCCCCTCCCACACGCCGCAGAGCTGCCCGGAGCTGAACCTGCATTTTACAAAGGCGCCAAATACCCCTACCGTCCCCAGCACATAGCTGAATTGGGCTCAGATACTGCGAAGCATTGAGGATCCAAGGATCCACTAGGTACAAAACCCAAGCGATAAACCCAGTTACAGTGCTCTTAATGATCTCGCCATCTTATGCCCTCTTATTGACGACCTTAGACTTTCTCTTCCCTTTCTTTTTTGTCGAATAATGCACCAGCTACGACTTACCTACCATTACCTATTATTAGTCTTTGAAGAATTGATTGTATTATCGTGGGCCGTGGCATTGCATCTGGAGTCCGGAGGATTTCGAATGGCGAACCAAGAGGGCGAAGGAGCCAAAACCAGGGAGGCTTTTTTCTCGTATGTACCCTAAATCGGATCATATCTACCACGATTCTATGCTATAGTGGGTCCTTATCAGGAACATATTGCCATCGACGCTGGGCTACGATGTCACATTACACCATAACTTGACCGGGATTCAGAAATGGTATGCACAATCACTTTCCTGTTTCGTGGCGGCTACATTCACGATTTGTAAGGAGATTTTGGGGGATTTCTGCTATAACTCTAGCCCGAATCCTTTAGCCCCTTTTTCCCCGAGTGGGGGGTCTTCGACTCACGATGTAACGATACAAATCCGAAGTACGTGCATTGCGGTGATCACATTGTCGAATAAGTATTCCAAAAGCATTAAAAGTGCCACGTGAACGAACAGGAATAGTGGTTTTCATCTACAACCTTGTATATTCGAATAGACATAGATATAGGTAGGTAGATCTAGATATACCTAGTGTATTCTGCCATCCACGTGTAAGCCGCAACGTTGGGAACGGCCCAGGCGGGTCACGGCAGCCCTTGGAGCCCGAGTCCCTCGTGGAACACCGCCGCACACGGGCATGCTGCAACTACAACCCATCTATACCACTACAGACTACAAATAGACAAACACTTACCAGTAGTAGACTATAAAGCCGCAACATACACAATCGCGCAGCAACCCTCGGCCGTAGACGCTCCCCCCAAATGACAAAAGTGTCGAGGGCGATTGCGCAGAACTCGATAACACGATTTAGCCCTCACTCACTACGACCTCACATGTGACATCAATTCCCATGTAACCCGGGCGTTTATAGTTATCAGACTCATTTCAATTCAGTAACGAATTGGGGTAAAGGCAGTAAAAATGTAAATTAAAGGTTATGTATCTGATGAACAGCTATCTAGTCGGAGCCCGGCGGAAAGGCGGACATGTAAGAATCAATTACAATTGGGGGCGTTATGCATACTTGTGGCAAGTTGTTGACAGCTTGTGGAGGGTCAGTAAAATATACGGCTTCAACACGGCCCTTACCGGCGCGTAAAGTACCGAGAGTTCGGCATGGTTATTCGCCGTCCAGCCCGTGGTGGTATAATAATGTTTGGCTCGGCCTGGGCAGAACCTGAAAGTTAACAAGGCAATGCTGTTGATTTATACTTGTACTGGGCTCGTCGCAGGTAGTGGTGCCACCTGTCAGTTATGTTGGCAAACTTTGGCCATCTTCCGGCGAGGTTATTGTGCGGATGATCGGGCAAGAAAACGACTTGCTCCGTGGAAAGTTAGCCCAGTGGTAGTAAATATGGTGCCTTTGCTACGGAACACCACACACCCAACGCTGAATGCTGCTCTCGGGCCTTGTCATGAACTCGGTTGCTCCTCATACCAAAAAGCAACCATTCATGTTGCGAATAACCCTCGGGGCGGGTATCTGCGAACCATATTAGCCTGAATTGTCGTAGGCACAACCATCCCAAGCCATGCACAGCCAATGTACCAAATCAATAGGAAGGTGAGTTACTATGAATAAGCCTCGAACAATAATCAAAGCGGTCTGACCACGCCAGTCTACCATGATCCTGACGGCCGTCACGATCCTAATTTTCATACTCGTCACAATCGTATACCCGCTCAGTAGCGTCATCAGCAGAGGCACACCCGAGTCATCCAAAAATTGCCAGCTCCTTGCCTTCTGCTACGGCCCATGTCCCGCGAGTCCTAAAAGACCCTCATGCAACAAGAAGAAGGGCATTCAAAGTCAAGACCCGGCCTGCCACAAAAACTGCGTTTGCCGGAAAATCTGCAGTTAGGATCAAAACAGATCGAAAGGGACGGCCTGAATATGCGAGTATCGCAGAACCGAGGTCTCCCCGGGACATTGTAGTCGAGGTTGAGCCCATGCTGTCGCCCAGCTCAAATACAACGACAGTGACGCATCATTTTTTGCCAACACAGAGGCGTTGGCGCTTGATCATTTTGTACCATAGCCTAGTGAGTTGAGAATGTTACTGGATAACCCAAACACTCGGTTCAAGCCTGTACCTATTCGTTCGTTGGTGTCCATTAATTGAAAGTGGCAATGTCAAGTGAAAGCATCGTAGCTATGCTTGATGGAACCAGTGAGCATAATAGCCATTTACGTCGACTTGTTTCGTGCCTAATACTTGTGTGATCCCGTCAGGCTCGCTGGAATGGAAAAGGAGAACGCCCGAGTCAAAGATTCGGACCAGAGGGCAATTGGGTCGCAGATGCAACTTGGGAGAGCTTGACGTAGATAGATGGCACAGCATTCGTGTATGGAGCCCGAGCTTAACGCGAAGGTCGGCAGAGGCCGCTCGAGAGGCATTGTGGAATAGCGCTGACTCCAGGCTAGATATCTGGGCGGTAGACATACCTAGGGGCCAAAAAGCACTTACACGCAAGAAGCAACCCTCTTTTTAGCGATCCGAATGCGACGCGGAGACTTGGCTTTGGTTTACATAGCACGCTCTCAAATCCTTGGGGCGGCCCCGACCTTTGTCTTCCTCACCCTAGCCTATCGGATGGCGATGACCTGAAGCTGTCGTTTGGTCTCAGCAGGGCCTTGGCTAAGGTCCTCGCGCTTAGTATTACCTTGACGGTTTCGTTCGCTAAGCGAGGGGTCATCCTGCTGGAGAACCGAGGCCGATGACCGAGTATAGATAGCTAACTCGTATCTTTTTGTTCAACTGGCGCAGATTGTCGAAGAGCTGGCCTGGGGAGCTATGGCGTGGGGAGACCCTCCATCCCGCCTCCAACAGGTCCAGCAGCGCGGGAAAACCCAGCGGTAAATTTGCTAAACGCTAGCTTTTGCAGTTTTACAGACTTTGTGTCGTGATCATACGTACTATGCACGGGGTAAATGCGTTGCAATATGTAAAAAAAAAAAGCCTAGATGTAAGGAAAATTTGAAGATGTATATTAAGAAGGCAGCAGGAAGTTGATGGCCTGGGTCAATTCACGATAGGCTGCTCTTCATGACTCAGTTTGGCTTGATATATCAGTTGCGACCCTGTGAATGTGAATTATTAGTAACAAGCATCAGTGGTTTAGTGGTAAAATCCATCGTTGCCATCGATGGGCCCCGTGTTCGATTCACGGCTGATGCATTTTTTCCCCCTTTTCTTTCGCCTTCTTTTTTTTCGCTCCTTTTCTGGGACATCTACAGGGGACATCTACAGATGTGCAACAGATCACGATAGGTACTACCTAAGTAGATGACTACTGAGTTTTACAAGCGAGAATCTCGTTACATAGTGTTCTCACAAATGGTAGATGGGTATCGGGATAGAACGGGGTGCCTCTACACAGAGCGTAGCCCGAAGACTATAAGCCTTCTCCCATTATCCTAACCGGAACTTCTGGTATAGCATCTATGATCGATGAGTAACCTGAGTAAAACATACTGGTAGTCCAGGATCTCGTCGGCACATGGCTATTTGTTACCTAGGTTGTATACACCCGTTCCTAAAAGAAAGGGGGCTTGCCCCTCTATGATATAATGGATGAGCTGTAGAACAAAGCTCACCGGCTATTTACGTACATGGGCACACTCCCTTCATACAGAGAAATGCCCTGACAAAAATCTCAAATAACATGAGGTACACCTCTTAGTTAGCCTCTCACTCCATTATCTGGTCAACAATTTTTTTATTTAAAAAACACTTCGGTATAGTTTCCTTAATTGCCTATATGAATGACCCCATTTCGCGGTCATAGCCTGCTATAAAGGGGTTTGCGAGGAGAGAAGGCAGTTAAGCTGTAGGTACACAAAGGCTAACTCTACATCTTCATCGCCCAACTATACCACTCGCTGATTTTGCTTTTACTGCCCGGGAGACGCGAACTCAGCAATACCGAGAAACTCGCGCATCTGATCGGCGCTCATGCCCTTCAGCCTCAGCGCAATCGCATACGTGCACTGCTGTAGAAGGCAAGGAATACCCAAAGTGTTAGACGCATTCGTGATCTGGAAGAGCAGTTCCTTGTCAAATGGTTTGAAAAACTGCGTATCCCAAGCTGATAGCGGGCTGGTAATATTTTCCTCGCAAGGCTCCTCTTCTCCGGTCTCGGGGTCTTTGTCCTCGCGGTGGTGCTCGCACCACTCCATTACTTTTTCTAGCGCTTCGACCGCGATGCCGATATCCACGATGGAGATGGGTGGGTTGGTTGTCTCATCCCAGCGGTGGATTTCGAGGATCGATATCATTGTGGATGATTGCCTTACGGCCTGGAGAGTTGCTTTGATCTCATCACCTGTGATGGTCTTGAAGGTAACAAGCGTGTTTGCAGACATAGCGGCGGTTCCGTGAAGCGGGAGGTAGAACGACAAATTGATAAAGCTTGCTAGTAGAGATCTGGGATATATGTCGGTCTGTTGTGAATGGTTACCAAGAATAGCTGGGTTCGAAAATTTTGGTAGAGGCGACACGCGCGCCGTTATTTATATGCAATAGAGAGGAAACACCTTCTTTCAACACGCATTCGATCCCATTGTAGTTCTACGTATTCAAGAACACTGTCATTGTCCCCGAAACAGCTTCTTGCAAGGGCATAGAAGAGAAGAGTTTTACTAGTGAAGTGTACGTACCGGATACATTTGTCTTATTCATTATGTCTAAGTTTAGGTAAACGTGCCTGGTAGTTCGCATCTGTAGAGGCGTATTCGGAGTGCTGTCACTGTCGGGGGCTCAGGAGTCAGGGCACCTCATACAATACTAGATGTATGCCTAATGTGCCTAAGGCATCACAACGTCGTAGATCGTCCGCGCACAACTCTCAGTGTAGAATAGAAATAACACAAGTTCGAATATGCAGGTGTCGGTGACTGTCCCCGTCAATGCTATGAGGAGGGGCTTTCTATCCTCACAATGTCTATCCCTGTGCCCTCTGCTTTTCCTACGCCAGTTGACCACAAGCTCATACGCCCATAGTTGTTGATTAAGCATAAAAGTTGACCGTCTGCATATAAAGTCAGCTGGATACTAGAAAATAGGAGACACCGATAGGAACTTACCTCCTTCTTCTTAGCTTGCACCTCTGCAATGGCGTCCACGTAGTGTTCGTGACTGATCTTGTTCTTTCCCATCCTCAGTGCAATCATACCAGCCTCAACACATACAGCTTTCAACATCGCACCACCAAATTCATCGGTGCTGCGTGCTAGTTCGCCCCAATTTACGCTACCATCCACTGTCATCTTCCGTGAGTGAATCTTCAGAATCTGAGCTCTGGCCTCCTCGTTTGGTAGGGGGAACTCGATCTTTCGATCGAGACGGCCAGATCGCAGCAGAGCAGGATCGAGGACATCAACTCGATTCGTGGCGGCGAGGACTTTAATGCGATCATCGGATGCAAAGCCATCGAGTTGGTTCAGCAACTCCAGCATAGTTCGCTGGACTTCCCTGTCACCACTCTTTGTGCTGTCAAATCGCTTGGTACCAACGGCATCGAGCTCATCGATGAAAATGATGGCGGGTGCCTTTTCCTTGGCTAATGCGAAGCAGTCTCTTACGAGCTTTGCACCGTCTCCAATGAACATTTGTACTAGTTGAGGGCCAGCAAGCTTGAGGAAAGTGGCGTCGGTCTGAGCAGCACAGGCACGTGCTAGGAGCGTCTTGCCAGTACCAGGAGGGCCGTACATCAGGGCACCTTTGCCTCATTAGCAAATCGTCAAGTTGTTAGCAAGAGATGGTCCTACCTTTGGGCGCCTTGATACCAATCTTCTTAAACCGCTCCGCCTCCTTCATAGGCCATACAATTGCCTCAACTAGCTCCTCAATTTGTTTGTCTAGACCGCCAACATCACTGTACTTCTCAGTGGGCTTTTCATCTACCTCCATTGCCTTTACCCGACTATCATATTCCGCAGGTAAGGTGTCTAGAATGAGATATGATTCTTTGTTGAGGCCGATGAGGTCGGCTGGCTTAAGAGTCTCGGGATCGACGAGGCCGACCAGTGGTAAGAAAATGGTTTGTCTCGTTGAAGTCTTGATAACGGCGGATTTGCCCACCCGCGTTGCGTCCAGGTCTATGTTGGCGCCCTCCTCGGATGATTCGGCAGTGGGATCAAGGTCTAGTAGCTCGACAACGTTGCCGACAAGGTAAGGTAATTGTCTGCGGCCGCGTTAGCTCAAGAGAGGACTTTAGAAGTATCCGGAGTCAGGGTGATGCGAACCGGTTGTTGGCGATCTTTTCCGCGTTCTCCTTGATTTTTTCGGCCATTGTGACTTTCTCATGAGATAGCCGCTGAAATTCGCTCTTCATGATTCTCGCATCGTTCTCGAGAAGGCGTTTGCGGGTTTGTAGGTCTTGTGTGCTAAGGCTTAGAATCTCCTCGTCAAGAATCTCGTCCTCTTCAGGCTGAGCATCTTGCATTTCGGCATCACCCCCATTGTTGTTGGCATTGTTGTTATTCTCGTTACCTTGGCCACTGTCCTTTTTATCCCGCCCACCGTCTGAGCCGCGGCGCTCAGCGCCTGCTAAGTCTTGGATGCTCGACATGTCGGAATTAAGTGTGGTGGTATGAAGGTGTCCAGAAGGGGCCAGCGAACCGGATAACGGCGTGGATCGTAAATACAAACAAGGCGAGGTCGCTAGGCGTTGCCGTGTATTGGTTACGGGCAATAAACGGGAGGTATCGGATAATCTGCGAACTGCGAACTGCGGTGGTGATGGTGACGATGATCAATCCAGAAAGCTTCCGGCTGCAATCCGTCCCTTGAGCTAAGCAGGCAGGCGCTGGCGCGTAATCAGGCGGATGTATGAAGTGGGGCACCAATGCTCAAATCGATAAGTTGGATGGGTACTTTATGCAACTAACAGGTACAAATCGAATGGGATAAAAGCGTATCGGGGCCCCGCCATCTGCATTTCTTCCGTCATCAGGCTGAACGACTGAGCCCCTGTAAGCGCAGTACCTAGGTACCTCGAAGAGATAGGAACGTCTTATAAATATGGCCGAGCTTACGGTGGCCATTGCACATCTCTTCTATGACCTATCCGGAGACACATTGTTGACATCTACATTTGAAGTCCCTTTCTATCACGCTGGCTGGATTACTTTGGTCGCGACAACAGGCTCCCAGAACGGATGCCGTGCATGCGACTAATAATTACGACGGAGCTGTGTCTCGTGATATCATGACCACGTCCCCAACAACCCCCAAACTGACACCACAGTTTTGCTTCACGACTGTTGCTCTAAGAGGTGCGTGTCGCTCTCCATTTCATGTACCGGCCAATCTCTGTCTCTAGTCACTCATACTAGGTACAGATTTCCTACGTATATCGCGGGGTGCTATTGACGACTCGATTACCCAGAATCTCAATGCGCTTGTAACGCCCGCCAAGTCGGGTTTCGACCCAGCCTCCACTTCTGTCCGTGCCCCCCGGGGAGCCGGCAATCAGATCGATCCCCGTTCATGTCAAACTTTTCAAGAGAAGGTCCTGTTTCCATCTTGGCAGGCCAGATCCGATGTTCTGACATACTGTGCCTACGTGGCCACGAGCCCTGACCCCGACGACCCTGAAATTTCCCTGCGAGCCGCAGAAACAGAGAGGAATCGTGAACGGGTAGTCGACGAGCGTCTAGACCCCTACTCCGGCAGGTACTTCCCACGGGAACCGCGGACAGAGAAGCTGGCCTTTTTATTGAGGCAGGAAAGGAGCGTCGAGAACATTGTGCGATCGCGCACCTGGGGCGTTTTCCAGGAGAGGTGCGGTAGTAACAACTTCCAAGACGTCGAAAGCGCCTTAGATCGGTGGCGGCAAGGCAGAGAACGTCCCAAGCCATGATTCAGTCGCAGAATATACCTGCTATACAATCACAGGACTTCAAGTGAGAGACTCTTATTATAAATACCGGAGAGCTGCGGGTGTAGCCTTTCCATGTACTGTACCTGTATAACTATACGTAATCCTATTCCATTACTTCGTACTCGGGGTTGTTGTCTCGTCAACACATACACAAGTTACATAGCAGTGCGACGTCGAGCAACGGTGTTTAATCATATCGCCTTCGTCTCATAGTCTCCATCGCCAACTATCACTGCCTATCGGGCATGCTACCTACCTAACACACCATCATTCGGCCTCCCATAGGTACTGTAGGCGGCTGCTCGGCCATCCGGGGCGCCAAGCCGGTGGGCCGGACAGAGGATACCTATTTGGAAAGAGCTCTTTGGAAGGATTACCAGTACCTGCACGGAATATGTACGGACTGGGTGGCCGAGCAGTGCGGTGGACAGGATAAACACGGCAACCGTGGCCATGCCACCTAGCCCCACACTGCGCGGCCGCACCTTAGGTACAGTAATAGGTGGGGTGGCCGAGCAGCCTGGCAGGTAGGCTGAAGCGCACTGCTAAATATGGGTGGCCCAAGCGCCTGGGCAATTTTTGACCCCTTCGAGGCATCGTCCCGCTAACGAACGTGGCCCTTGGACGTTTACCTAGTCGGTGGTCCGAACGGGCAGCGAATCATAGAAACCCTCCGCCGATGTACGTATTTGTCGGGATCTTGTAAGTACGCACAAGTGTCCATAGCGGCTTGTCTAGCAAGTTAACCGACCATCCCACACTTCCCCTTTCCTCACCCTCAGGCCTACACTACCTACCTATACCCCATCCACAGCTGGCATGCTCCTCTTCCCCGGATCGTGCCAGAGATCTGATCTACTATAGGTATACACAATTGCAGCCCCCGGTAGAAGAAGCCTCTCGGAATAATCGCTCAATAGCTGCACAGACTGACGATCCTCGAACGAACGTACGTACGTACGAACAATCGACGCCTTTGCGCGCCCGGCGTGTCTCTCCAATTCCACCAAGGTCGTCGCCCACACCACGTACCACGCCTTCCACGACCGCGTTTGAGCTAAGGCTCGTTCACTCGGTCCCCGGCACCGAATTCCTCGCCAGCCATGCCGCAACCTCTAAATGCGAAAGAAAGTGCCCTCTTTCGCCAGGTCATTCGCAATTATGAGGAGAAACAGTACAAGCGCGGCCTGAAGGCTGCTGAGCAGATTCTCAAGAAGCATCCCAAGCATGGAGACACCATGGCTATGAAGGCTCTCATAATCAACTCAATGGGTAAAACGGATGAGGCCTTCGCTCTGGCCAAGGAAGCTCTCACAGCTGATATGAAATCACACATATGTTGGCATGTCTACGGTTTACTATACCGCCACCAGAAGAACTTCGAGGAGGCTATCAAGGCATACAAATATGCCTTGAAGATAGAGCCCGGCTCGCCGCAGATCCAGCGGGATCTAGCCCTTTTGCAAATACAGATGCGCGACTACCAGGGCTATATTCAAAGTAGAACGGCCATGCTACAAGCAAAATCCCAATTTAGGCAAAACTGGACCGCCCTAGCCGTCGCCCACCATCTAGCTGGCGATCTTACCCAGGCCGAAAAGGTTTTGACAACCTACGAGGAATCCCTTAAGTCGCCCCCCTCTCACCTGGATTATGAAAATTCGGAGGCACTTTTGTACAAAAACGACATAATCGCTGAAACAGGCGATTATCAGAAAGCATTAGATCATCTCGAGTCCATCGCCAAGCACAATCTTGATCGTCTTGCCATCCTGGAGCTACGGGCCAAGTACCTTGCAAAGTTAGGCAAGGGTGATGAGGCTATCAAAGCATACAGGGCATTATTGGATAGGAATCCCGAACATCCGGAATATTACAACCAATTGACGGAAGTCATGGGCCTTGGTGAAAGTGATATAACTGCACGCAAGGCCATTTATGACGAATACGCCGAGAAAAACCCCCGCTGTGACGCTGCAAAACGCTTACCCCTTGACTTTCTTATCGGTGAGTCGTACTAGAGGATGGCTAACTTTCGATGAATGATATCGAATATGTTCCAACTGACTGGCCTATAGGCGACGCTTTCTCTCAGGCTGCCAAAATCTATTTGACGCTGATGCTGGACAAGGGAGTGCCGTCAACATTCGCGAATCTTAAGCACCTCTATATTGATCCTTCCAAAAAGGAAATATTGGAGGCTTTAGCCCATGACTACGTCAAGGCTAAGGAATCTCAACCGGAAGGCGAAGCTCCCTCGGACGGAGATCTGAAAGGTACACCAGCCGCCTTTTACTATCTCGCTCAGCACTACAATTACCGCTTGTCACGGGATCTACCTAAGGCATTAGAATTTGTCGAAAAGGGCCTCAAACTGGTGCCTGAGAATGTCGAATTTCATATGACCAAAGCCCGGATATGGAAGCATCACGGCAATACACGCAAGGCCGCAGAAGTCATGAATCAGGCTCGCAATCTTGATCTGAAAGATAGATATATCAACACAAAGGCTGCGAAGTATCAATTGCGAAATAACGAGACCTCCCAAGCTTTGAAAACAATGTCGCTCTTCACCCGAAACGACTCACCCGGCGGACCTTTGTCTGATCTCATCGATATGCAGAGCATATGGTACTTGACGGAAGATGGTGAGGCATCCGTGCGCAATGGGTTCATTGGCCTAGCACTTAAGCGATTCCATGCCGTGTATAACATTTTTGATGTCTGGCAAGAAGACCAATTTGACTTTCATAGCTTTTCGCTGAGGAGAGGACAAGTGCGTGCATACGTGGACATGATTCGATGGGAGGACAAGCTCCGGGAGCACCCTTTCTACACACGTGCAGCTCTGGGGGCAATTGCTGCGTACCTCGGTCTACACGACAGCAAAGCAAGCATGAACGGGATTAATGGCTCTGCTAATGGAACAACCGGGGATGATGCCGAATTGAAAAAGGCCATAAAGAAAGCCAAGAAGGAGGCTCAAAAGGCTGAGCGGGATGCGGCTGAACAGGCTGCTAAGCAGGATCCGAATAAACCCAAGGCTGCTGCAAACTCGGACCAGGTCAAGAAGGACGATGATCCGATAGGCGTGAAGCTAGCTTCGACTAAGCAGCCTCTAATTGAGGCAACGAAATTCTTGGTGCCTATCCTCCAGTTCAGTCCCAAGAACATCGATGGCCAGATTGCTGGCTTCGAGATATATATCAGACGGGGTAAGTGTTCTTTTTCCTCTTCGTGACCCCTAAATGCTGAGTTTGAACAGAATTATATCTCCTTGCCCTGCGTTGCTTAAACGCTGCGCTCGCCATTGACGCCAGCAATCCCGTTATCCACGAGCAAGCAGTACGCTTTCACCAAGTGATTACCCAAAAACTCCCGTCTCTACCTGCAAAGGTTGTTGAAGTTTTGAAAACGGAGTTCACGGCCATTGATGCTTCGACGGATCTAAAGTCTTACAATGACACATTCCTAAAGGAACATAAAACTAGCCCGCACCACGTGGTCTCGGGCGTCAAAATCCAGAAGCTGTTAGGCGAGGATCAGAAGTCGTGCGAGAAGGCGCTATTTGATATCCTCACTTTGGGGAGTGCTGATTGGGAACCAGCCGCTGAGGCATTAGGACTACTCTACCAATGGCGAAGTACCGAGGTAGAGGCGTTCCAGAAAGCCGCCCATGAGACATGGCCAGAGGTGACCCTGTTCAGCCCCCCTTCTCCCCCCGCTACTACCCCTTCATCATAAAACAGTTGAATTTGTCAAGGTCTTACCCCCTTAACCTTTATATGTGACATAAACATTCAGCAAGCATAGCTGAGGGGCTCTCTGTATTACAAGGCACTTTACGTCGGCATGGATTATATGCATAGAGAAATTTCAATGCAGGTTTCAGGGCGGATTCAGAGCAGGCTCAGATGAGAAAAAAAGAGAAGGCGGGCAGATGTAGATGGCACTTTCAAAGCACATTGAAAAGATCAAATCATACGGCAAGAATGTTGAGAGTAAATCCCAACGCAGCATTCCTTACTTTGCCAGTCGTCTCTATCTAGAGGTAATCGTGCTATGATGATTAGTAGTATAAACCAGTGACAGCACACTTCAGAAAAAGTGGCAGGGTACTGATTCGCGCTGCCGCGCAGGTTCAGGGCGCCAATGCACACATACTGTCGTCAAGGGTATAAATCCACGAATCTTCAGGCGTATAGGAAAACAAGGTGGCAGTAGCAGGTAATCGCAGAGCCCCTTCAATTAGTCAATCACCATCTCAAGCAGCAAACAGAGAGGGAAGAAAAGGGGGGGGAGACTGCAGGATTTGTCGCCATAGTAAGCTTTTCATTTTCTCGATTTCATATCATCATTCATTCTAAAACTTTTCGCTTGGGGTGAGAGGGAGGTGAGGAACCTGAGGCGTAGGACTTTGGCTACTCGACTCCCAACTCCCGAAATGACATAAAACTTTTCATGTTCTTTTTTCCTCCCTCAATTTCCAGCCATGATATCATGTAGTCGCTTCGTTCCATACTATCATGTAGTCGCTTCGTTCCATACTATCACGTCGTCGGGTCGTGCCATAATATCATGTCGTCGAGTCGTAATCATATGCTTTCGGATGCAGTTGACAAAGGAGAGGTTTAATGAGAGTCGCTTCTCTGCCTGCCGAGAAGACCCGCCTCGCGGAGAAATCTCAGAGGCCTGAGCAGTATCTTTTGTTGTCGGTTGGGTCGGATATGAGGTGAGCGGGTTGTCTGTCCTTTGCCGTTGTTGTTATATGGCAATGTACGACATCTCCCGCCGACGCCTTCTTCGCGTCCGCGGAGTCCCTTTGGAGATGACGAGACATCCACAGGGCATCGTCTGGCCCTTGACACCCTGTCCGGCAACGACACTGTTTTCATGTCAGCGGCACGACGGCTGCTGAGGTGAGCGGCTGTGCTTATGCTTACGGGTTTGACGGGCAAGCGACATGCTTCGCGTGCAGCTTGATACCCAGTAGCCCATGAACACACAGCTGGTTATTCGCTGTGTTGGTTGCGTTAGCGATATGCCCACTCGAAATGGCGGGGCGGTGAGGGTAACTGACAAGGCTCAAAACCACCCCGGGGGAAATCCTTGACGACATCGTAATCGAGGGACGCATCCCACGCGTCGGCCACAGCCCGCGCGGATCGAGCACCCAGCGTCTTGCGCGTGAGGTCGAAGAAACACCACCCCTCAAGTCCGACACAGACGAACGAGATGAAGGGCAAAAGATACTGTAGGGCGAACCACTCATCCAGGAAGGCGGCCATGGGAGCCGAGAAGGGCTCCCAGAGGCCGGGGCCGACTGTACCAGCCATGGAAGGCATGGCGCGATGATGGGGAAGAGAAAGAAAAAAAAAGAAGAGAGAGGGTGGACGGGCATCTCGAGACGAGCCTCCATCTTATAACCAGCCGGATGTCGAAACGCACATTCCCGGCATGATAACGAGCAGGCTAGTCTGTAACGCGGCCACCGCTCGCCCAACTGTGGATCAGACCGAGGCCGGATTAGGTTGTCCCGCGCCCAGACGATCGCGGTCTACAGGGGGCAACCAGGTCTTCACCGCTCAAATTCGTCGTTCAGTGGAGACGGCGCAAAAATAGCCCCTTCTCCCTCAGCGCCTTTCCCCAGCCATCGTCAACCACGTCAATAGCTACTGCGTGCGCATACACCAAGCCCACTTCCTGAGAACGAGCGGGCGCTGCTGCTACTGTACCTGGGACACCAGAGGGCCAGCCGCCGCTGGTTCCGTGACCGGGGGGGCCAAAGAGGGGGACGGGGAGCCGGGGGCAACGGTTCGTCTCGATGCGGGTTATCGTCCTGCAGTGTCATGCTAAAAAGTTCGTTTGGTGATCATTTGGAAATCCAAACGTCCGCCGGCGATAGCGTGGCGATAGTGGTGCGTGCACACCTGGCCTCCCGTCGTCAAACGATTGCCCTCGACTCCTCAGTGAAATCGAGCCGTTGCCAAGATCGCCGGTCAGCTATCAGAGACCGTTGTTGTTGGACGAGTCGTCGAGTCCACGGAAGAAAGCGGAATCAAAGACCTTTTCGTGCTCTCCATCGTACCGGTACGTATAAGTAACGCGAATCGCCGCTGTATTGGTGCTGCCGAAACGTATGCCAGGAGGGTGTTTTAATATGACCTGGACCTTTCCTGCTATCCAGTCTCCACGACGGCCAAAAGCCATTGCCCCTATGAAAGGGCATCATCATCCACTTGACATGTCATCCCGTCACCATTGCCACCCTCACCCTGGGAATTCGCGTCTCTGGATAAAGAGAGGCCGGACAGCCGGGCAGTGGCGAACGTGGCACGACTGTACACTATGATCTTAGCTTCACCAGCTTGACAACAGGCGCCTCCACCCGACATACCCGTGTGAGGGCCAGTGATTCACTGTCCTATTAGTCTCAGACGATGAACCGCCGTCTTCAGGTAAGATATGGAACTCTGCGACAGCGAGACCTCGATGGGTACTTCTCGGTACCTATTTTCGAGGGGCTTTGAGGAGGAAGAGCGGGGTGATCGGCGATTGCTGGTTGCTGGTTGCTTGGGACTCCTTTCAGATAGCATCCCTCGAAGGTGGTTTGTGAAAGCGATGCAGCTTTTGAACCATGGTATTGGTATTGGTGGCCTTGCCCTCGCAATATATCCCTCACGATATAGAACTCATGCCTACGAATGTACAGTCTGTACGTATAAATAATAATGCTGATTGTCCATGGATCTCCCATCATGTGTTTGTCGTCTCTACATCGTCACTTATACGTTATCACTATAGCTATGGTTTGTATTTACTGAAAACACACGAATCATTGGCCTGTCAAGTCCTGCCTGGAGGCTGGCATCACGACATATACCGTGCGTTCAATGTCTCAGACTGTATTTTTGGGCCGTCTACCTTCTCGCGCCTGTTTAAGCCGCCAGCCCTACTGAATTATGGGCTTCCCGCTACTCCAGCAGGCGTACCCGTAGCCCCTGGGCATTTTCTATGACCGTGCGAGCGTTGAGGTTTACACACCGTCAGCCACCGGTCTTGGCACGATCCGCGATCCTGGCCGCAACGGATGCATCCACTATCACAGTCTTTACATAACTACCGATTAGTAAGCCATCAGCTTTGCATAAGCCAATGTATAACTACCAACTAAAAGAGAAAAAAAAAAAAAGCCGCAAGGAGGGAAAAAAAAAAACCAGGCGATTCATCGTCGCAAGCATTTTCCGACCAGCACGGGACTCGAACCCGCAATCTTTGCCAAATCCGATGACCGGAAAGCAACGCCTTACCATTAGGCCAACCGGCCGACGATGTTAACGAGGCTGTAGCTTAAATTCCATCTTCATGTCCCCATCTGAAGATTCTTTCTCCCCGAGAGAACCCTCAGCTGTGATTGAACGAAACATAACTTATACTTAGTATACATCTCATACACACATTTTTTGTTATTTTAGTCTTGTCTCTTATTCGCAAAGCAAGCTTACCATATAAAGTCCTGATTTGCAAGAGCATATTCGCGAGAAAGTACCTAACGGCATACCCAACTCTATAAAGAGTTACTATTGCCAATCCGAGCCGACGACACGGGTTGAGCTCGGGTCTCCATCCGAGGCAACTTGTCGCTGCTTAACAAAACCTACCTATCCCTCCACTTCCCCACCACAATCCACAGAAAGAGTCAGGTCGCGTCAGCAGTAAGCATACCTACAGTACAGCCTTCAAACTATTGCCCATCTTGCAGGCTGCCTCGGCTCAAATGCTTCGCAGCAATCAAGAAGTCTGCACGGCACATCCCGTCAAGTCCTACAATAAATACGTAAAACACAGGACCATTTGCGTGATCTTCATCGACGATCTGAAGTCAGTAGATTGAGTATCCAGATGGTCAAGATTTAGGATATTCGACCAGTGAGCAACGCGTCCGGCTCGGGTTGATGGTGGTGGGTAACTATAGAAGAAAGCCCTTTCTGCCATAAACGTTCTACCGGGACGGGACGCTTCCCTTTGCGGTTGGTCTACCGAATTACGGATCCTCAGTCTAAAAAAAATAAGCCTTAATGGGACGGGCTGCCAGCAAACTCGGAACCCAGAAAGATAATAAACCCTCCATCGCCACGTTCCGATAGCCTAGGTACACACGGTACATAAATACGAGGCAAGGCGTTTATCCAGGAGGTAGATATCCAGATTCATTCTCAGGTCGGTCTTCTGCAACGCTTCTCTATCACAATGGACCACCCAGTAGTCAACCTTTTGAAATCGCTTATGTCCATCGTGAGCACCAGCGAGCTCGAACATAGCATTGGTGTCTTCCTGGAACACCATCTCCAAACCCTGGGCTACACCGTTGAGCGCATCCCCATTGCCCCTGGGTCTTCTCGGCACAATGTCTACGCTTACCTCGGCTCTACCCGCAAGACACGCGTGCTCCTCACAGCCCATATGGATACGGTGCCACCGCATATCCCCCTAATTGTCGACGGTGATATCATCCGTGGAAGGGGATCTTCCGACGACCTGGGACCACTTGCGGCTCAGATCCTAGCCGCGGAGGAACTGAGAAGCGAAGGAAAGATCCGCGCAGAAGGGGACATCGGATTACTGTTCGTAGTGGGCGAGGAGAATGGCGGCCATGGAATGATCGCCGCAAACGATATGGGGGTGACTTGGGAATCCGGCATATTTGCCGAACCCACAGAAAGCAAGCTTGCAAAGGGGCATAAGGGGCAAGTAGCCTTCGAAATCATCGCAAAAGGCCATGCCTGGTAAGTCGGCTCCCTAAAGAAGGCATCATGGTCTGTAGACCCGCTAAGATGAATGGGATCCCATCAACTAGCCACTCAGGTTATCCCCATCTTGGCAAAAGCGCAACGGCTACGCTTCTAGCCGTATTGAACGATCTCTCGGCCGTAAGCTGGCCGCAATCCGACCTGCTCGGCCCTTCTACGTTCAACATCGGAACTCTCGAGGGCGGCGAGAAGCACAACATCGTCGCGCCTTCGGCCAAGGCGCTCTGCGAGGTGCGCATGGTTTCCGACCTGCCAGGCATCAAAGCCACGCTCATAGAACGAGTCTCGCAGTTCCCAGACGTGGAACTGAAATTTGTGTTTGAGTATCCCGAGGTTCTTTTGGACTGGGAGATTGACGGCTTCGATGCTGCTCCCGTGGCTTTTGGGACCGATGTTCCCCGACTCAAGGACGAGTATTGCAAGAATAGAGTGTTGTACGGGCCCGGGTCGATTCTAGTAGCACATGGACCTGACGAATATATCCGCGTCCCGGAACTGATTAACAGTATATCCGGGTACAAGAGATTGGTTCTCCACTTCCTCCAGTGAAGAGTCTGGTAGGATGCGTATAGCGTTCCAGAGCATATTTCGAATGAAAACGTCGATGCCATCCTTTCAAATAAGATATATCCCCGCTATCAGAGGCGACTATTGTAAATAATCCAGCGCAATTGCAGAGATAGCATCGGTGAGGCGCAGCAGCTTAAAGCTACGATGACGAATGAACCCAAAAAAAAAATTAAAAAAAATAGGGTGCGTCCCATCGATTCTGAGGCCATTCACGACTGAGTGAGGTCTCCCTTCTCCATCCAGCTTAGAGTATCAGGATGATGACAGGGAACACAATGATAAGTTTTGTGAACCTACTTCACCTCTTCACGCGCTAGGCTTGGCTTCCACCGATGAAATCAGCGAGAATGCAGGACTGATCCCCAAGCAAACGGCCGTCGCGTACTCCGTGTCGTGGCTGATGCTAACGGACGCGTGCGAGTCAGCATACGCACCGGCCGCCTTGATCAAAGCGACAAGCGGACCGCTCCGTGACGTCGACGCATCATCTCCCGGCCGTATTTCCCGCTCCTCTACGGTATCCTCACGTATCCGTCCGGACGCATCAACCAAGGGGGATCCCGCTGGCGAATCCGCCCCGAAAGTAGCCCGTAGGATAGCAATACTCTGAAACGTGAGGCGACGGTGAGGATGCGCCTTGATAACGGCTTCTTTAGCCGCGAATCTGAAGCAACACGGCGTCAGTCAGCGTGCGCGCCGTTCACCCAAGTCTAGAATGCGAGACCGATGCCGTCGGCTTGCTCTTACCTGCCGGCCATGAACTCCACCGCCCGAGTAAGGCCGGCCGCTCCGGGCGTTAACGTCGCATCCGACCCCACCGATCCCCTCGGGTGGGATGGCGCGTCATGCGTTGTCGGGTCGAGGATGCATCGGAGGATCCGCGCCGTGGTCGGATGCTGGATTTCCTCGGTCGTCAGGATCCGGTGGACGAAGCGGGGCCCCAGCCTGCCCTGTAAGACTCGCCTGATCCTCGCGACGCGACAGATGTCGTTGCCTATGAGGAACGGTAGATTTAGGGGGGGTGGCATGGCGATTGGGTCGGAAAAGTGCCAATCGCTGCCCACGATGCAATTAGGACTTTTTTTCACGTGTTCATTGTTGTTGGTTAGAAGCCGCTTATAGTTCGTGCTGCCCGCGATTTAATCGACGTTGGCCGAGCTGTTTGTCGGCCAGCCGTATGGGTCGGCCATCAATAAGCGCCACTTACCTATAATCACCTGCCGATATGCTCCTAGTAGGCTGCGCGGCCGAGTCATGCGGTGGGCCGAATATGTCATACGATAAAAGTGAGCCGGGACGCTGCAGCCCCTGACTACCATTTACCTACGGAATACATCTCACGACGATCCACCATCCATCACGGACTCGTGCAGATACAGATTAGAACGATGGGGAAACGAAAGTGTCAATCTCGCCTTATTCACATCATAATTATTGCCCGTGGGGCGAGCAGCGCAGTTTAAACAAACAAACTATTACACTAGACAATGTAGTAAATAGAGCAGTCGCATGTCGATTCGTTCCAGTACTGAACCCTTTTCACCCTCCCGCGATGTTGCCCCTGACATAAAAACGCCGTTCCATAAAAATACCTTCGTCTCATGACTTTTGTTAGCACAGCTATCGAAGTCACTTAAAACCAGCTTTCGATATCGAGGTAAAATGCCATGCCAAACGACAGCAATTCGGGCTCATGCGTTTTCCTGGTGCTCCTGGGACTCCTGATGTTCCTGGTTGTCTGTCAAAAGAGGTGCTCTCTCGGCGTCCGTGCCTCGCACTCGCTGTACCGCGGCGGGAACGGCGACTACTACCGTGGCGACGAATAGCACGGCCATTATGGTAAACGCGAAGATCCACTGCAACGAGATGACTTGGTCGAAGAACTGGGCGACACCGATGGCAGCCGCGAGCACGGAAAGGTTAAAGCCCATCGTATAATCCTGCAGCTGGGTGAGTAGCAATACCAAGCTGTTCTACGGGAAGATTTGCCTACTCTGTACGCGACGATAAAGAACATTCCGTAAACAAGAATGCTCCAAATGAAGATATTGCCGAAGATCCTCGCCACTGTCGTCTGGGAATTCGGAACCATGATGGCGCCGTTCCAGTAGATGGCCACGAAGGTCCAGGCTAGCGGTCCCGACACCACTGGCTGATGGATAAATCGGGCATATCTCGGGTGGCGGAAGTAAAGCAAGCTCAGGTTAAAGAAGTTGAGAATGATCATCAACTCAGCCCAGCCGAAGACGGACCGCACGAAGAGCATCACGAATGCGAAGTGGAACAGGTTATTGAGAATAAAGTGGCTGCCGACAGAGCAGGCGGCATTGACATTCTCGATGTTGCCAGAGAAGAGATGAGCAATGTAACCACCTTGGAGAATAAAGAGAACGATCCTAGCGTGAAAGGGTTAGAGACAAGTCAATTCTTTCGTGGCGTGTAACGTTAACTGGATGGACGCTCATACCAGTAGATGCTGGCGATGATATGGTTCATCCGGAAGGCCGTACGGAAATGATCGTTCTGCTTCCAGATCCCGCGCCGCGACCAGACGCCATCGTCGGGACTGTGGAAGGTATAATAGAAGGAGACGACAATGGACAGCAGCCAGGTGATAATAGTCAAGGCCTTATAGGCGATGACGCTGTTCTTGGAGTGGGAATCGCGCTTGGCGAAGGGATTGACTGGAAGACGGGGCAAGACAGCACCGATCAGCAACAAGGACGTTCAATTGCAAGGCAAAGCAGATCACGGCTTACTCTGATTTACGCGCTCCATGGTGGAGGACGACGACGTTGGTTCAGCTCTGGGGTCGAATGAACGAGCCACTACGTTTAGAAGGAAAAAGGAGGGATCCGTTGGAGCAGTGAGCCGACGGGGACGTGATAATTGGAGACAGGCGAGGGTGATGGAATGATGGAATAGGGTATCTATGGGGTTCGGGATCAAGTCAGGTGCTTTTGCTTTCAATGGAATGACGACAGCAAAGTGGTAGTACTACATAGTGGATTCACCGTCCGGCTTCAATGGACCAATCGATGCTGGCGGCGCGGGCAGTGATTCCAATAAGTATCCCGCGACCAACGGAATGTAATGGGTACGTCGGACTCATTGGCCGGCGCGGATGGATCTGGCCGCCATTATTCCATGAGGGGAACTGCCGGCATGTGAATCCAGGTCGCTGTGAGTCGCAGGATGGTTCCGCTTTGTATCCGTGACCTTGGACTACACGCACAGGGACCTCGCTTGTACGGCGAACTCCTCGCGGGCCAAGGCGACAGTACCAAGTACCATCTCGTATGCTGTATGCATGGCGATCCGTCAGGATGGCCCATGAGGTCGACACAGTACAGCGCCCCGGGTTCCAACATGGCATCGCGGCATAGAAATGTGCGGGTAATGCAACTCAGACCGTCGCAGGGTATTCCCTCCCTCAAGTCCCTCCCTTCTCCCTTTGCCCTTTTCCCGTCGCCGGCCATCCCTGTATATCCATGTAAGTGAGGTGTATGCGTAGGTAGGGCACGAACAACACGGCGGCAACACCGTAGATAGTCCATCGCGAATAGTAGCAGTACTGTGAGAGCTCTCTAAACCGAGAGACTCTGTCAGTTTTGTTGCCACGGCCATTCACTTTCGCGATATGTAAACAGCCACGAGCATTCCTAGCTTATACCCATCTTCTCACGACGCCACACACCATCCGACATCCCCCACCGCCAAGCCAAGAGCGGATACATCAACGTGACGTCACAAACGCTCTCCATTTCCTATTCGCCATCATGGGAAATTTGGCTGCGAAGGACAGACGCGTGTGCTGTGCGATCTTGTGCTCCGGCTGTATTAGTGCCGTTCGTGCACCGGAGAATATGAGAGTCTGATTATCTTTTACCGACCGTGAACACCGTCTCTTGACAGGGCAGCCACACCGTACAATCATTCTCCACGTCCGAGTCCCTTATATATCACTCCCTTGTGCGGAATGTTCTGGCTCTATGCATGGCACTTTCATAGTCACTAGGCGGCGGATGGACGCTAGCTTGCTGAAGCATCTCCCCACCGTTGAGAGACCATTTTCTAGGGAGCCACCTTGATGGCCTCACCTGCTTCCACGAAACACACCGGATGTCGCCGTTGAATCATCCGTTTATTTCTTGAACTGTGATCTTAGGGGTTAGGACATCTGTCGAGAGATTTCATTCCCTGGTTTAAAATCTCGACTGCGATGACCGTGTGGAGTGATGTTTGACCCAGATCGGTCGTGGCGCAGCGTCGACGGCGATAAATGCCGCCTGACTCTTTGAGCTACTCCCGTGCCTATTGGGGACACATACCCCCAACACGCTGCAAGCGAGGTTGCAATATCGTGTCGAATTATGTCTAGGTACCCTTGACAGTAAAGCGAGTGAGCAGGCAGGGTCAGGTAGGGTCGAATTGATCTTCGCGTTCTGGATATACGATCGCGCAAAGTTGTCAAGCCATCCTTGGGCTCTTTCACGCCTCTGACAAGAGTCGGCTGACAAGTGGATGGCTTTTGTCGATTTGGCTAGGTTCAAAATGCAGGACGCATCCTCGTATCCTCATTCCCACCAGTCTGCAATCTCAGGCCTCGGTGCATTGACGGACAATCCCACAGAGGATATCTAGTCCGCCAACTTGCCACAACCCAGAAGAATTCCACGCAATAAGGAGGATTGTAACCCATCTACAAAGACATCATCGCCCAGGCCCCCTCAGTCAAATCGGCTGATCAACTGCGGTCCATCTGAGTCCACCTATATTTGCATCTGCCCGCTCCAGCCACAGACCTAAATGCGAACCTCTCTGGGATTTGGTGATAGGGCTTCCGTCCGACGTGGAGATCCCAGTACCCTCGCCACAGTAATCTCGGCGCGAGCGAAACGAATAAAATCCTATCCGCCCGTGACAATTTACTCGATGTGGCCTGTACTCACTCAAGTTTCTAGGGCCCAACACCAGCAAACCCTTCCACGGTCAGTCTCCCGGCCGTTGCGTCGAAAAGGTAGCTTCAGTGCGAGTGAGGAGCCGACACAGCCCCTATTTCATCCTTCGATTCACTCAGTCAATCGCCGTACCGCAACGAGGCCCACCTTTGCTCGGGCACAATCCCGAATTCCGACTTCCTGCTATCCACCGCTGTTTCCAGCCCGGTTACCCGTCAGCGTTCTTGATGGGACCGGCCGTATCCCGCCAGGGGATCATTGATGATCGTCACGCCGGCATTATGATCGAAAACCCTTGTGACAAATCTGCACTGGCTTTTTGACCCCTCGTTATCTCATTAAGGATTGAAAATGCCACATACAGAGCGTCGCGCGCGAACCAAAGGCTTATCTGGCACGGACGCGTTACCCGCAATCCCAGAAGCCGCCAAAAGGTGAGAGGGCTCTGTCGACAAATCGAATACCGAATTACCTATTTCGAGTGGTTTCGTATCCGGTTTGCCTCCGAAACGCAATGTTCATGGTTGTCGTCCGATTTCGACGCGCATTGCCGGGCGCGGCATGAAAATTTCTATGGGAGCGACTGTACTTCGCAACGACCGCACGCCGACAAAAGGACATATATTGGATTGCATCTCTGCATTGGCTCTATTCAACAAGATGGGACTTCCAATCGATTCGAATAGACTCGTAGCCAGCACCGCGTACAGGTGACATAGACCGTCTTTGCTAAGCCCGAGGTTGGGGCCTAAGAGGTCTGTAGACCCAGCGTAGTCGGGGTGGTATACATATAGTTGGAGGATCTGACTGCACGTAGAGCCACTCACCGCTGTCACTTGGTTGAAGTTGAGGTTTGGAAGCGATTCTCTCGTGGATGTCTACCTCGGTTTAGGTGGTTTACGCGTTGGAGGGTTCGTCGGTACAGACAGAACAGGTATAGCAGTAAACATCATTAACGCGTTACCGATCTTACTGGGCCGCCAACTTGAATCGGCCACCCGCCTAAGCAGGTGGTAGGTAGGTGCTAATTAGAGGATGTCGCGGGTAGGCCATTCACTAAAGTCCACCAGTGGCCGACGGAGCATGGCCTGGCCAGTGCATTGCGGGATCATAGAAGGTACCTTGATACCTCCTGGTAGATAACCAACCCATACCTGGGAATCTTCTATAGAGTCATCTCTTGCGACTTCGGGTCCCATACCAGCTGTTCTCGTCCAAAGAGATAGATTACTTCGATAGATGGATCTTTCCGCTCTCCAAATGCCTACCTAGGTAGGTATCTAATCGATTGCTTCAGAACTTTTTACACCACCCAATTCTCCAACTACCTACCCGCCAACAATACAGCGCCGCCCAAGTGGTGTGCCTTGTGGTGTCTGTGGCATCCTCATGTCGTTGCGTTCAATCGACATTGAATACTGTCGCCACCAGAATCTCGCATGGCTGCTCAAGAATGGCATAGAATCCCAACATACTGCAGCACCGACACCACAAGCCGGGCATCTCGGAGAAGCGAAGATGGCGCAAACAACAAGCACGTCTCTTCATTAGGGTTGCCCGTCGATCACTACCTACGCCACTGTCTAGTGAAGTTACCTTCCCATAACGCACGTTTAAGAGGATACCCGCGATCCAGTTATTGACGTTCGAGCAAGTTTCTTGCGGCAAAAGTGCAACTATTCACACACTGGATTTCCCACCAGGCTCGAACAAGGGACAGGGTCACCTGCAACACTTCACAGCCAGAAGAATCGAGTTGCATTCTAGAAAGCCAAGCAAAGTGATATCCTCCCTGTAGTAACTATCGACACCATCCTGCTGACAGTTGAGGTGATTGACTACTGGCTGGGATTAAGGGAGCACTGCCGCCCCAATATCGGCACGACCGCCTCACCCAGAATTCGCATCCTTCATTGGTGACATGTGTCTATACCCCAGACTGATCTGATCGTCGATCTTTTCTTCCAGAAGCCCTTATTTCCACCAACTCGCAGCCTGCCTCAAGTATTTCCCTACATATTCGAGCAAAGCGACGCATTTTACCACAGCCATCATTTTACAGACCATAGAATTAGCATGGACGGCAACCAGTACGTTGAGGAACGATCCCACATAGCAAATACGGACTTCATCCAGTTGGTACGACAATAATACGGTAGCCTCTCCATCAGCACCGGTCGCAATCTGGCAAGGTAGATCGGATTTCCCAGAGATTCCAGTCGCTCAGGCGGCTGCAAACCTCTTTGTGGCAGTTTGCTACTCCATCTCGTAACTACGGAGCAGATTATCTCGCATTATTGAAAGACTGCTCAGGAACGGCTCAATGTTAATTACATCTCATCTGCCTATTCTTATTTACCAAAGCAGACAAGCTCTTCCAGGCTAAGGTTTCTATCTGTGACTTACTGTATTCTTGAGAAGGGGGGGAAACCACCCTAGCCTTCTTGAAGTAAATTCCTGTTTCACCCGTGCCATTCTACGGTCAAAACGAGGCTAGGATAGATCTGGCGCGACACTTCTATTCGAACCAAGATGCACCCAAAGTGTATGAGCCACGCGTCCTAGAAGAGCTTTATCCAATTAATCACTCCACTGGCGAAAGCCTTTTGCATTTGCCCAGGGCATGCCTGTACCTAGGTAGCTGCCTGGTTCGCAGAGCGCGAGCCATCCGCGTATTTCCCATGTAATTAGTGGTGATGTTTTGGTGGTTTGGGGGCGACATGCCGTACCAGTTCTGAATTCCCCGCGTTGCAGAATAACCCACAAGGCATCCAATCCTAAGGCTTTATCCTAAGCTAGCAGCATATGTCTCTCGACTTGTCAACTGCACTTACAAGATAATGGCATGGAATACAGGCTACCATTGCAATGCGCCCGACAGCTTTATAAATAGAGATGTTCGCCTTCATTCAAAATCTCCGTTGGATTGCCCTGAACGTGCCACCGCTATCGTCAATACTTCCCACTCGAGTTACTGTACTGACGCGTGTGGAAACCCGCTTCCCCCTTTTTTCCAGTTCTGTTTGGACCCTGAGCAAGTGATATGGCCCACGTTGACCAAGTCCACCACGTTTACATCGCCGTCATGGGCGTCACTGGTGCTGGCAAGAGCTCTTTTATCTCAAGTTGCACCGGAAAGTATGTGAAAATCGGCCACGACCTGAAGTCCTGTAAGTTGTGTCGAACTTATCTGCCAGGCCGTAACAAGAAGTTGACACCCCCTGAGGCACTGCCGACGTTGAAGATGTCTCCTTCATGCTCAGCCCCACAATCTGGGTGCACCTCATCGACACCCCAGGTTTTGACGACTCGACGAGATCGGATGTGCAGGTTCTGCAAGATATTGCCCACTGGCTTAGCATGTCCTTCAAGAACGGCATCAAACTGAGCGGCATCATTTTCCTCCACCGCATCTCTGATACGAGACTGGGCGGGTCGGCACGCAGGAATTTAGTCATGTTCAAGAAATTATGCGGCGAGAAAGTCTTCCAGTCCGTTGTCCTTGCCACGTCTATGTGGTCAAAGGTTGAGGCTGAGGAAGGAGATCGCCGTGAGCGGGAGCTGATCGAGACAGATGAATACTGGGGCTTCATGTGCAAAAGGGGTAGCAGAGTCTTCCGTTATATGAACAGTAAGGAATCAGCCCGGGGCATCGTAACCTATATCCTCTCCAAGCACATGAGGGTCACGCTCGATATCCAAGATGAAATCGTCAATAGGAACCAAGAGATTGACGAGACATCCGCCGCACACGAGCTCAACGCCGAAATCATCCGCGAGAGGAAGAAGCACCTGGCCGAACTGGAGGCGATGCGCTATCAGATGCAGGAGGCGATATCCGAGCGGGATGTGGAGTTGCAGCAGCAATTCAAGGAGGAGATCGACATTCTCCAGCAGAAAATCCGGAACGGCCAGGAAGAACAACACAAACTCACGGAGTCCCTGAAGGAGGTCGATATGCGTAAGGAAGAGGAGTTCCGTGCCTTCCGCGATAAAATCGAGAGAGAACGCCAGCAGGAGCGCGAGCGGTACGAGCGAGAGTGCAGTGAGTGGCGGGCTCGCATTGCTCGGCAGGAGACGGCGCTGAAGGACCGGGAGCGGCAGGAGATGGAACGACTAGAAGCGGAGAAGGCAAGCCGGGCGGAGATGGCCCGGAAGCAGGACGAGTACCGTCGGGCCATGGAGGCGCAGCGGGAGGCCGACAAGCAACAATGGACCAGGATGGAGGAGAATCATCGAAAGGCTAAGGAAGAATGGGACGAGCAGGCTCGCCGTATAAAGAGCAGTAAGTGCCTGTCCTGCTCGCGTTTTGAAGCAGTTCCTGATCACACCGAGTTACAGGGTCGTTCTGGACCAAGGTTGCCGATTTTTTCATGGACATTCTGACGTAAAATGGAGAATGTCATGGTTAGCGGGTAAACAGCCGCAAGAACTAACGGGCTGGACTGAGGACGGAAGGATCTTCTCATTAACCTCAAGGTGAGATATACCTATGATCGAGGCATACTTCTGCTTTACCCCTTGGCTGGCTAGGGAGCGGCTTCATGCCACATAGTGTACCCACTGGCTGCTAATTTGGGCGAAAGCGGATGAAGATGGGCTCGGCCGGGCCGGGCCGGCGAACTCAGAGAGGTGGTAACTGTGAGAATGGAAAATTGTCATATGAAGGAAGTTTCCCGTGCTAATTCGAGCAGTATCTCTTCATCCTGGGTTACGTTTCTGTTTTCTTAATGGTGAAGCGCATATCAGTTACTATGTCACGTTGTCTCGTCTCTCTCCTTTTGCCCCGGGCCAACACAGCGACTGCTTTCTTTACTGATCTCCTCAAGGTATTGGCTTGCGACGTCAATCGGGAGGGTGGCAGGCAACGCAGTCAAGACAAAACTAGAATCCACCGGTATATCCGTAAAACCCCTCCTCAATCCCGTCGTCGGTGGGGACCGGAAAACCGAACCGTGACGACGGGGATAATCATGATCGGCCTGTGTTGTTGTTTACGGTTTGGTGGATGACTGGTGCCTAAAGTCGATGTGAGACGAAGTTACGCGTGAACCCAAAGTCGTCGCACTCCCTTTCATTCCTCCACATAGGCACCTACTGACCTACACAGCATGTGTTTCGCTGTGAAATCCTTTGTGGTGAAATCAAGCGTTAGGCAGCGCCATTCTGTACACTACATTTCGTAATGTGTTCCAGGTCTGCAAGTAACATCGTAAAATATAAACACAGCGGCTTGAAGGGGTCACTGTCAATTAAGGAAAGGGAACCCTGCTGGTCCCTGAGAGTTCCCTTCCTGCAGAGTCGGGTCCTGGTAGTTATTCCGATAACCATTGTACGGAGTACGTAGCTTACCTCCAGTCGAGACAGGCTTGAGTCCGTAAGTTGCCGGCAGCTGACTACGCCAATTACCTATTCAGAGGGAGACGAAATGGGATCTCTGCGTCGTCGGGTAATTTATGACCATCTACGTAGCTCTGCAGCACAGTACAGAAAACAGCGGCAACCTGGTCCAGTTGTCTCGCGGATCCCATCAGTAGATAGATATGCAGCCACGACCATGGGCATGGCATGGCGCACAGAGTTATTGGCGGTGAAAATCTCGTGATGGGCCCTGTATGTAGGTAGCATTTCTGTCCATATACAGTGCACGCCGGCCATCGACACGCAGCCACCGGAAGATCAACTCCTAAAAGAAGTTGAGAGGAACATCTTTGTGCGCTGCCGATATCGCTCAGGAGCCATTGCCTTATGCATCATGTACGTAACCGTAGATGCAATAGAAAAGACACCTAAATCCCGGACTCAGAAGGCAATACTTGCTATACGGCAGCGCAGGATACCATAGTAGAGTCTCATAGGATTTGGGCTCCTTTTCCCTTCTCTCTCCAGTCGGATACACCGACGTCTGATGGTCTCTTCATCATCGCTGTGATGACCACCGGTTTGCATTGCATTGTTCAGGTAGAGGCCAAAATTGCATTGTACATATTCCGTACTTGCGTCCAGCTTAATTCGAAGCCAGAGAGTTATAGTGTAAGTCCGGTGAAAAGATTGGTGGCCAACAACACAAAAGAGGTAGGTAGAGCTTCGCCTCGTGACTGACTCGCATTGTCTGGGGTAGGCAAGCGGTGGGTTTGTATCCGAGACCCCTCAACCACTTTTAAAATAGCGTAACGGCTTGTCTGGGTACAACGCTGATCTGATCGCCGACTTTAAAAGATAAGGATAATGTCAGTATTACTCAATACTGTGTTCGTCGTTCGAAGTCCTCGGCCACTTCACCTACCCATCACACTGCTATGAGATGTAGTTAGTAGCTCTCTCCGTTTTATCATCTTACAGCCAAGTATTCCGCACAAACCCAGGATGCGAAATGGGTATAGATGGCATTTCGTATGGCTACAGAATTACCATAATGTACCGGTGTCTGAGAGACTGGGATATGTGGCACAGTGTGGACGGGACGGTGTGCTCCAGGGGGAGGTGTACAAATTACACCGGGTCTCCCGGTCGGTCTACATCTTGGCGCGTAGCGTAGTAAGCGTGGATTCGGCGACATCGTAAGTGACCGATGCCGAAAGCTTAGAGTCTCTATGAGTTCGCCAGACAACCCTGACTCGTCTGGGCCATGGAATTGGCGCCTTGCGACAAATATAGTCTTTGTCGTCAATGACAGGAACCCTCCTACGACTCACCAACCCGGGACAAAGAGACGCCGGAACGGTGTCGGCCATCCCGTAGAAGTCAGCTGCACATTACCCCACACCATGGTAGAGTCAGTACCATCCGGTTGATTACGTACCGTGAAACGGAAATGCAATCACACCGTGGCCAAAAAGGATCAGGGTACCGCATTCAAGTCAGCTGCAGAGTTGCGGCGACTGATAAATCAGACACACCCGTCGAATGATAGCCCTCATCGACGATCGGTGGGGACCAACGAGGTCCATTAGTGTGTATACATACCGTGTTATCAGAAACGGCGTCCCAATTCAGGCTAGAGAAGCGGAGTCCGACCGGTCTGCACTCTTGGCTGACGGCGCCTATAACCAGTCTGTAGACTGTAGACACAGCGAAAGCGAGGACACAAAAGTCCAAGCGGTAGCGTCGGTACCGGTACCACAGTACGTTTGGCTGCGCACCCTTTGCTAGTACTGGACAACTCCGGTTCGTACGAATTCGTGCGACTCCACCCCCCTAGGGATTGAGCGTTCCCACGACGAAGAGGGAGCATTGGTACTTGAGGTCTTTCCCTTCCCCCAAATACCCAACGCTCCTGTCGGATTACTCCCTACACCTCCGGTAAAGACACCGTACAAACAATACACAATTTCAAGCCCATAGGATAGCTCGTCAGCCACCATGAACACATTTGAACTGCTTGTAGGCGACATCAGAAAGGTCCTAGGGCCGTCGTCGGGATTGAATTCTGAAGATGTCGACGTCGAAGATCTAACGCACTTGATGGAGCGTTACTCGTCGAACGTCAAAGAATGGGCGCCGTATGCCTTGTCAAATGAGAACATGGCCTATACTCGGAACCTCGTCGACGAGGGTAACGGGAAAGCCAATTTGGTATGTCCGCCAGCAATAGTAGAAATGTCTTTCTCATGTTGCTTTGCTAACCCATACCCTGTACACAGCTCATACTCGTTTGGACTCCTGGCAAAGGCAGTCCTATTCACGACCACGGTAATGCCCACTGCTTGATGAAAATCCTTTACGGCAACCTCACCGAGACACGGTACGACCTCCCGGGCGGCGACACAGAGAAGCCCATGGAAATCAAGTCGCAATGTGTGCATAAGGAGAACGCCGTTGCGTACATGTCCGACCAGCTAGGGCTGCATCGCATGTCTAATCACGGTAGCGATTATGCTGTCTCCCTACACTGTAGGTCTTCCGTAGCCGTTTCGACATTTGCAACCCTATAGCAGCTTAGCTGACTCTCTACTTAGTGTATACACCGCCTAATGTAGCCAAACGGGGGTGTAACATCTTCAACCCGCAGACGGGAAAGAAGACACACGTGCCCAAGTGCGCCAACTACTCAGCGCACGGGAAACGATTGTCGGAGTGATGGTGTGATGATGACTGAAACTTTCTCGCGTGTTTGCTTTTAATGGGCGCCCTGGGACTTGATTTGGATTGGCGAATGGAGGAAAGCAGGGACAGGAAGGGAGAGAAGCGAGATTCTTTCGAGGACTTCAGCGAGCAAAAGTCCTGGCATTGGTAGACGGATGCCCGCATTGGAGAGAATGTACGATAGGAGCAGCAGTAGCAGCGTAGCGAAGGAGGAATGGTGCCATGATTGTTTAGAAATAAGAACAACACTTTGTTGCAACGTCCGGACACGATGGATTTCGTGAATTCAGGCCGAAGGGATGAAGTGACGTTGGAAAGGGAAGAAAAAGGTAATTGAGCCTCATGTCAAACGTTTCTTAGGTCCTCATATCAAGTCTAGCCTAAATTGCGCCATAGCAGATTGCCGCTGAATTGTGTGTCGGCTGTGATGGCGTGATGGGAAGATGCCGCCTAACAAGAGTTGCTACAGAGGGAGTTTTCCGACGGCCGCGCCGACAGCCGCTCCACAGCGCCGAGCGCCCCATAAATTGCCCACAACAAAAGCGGCTTTCGGATGTGGTTATTGTATGGGGTGTGCACCTAATGTATTCCGTACAAATGTGCAAAATATAGTTGACAGGTATGTAAACTTCAAGTATGACTCCAAATGCCCATGTCCTTTCAATAACTATCACGGACGTACTCGAGCGTGACTACTACGCATAGTTAGCACTGCGGGCGGTGTTGTTTAGCTGACAGGCGGCAATCGGCCCGCTTCCGGCTGCCACAACCGGCCATGCCTCCGGCCGGCGGATCGCACCACCATGCAGTCCGGCGGTCGGCCACTGTAGCGAGCATCACTACGGTAGTCGCCTTCAAAGAAAATGCTTAATTTTCTGAACGTAGTGATTCTTCAATTTTCGTAAAATCTATCATCAATCGGCCTGTTAGGCCGGGATAGCCATCAGTCATACGCCATGATAGCCCGACAAACCAAGCAAGCTAACATCTTCTAGCTGAACAACCAACCCCTTTTGGATATCCACAATCGCAGCTGAAGTGATCACCACGCAAAACACCAAGCGAGTTCCGTCAAATCTTACTCTGCCGGCTCTGTTTATGCGACATGGCAGCCATCGCTGTTATGGAAGAGGCGCTACCAGCATCATCTCGACCTTTCCGCTAGCCTCCGACATCACCAGCACGTCTACCACTTTTTTGCGAGCCTCTTTATATTATAGCCTCGTTCACTACTACGAGACCCACCATGCTATGAAACTGTGAAGCGTTCTTGATCCCGCGGACTGATGGTTCAAATGTGAGAGGCCATGACAGCCTAAAACGGGCCGATTGCAGCTCTGATAGCGAAAGGGGCATTGCGGTATGGTCATGCTCTGCTACCTACGAAGGGCACGGAATACGGTTTTTGTTATTCTACACTTACACAGTTGACAGTTGACTGCCTAGTAGGTGCTAGATAGTGTGTGACAATTTATCAGAATATCTATCTGCCTGGAATGTAGCGGAAGATGCCCATAAACCGGATACTTATACCTAACTGACGTAAGTGATGGCCGTGTCACGTGATGACGCGATTAGGGGAAGGTACCCGTGACCGAGGGGAAGTCCGAACGCGTCACAAAACTTTGAAGCTTCCACTTGTTGCCCTATGTCATGCTAGCTCCTTTTCCCCACGAACAACACAACCCACTCGATTCTTCGTTCGCAGTCCTCCCATATCGGTTTCACTAGTCGCTCATTCGGCTGCGTACCTCATCTCGACACTCTCTCTGCTGGACCGTTCACAATGCCCCGCAAACGGCCATCATCCTCTGACTTGGCTGCAAAGCAGCCAAGTGATAAAGTAGCTCGACACAACGAGATCCGCGGCCAACCGGCTGCTCTCAACATTTCGCTGTCGTCCTCAATGCCATCACAGAGCATCCCTCTATCTTCAACACCATCACAGAGCATTCCCCCGTCTTCACTTGGGTTTCTTAGTCAGTTGGATCAAGATCCTGCAGACGATGCCACACCCGAGGCCTTACTAGAGTACTACGGGAGTCATGACGGAAAAATAGTCGGAGTCAGGTACTATGACGCGATTGTAACGCCAGGTGAGTCGATTGTGTGCTGCCGAGAACCCAACAACGTTTATGATAGCAATGCTATCCGTGTCGACAATATCATGGGAAGTCAGATTGGCCATATACCTCGTGGTCTCGCCATGCTTTTAGCACCTTACCTCGACAGCGGCGAGATCATGCTAGATGGAGTGCTCAATGGCCACAAAGGCCCCTATGATTGCCCAATTCGTCTTTACTTCTACGGTCCCAGCGATCCCCGCACCCGCTTGGAGCTTGAAGCCAGGCTGAAAGCCGACAAAATCTTGAAAGCTACAGAACTAAAGAGAACCAGACAAGAAGCGGAAGCCCAAAGGGCCATTGCCCGGGCGGTCAGAGATGACTCAGCCGCGCTGGGTCTTGGTTCCTTAGATCATACTCAATCACGTCGACAGGTCCCAGAAGCCGAAGTCATGGCTTTCCACGCAGACCCTAGCGCCATGGATATTCTCAATATGGATGAAGCCGCGCTGTCAGCACTGCCCCAGGCTGCACAGCCCGATACAATCAAATCCGAGCTCCTGCTTCACCAGCTTCAAGTAAGACTAATATGCTTTTGGCCTGCTTACCTATTTCTAATACCTGTTAGGGCCTCGCCTGGATGGAAGCTAAAGAAAGTCCTCAACTACCTTCACCTGGGTCAACCGATGTAGTCCAGTTATGGAAGAGAGTCGCTGGAGGCAACTTCCAGAACCTCGCTTCTGGTCACGTCACACAGCAACGCCCTCATCTTCTCTCTGGTGGTATTCTCACCGATGAGATGGGCCTGGGAAAGACTCTTCAAACAATCAGCTTAATCATGAATGGCGGGTTTGGGAGCGGCCCAACATTGATTGTTGCCCCAACCGGCGTTCTGAGTAATTGGGAGCAGCAGTTTGCTGAACACGTCAAAGCGGATCATGTGCCTCGAGTCTTGAGATATCACGGCTCATCCAAGTACCATCAGTTCAAAACGGCCGACATACTTCAATATGATGTCGTCATTACCAGCTACGGAATGATTGCCAGCCAATTTGGATCGGCAAACTGGACTGCCTTGTTCAGCGTGGACTGGCGCCGTGTAGTGCTTGATGAAGGACACGTTATTAGAAATCCCAACACGAGGAACTCGAAAGCTGTCTGCAAGTTACAAGCCCGATCTCGATGGATACTGAGCGGAACCCCTTTGTAAGCGATAAGCCTAAACACCGTTTGCTCTGCTGACGATTACTAACTACGCTTGACATTAGTGTCAACAATACAACTGATTTCTGGTCCGCCCTCTTGTTCTTGAAGATCAGCGGCGGAATCCAAGAAAAGAGTATCTTCAATGTTAAAATCGCTCGGCCACTTGATGGTATCATCAAAGACAAGGACAGCCAGGCTAGACTCAAAATCCGTGGAGAAGCCCAGTCCCTATTCCAAGCATTAGTCCAGGACCTGTGCCTCCGCCGCAAGAAAGATATGGCGTTCATAAATCTTAAAATGCCGGAGAAGACCGAATACGTGCATCGTATTCGTTTTACTAAGCTAGAACAGCTTCGATACGACAAGATGCTGTAAGTGCTAAGGTTTTCTTCATGCGTAAATTTGCTAATGATAGGCTAGTGCGGAAGCTCAGGATATTTTGCAGCAGTTCCTATCGCGGTCACATGGAGGCAATGAGAACCTCACGCACGATCGCAACCAGGAAGGCGACCTTGACGTGAAGTTTGTTAGTGTGTTGCAGACACTTCTTCGCCTGAGACAAATGTAACACCCACAACAGGGGATCACAACTCTTAGCTCAGCTAACCGTTTATAGGTGCGACCATTGGTCTTTGGCCGGGTCACGAGTCAAGGATATCCTCGGAAAACTTGGCAAGGAAGGCCTTGTGGCACTTACACCGGAAAATGTTCAGATTTTGTTGGATGCTCTGGCTGAAGCCATCTTGGTCAGTGAGGAGTGCCCGATATGCTATGACCCAATAGATATTCACGACCCGGTCATAACCGCCTGCAAGCATCGTTTCGGAAGAAATTGTATTGTCACCGCACTCAAGAGGCAAAACAGATGCCCAATGTGCCGCCAGGGCGTGCTGGAAAAGGATTTACTTGAGCCTCGGCCTACCACGACAGAGGAGCCCGTAAATGCAGACGTAGACTCCGATCGACGAAGCTCCAAGACGGATCAGCTTGAGATACTCGTGGAGAAACACCTTCAAGACCCCAAATCCAAGGTGGTTATTTTCTCTCAATGGACATCATTCCTCAACATTATCGAAGCCATTTTCGTTGAAAAGAACATTAGTTGCGTTCGCCTTGAAGGCAAGATGGATGTCAAAAAGAGAGATGAAGCCGTCAAGAAATTGAATGATGATCCGGAGACCCGAGTCATGCTCGCGAGTCTGCATGCAGCTGGTGTCGGTATCAATCTGACAGCAGCTGATACTGTCATTCTAACCGACTGCTGTGAGTTACGGTAGACCTTGGGCCTGAGTAAATAAGCTAACGCGAGTTCAGGGTGGGCACCCGCCATAGAGGACCAGGCTGTTGATCGAGTGCACCGAATTGGCCAGCTCCGACCGGTCACAGTCCACAGGTTGATCATGGAGGGATCTGTTGAATACGGTGTGCTTGATATCCAGGCCGAGAAACGCAAATTAGTTGCGCTGGCGTTCCAGGATGAGAATTACATGCGCAAACAGGATGGCACAGTAGGAGATGTTCAACGTTTGCTTTACGGTCGAGACAATTCCGGCCACTGATCTTGAGTTTCCGAGTTCAATACTCATCATTACTGTATAATATGGCTGAAGATGGCATATACGGTTGGCTTGAAGGTACGGTACCTAGATGGATGTGGCTGCAAAGCTTTTAAACCTCGATACATGTAATTGTAATTCGCCGACTGTGCGGCTCTGGCTCATAGCTACAAAAAAATAACTGTTCTTTCGCTAATTTCGCACCCATACGGGCTTTGCTAATCTTCAGTTGGAAAGGCAGCTATATTTTGATTAAGTCTCGTGAGACTGGACATCACACTGAGAAGTCTAGTTGCAACTAAGGATTGGTTGACCCTAGTTGTTTAGCGATGCCGTCGATCGGAAGACAGTAGGGCGTTTGCTTCTTGATGGAGATTGGGGGTTATAGGTATTGAGACAGACTGTATAGGACGCCGCCCTCATTGAACCTAGGTGAAGTAGTTGATCCTTTGATGGTACGGGACAAGGCTAAAGTAAAGCTAAAGAACGACATCTCCCGACGTTGGATTGCTGTACGAGACTCTAGACTTCTATGGAGCGTATATTGAGGGACATGTGTTTGATCTATACTTTCTTAGAGTACGTAAGTTTGCTGAACTAACCCTCTCTCGTATGTTCTATCAAGGCAATGTATGGGAGAAACAGTATTATTGTGTTAGCCCGAGGCTTATCCCGGGGAGTTTTGCCTCTTGCGATATATGTTGTTGGGAGAGTCGGCACTCCCTTTCTCTGCGTCCCTTGGCCCTGCTCAGTGCCCGACTATTGCTCTAGACGTATGGGAGGGACACTAAACCATACGCCCGCCTTGCGACAAAGGGGTTCAAATCCCAATAGTGAAAGCTATTCAAATTACTGGGATATTGAATCTCGTCAGCACGGTAAATCCTGCATCGCGACCGTCACATGAAGTCACCAAAGAGCTACTACACGCTAGAAAGGGGTTTACTCGAGAGCAGAAGCTAGGGAAGCGAGCATACCACCTCAGTCACAAAGCGTAGCACTAGGTAATGCGCTTAAGTGTATCCTTCGGCGGCCCTGGATCCAGTAACTGGCACCCGGCTTCCGATGAGAATTCCTGGCTGTTTTTGTCTACCTGGATATCGCCAGCGAAGGTCCCCAGTAATAACATGGCGGCCCAATAGCTAGTATCTTAGTTACTTGAATACGGCGCAGTTCTCCCACCAGGGTGATCACATGACTGGTATGGCGTTTGCCCTTATCCGCTGGATCTCTCGGCATCGAAGATAAAGGCTTTCTATGATTCCGCGCGGTTCCGATTGGTGCGATACTGAAGTTGCTGCAATCGGAGGATATAATAGCTAGCTTAACCTATCTAGCGGCTGTCTTTGTAGATTACCAACTCATGACATGAAGGTCATATGAGCGGTGCGGGATCCAAGACGCAGAAGCTTCATTCTCTGCCCGGGTTGCCAACTAGCATCCGGAGGGTCAAGATGTTGAATAACGGTGACCGGACAGAAGTCCATGAACACAACTGCGGATTCCGATCCTGATTATAGAGGCGGAGTCGAATTACGCTCCCTGATCCAATCCTTTGTTCCGCCGTCAAAGCTGCTTACACGTGTGTGGTCACAGTCGAACGATTGGAACGCAGCCTTTTGATTCTCGGACGTAGTCCCGGGTTAACTCTGGAAACGGCTTCGGGTGTAACGGCTTTTGCGGTAGAGTACCTACACCGTACGTAGGAGATGGCGTCATGATGGGACAAATATCCAGGTCGGCCACCGGTTCTGGTCGACCATACCACCTGACTAACCACTAGATGGATAGAAGTGTTGGGGGCGGTCACTAGTTAAATCCCACTATTGGCCGAGCCCGGCTGACGGCCAGCCAGGGCCAGTAGATTAGGTGGGATGGTGCAAGCACACTCAGCTGGAGACGGAGGATGCGTGACGAATGCGCTGACCTGGGAAGGGGCGGTGCTGAGCAGTGAAAGCTAATTTCCTGCGCATGCGAGACCCCAAGGTACAGTACAGAAACACCGTATCCATGACCAGACACTGTCCCGATAAATCTCGCGGCGGATTTACCTACCACATCTGTCCCTTCTCTGCGCTGCTCGTCTTCGTTCTCTTCTTCGTCATTCACTCAACCGGCGAGTCCGCTCATCCGCCCGTTGATTCCCATCTGCCGCTTTCCGCATCACAGTTCGTTGTTGCCGGCCCTGGAGGCATAGTCTGCGCGCGACCCGTATTCCTTGCCAGTGTACGAAGCAATACATCAGGCCTGAAGTACCATAGTGGACTTATCCTTTAGGACGTCTATTGGTGTGTCATCTGTCGTCATCACCTTTGGCAAAGAGACGCCTAGCGACCTGCTAGTTACTGGGAAGCCCTCGTTTACCGATCTCGATCTACCAAGGCGACGGACATCCGGTTTCCTCTCACTTTCGTTTCTCTGCCTGTTCCTCCCCCCCTCTTTGCCACGATGTCTTGGGAACTTACTCGCCGCCGATTAATTCGGACGGTGAATAGCAAGTTCATTTTCGACCGCATTGTACGTCCCACCACATCCAGTTCACCATCCAGGACACCACCGCGACAGTACCAATTCGACTTGTCGCATTACTCACTGACACTCATGATGCTGACTCCTCTCCCGCAATCATAGCCTGTACTCCATGCGTTTATCTTCTTTATCGAGATGGGGCTTATTGCACGACTGGCATCGCGCTATAATGCCTACTTCGATGAACGCCCAGGTATATTGCCATTTCTGTATACATCCACCCGCATGCACACTCTATGGCACACTCTTGTGCCAGACAGTTCGCGCCTGCGCCTGTCTACCAGTCAACACTAACATGCTGATGCTTGACAACAGTGCTCACCATGATGGTGACCAACGCCGTATTGGGTGGCATCGCGGACACTGTTGCCCAGACTATAACCACTATTAAGCAACGCAGCAATCGGAAACTTAGCAGTGGCGCGAGAGACGACCCGGTATCGATAGAATTCCAAGAGCTGGGCAGGAAAGATTCACGGAGCGGCCATGATTGGCAGCCTGACCCTAGGTCTTTCACGACTCCTTTCGACTTCGAGCGCTTGACGAGGTTCATGGCCTACGGTTTTGCCATGGCCCCCATTCAATTCAAGTGGTTCGGCTTCCTTTCGCAGGCTTTCCCCATCACCAAGACCAGCGCGTTTGTCCCTGCGCTCGAGCGGGTAGTGGTGGATCAGGTCGCGTTTGCGCCAGTCAGCGTTGCCCTGTTTTTCTCGGTCATGACAGTCGCGGAGGGCGGTGGCCGTCGCGCTGTGACGCTCAAGCTAAAAGACATGTATCTGCCGACTTTGAAGGCGAACTACATGGTTTGGCCAGTTGTGCAAATCATCAACTTCCGGTTAATGCCTGTGCAGTTTCAACTTGTGAGTAAAGCCACAATGCCTTTGCATCACATGGTGTCCGGCTCCGGACTCATACTAATGGTCTTGAATAGCCTTTTGTGTCTACTATTGGTATTGCATGGACAGCATATCTCTCTCTCTCCAACGCATCAGAGGATGATGCGCTGCAGCACCAAAATGTTGCCCCTTACTCACCCAACATCCGTCTCGAGTAAATGCGAGATTCGCCGTCTACATCACTCGATGCCGACTTGCCAAATTGGTCCATCGGACTTCGACGAGTAGATTCCGATTGATGTTTTGTTCGTGTGTCCTGGCGTTCAGCGGCGTTGTAGTTCGGATCTTGGGGGATGGGCCTCTCTGGTTACTGTTCGATAGAGGTGCAGCGTACACGCATCAAAATGCCTTGATGGGTGAAGCCGCGACGGCATAAGACGACCTCGGAATGTAGACATTGGACTGGGGATTTGCCGGCTAGTTATCAACCCTCGGCACATATCTGCCTGTTTATAAACGTGAATCTGGGGCTTTCCCAACGGAAGAAGGCGTTCCGGTATAAGCAAGCACTTTATCTTAACCCTATATCCGCGGTCGTGACGAGACGCATTCGGAGGACTTCGCGATGAATGTGATCTAACCGAGGTGTCTACGACAGGAGGTACGGTGCCCCAACCCCTATAATATCAGGTATTATGCTGCGTAGGTGGTCCGCAGAGGATGTTCCGCATTACCACTAATAATAACCTCCATTGGCAGCAGTGCTAGATGAGTGGTACCTGCGTGGCATTGCTGGTGGACACACAAAGCAGATCCCTATAACCAGGGCAGTATAAAGACCCAGCAGGTACTGTGGGCGTAAGAGGGACTCCTATAATGGCACCTTATACCTACCTAGGCCCCGTTATCATAACTGGCCCTGAAGATATTCCGTACAGCACGGTACTTATCGCCTACGTCACATGAGAGAGGGGAAGTCTGGGCTTTGCGACTTCACCCCACCAAACGCCAGACAGGTACCTACTTCCATAGCAGGTACCTTGATTTAGTGCCTCTGCCGGCTATGCGCCCTCGTCATTGCCCCTCCATCAGCAGCTCCCTGGCTCTGCGCTTTTTTCATTCTTCCGCTGCTCTCTATACGCGCGCCGCTTTCTTTCTCTCAATAAGTACCGCATCTTTCCCCCCTCTTCCTAATCCCCGTGCATCGTTGCCTCTGAAACCGCTTTTTGCCTCGCCATACTTTACTCATTTGTGTCGAGAAGTCAACATGTCGCTCTCAAGCAAGCTCTCTATCACAGACTGTGATCTGAAGGGCAAACGGGTTCTCATACGGGTATGCTATGCTACCTATGCCCATGTCTATGCCTATGTCTATTGCTTTTGATACGGTTGCTATTTCGCACATGTCATGTTTAGATGAACCAAAGCTGACCCTTCTCTCCTGCGTAAAAGGTTGATTTCAACGTGCCCTTGGATGAGAAGAAGAACGTTACCAACAACCAACGTATCGCCGGCGCCATCCCCACCATCAAGCATGCCATTGACCACGGCGCCAAGGCTGTTATACTGATGTCGCATCTCGGCCGACCCGACGGCAAGGTCAACCCGAAATACAGCCTGCAGCCAGTCGTGCCGGAACTGGAGAAGCTCCTTGGCAAGACCGTTCAGTTTGCGCCCGACTGTGTGGGCCCCGATGTTGAAGCTACTGTGGCCAAGGCCGACAACGGTCAGGTTGTTCTCCTGGAGAACCTACGATTCCACGCCGAGGAGGAGGGATCTTCCAAGGACAGCGAGGGCAAGAAAGTGAAGGCCGACAAGGCCAAGGTGGAAGAATTCCGCAAGAATCTGACTGCCCTCGGCGATGTCTACGTCAGTCAGTATCCCCCATCTCTGCCACCCGTGCTCTACGAACGAAGACAGAACAATTCCGGCTAACAATTGGCTTTAGACGACGCGTTCGGCACAGCTCACCGCGCTCATTCTTCTATGGTCGGTGTTGATCTGCCCCAGAAGGCTGCCGGCTTCTTGATGAAGAAGGAATTGGATTATTTTGCCAAGGCCCTTGAGTCCCCTCAGCGACCCTTCCTCGCTATCCTCGGTGGCTCCAAGGTGTCCGACAAGATCCAGCTGATTGACAACCTCCTCGACAAGGTCAACAGCCTCGTAATCACTGGTGGCATGGCGTTCACCTTCAAGAAGACCATTGAGCACGTTAAGATTGGCAATTCGCTGTTTGACGAGGAAGGTTCCAAGGTGGTGGGCCAGCTTCTGGAGAAGGCCAAGAAGAACAATGTTAAGGTCACGCTTCCTGTCGACTATGTCATAGCCGACAAGTTCGGCGCGGACGCCAACGTCAAGGCCGCCAATGACCAGGACGGTATCCCTGACGGCTGGCTGGGTCTTGACATCGGCCCCAAGTCCGTTGAGCTGTACAAGGCTGCTATTGACGAGGCCAAGACCATCCTGTGGAACGGCCCCGCCGGTGTTTTCGAGATTGAGAAGTTCGCTGCCGGCACCAAGGCTACCCTTGATGCGTTTACTGGGGCCGTCGCGAAGGGAGCCATTGGTATCATTGGTGGTGGCGATACCGCAACCGTGGCCGCGAAATACGGTGCCGAGGACAAGTGCTCTCATGTCTCCACCGGTGGCGGTGCGTCTCTGGAGCTCCTCGAAGGCAAGGCGCTTCCTGGAGTTGTTGCGCTCAGCTCGAAATGAAGGTTAGGGAACATGCGGCTTTGATATACAGAGCCGCGCATGCACGTAATGCGGGGGGATGATAGGGGCAAAAATGAAGTCATCTAAAGCTTGTGACCTTGGGTGTGAAATTGTACTTTGGGTTGGTTTTACGGGACACGACACGTTTAAGGCGGGGAACGGGGTTAGGCAGACAGAGGTCACTGGAATATAGACTTGCTTGCACGTGCATGCTTTGCTTGGATGGTCGCTATTCATTTATATGTGAGCGGTGGCGTGAATGAGTTACGAATGGAGTATCCTTGGGGAGAGACACGAGAGGCTGTATCAGCATCAACTACCTAGGCAGACGAGATCGCGTGAGGGCGGAGATGCCTGGAGTTAGGGAACTGAAGCTAATGTGAGAAGGATCTTCGGTCCCCCAGGGGAAACTTAACGATGATGGAAGATAATCGGCTTGGGAATTAGATTGCGTGGGCAACCTGTTGCGTCTTTCACATAGGTTTCCCACCGGGTGCACGCATGTGTATGGGACCATGTTTCGCTCGCCGTCTGGCCGCTGGTTTATTGCCCCGGCTGTTATTTATCGTGTTTAGCATATTCTTACTCGCTAGGACATGCCCACCCAGGCCCGTGTACTCTCTTGCCAGTCCCTGGTTGCGTTGAGTCGGCGTGTCCGGGCTGCTTTGGTATCTAACATATAGCCAGCCGGCCAGTCAACCACATCCGACCTCTTTTCTCGTTTCCGTTTATCTTGGGCCGGGATCACCATTGCTGTGCCTTTTTAGAGATGGGAAACTGTACTACTGGTTGTTTTGTATTAATCGTGTGGGTTATGGGATAACTAGATAGCACGCCATCATCTCCGTTTCGACGCCTCGACCTTCTTTAGCTCTTCGCTGTTGCGGGGGGAATGCGTGTTAGTCTGGGGTTCTTGTTTTGGGCGTGGTTGGGTTTTGAGGGGGGGGGGGGGGGGGGCAAGGGGACGAAGCGGAGCCGTGGTAAGGCAGAGGAGCAGTGAATGGGGTAGACTGACCGGAGCTGGGCGGAGAAGTCATCGCTTGTGTCGTCGTCGTCCCAGCTTTCTTCCCACAGGTGCTTCGTCGTACCATCGCCGCTGGCTGTCTGTGCTGCTGACTCGGTCTCCTCTGCCGGCCAGTCTGTTTGGTTATTAGAAACGTCAGCTTGGTCATGTCTCGTCCGAGGCGTAGATGGGTGCCCATTATGGATTCTCCTTGGCAAGAAATGAGCCCCGCGGGGCCTGGCGTGATTGTATAGTGGGAGGGCCGGAACAGGGCAGATTGTACTGAGAACAGAAAACATACCTTCGACGGGGAAGTCCTCGAACTCGTCGTCTTCTTCTAGAGCAGCGGTAGATTTGGGCTGCGTCTGCTCGGGCTTAGCCTCGGTGGCGGCTGTGGACTTGTCCACGGGCTTCTCTGTTGGCGCGGCCATGATGTCGGGTATGTTGGCAAGACTTCAGCTGTGAGATGGGTGGGATTGTAGTTGTGTGGTGTTTTTTTCGGGTTGTTTCAGTGTTGGGAGTTGATGTGTTGCTGGTTTGTTCGTTGGCAGTGGTTGGTTATCCCGTGCCTATGGGCAAGTAGGAGGTGCTGGTAGGTACGTGATAGGGAGGTGCTGTGATGACGAAGATGCGACGGATGATAAGCTCGATAAGCAGCGACGCTGCAGCTGTCCGCCACCTGTCCATTCTACCTTAGCCAGCTGATTGCTGGGCCGACCACTCTGGTAAGCCATATCCATTTTCTCTCAGTACATGCCTCTCGGCTCCAGGTGTTTTATACGGTATACGGCACCTACAGTGAGCGATTTGCCCTGCTGCGGTATAAACAACGCAACAAGCGTGCCCGGGCGAACATCCTTCGTACTGTAAGCACTTCTTAGGGTAAAGATTTCAAAAGTGGAACGATCTACCTGCTGCAGGTACCGCGAAGTTCGAAGGTTCCCGCGTATTACCTGTCTTGGTGAAGGCTCTCTGGGATAGGTATTGTAAATCACAGATGGCAACAACACCGACGACAATGACGGAGAAAGAGCCCGGACTGGTTGCGAAAGCAATCCAGCTGCCCTTCGATGTTGCCAATGGCCGCAACCGCACGCTGGCGCGACTCGTGGCGCCGTGTCTTTTCTTCCTGGATGCACTGCTATGTGTGGCCGTCATGTGGAATGTCCCGTGTAAGAGTCTTCCAAGACCGCCGTGGCATCCTCGCCCGCTATACTGACCAGCACCGCAATTTGCAGACACCGAAATCGACTGGAAGGCTTACATGGAACAAATCGAGCAATATGTCGCGGGCGAGCGCGACTACACCGTCATCAAGGGCGGAACCGGCCCGCTCGTCTACCCGGCAGCTCACGTCTACTCGTATACCGCGATGTATTACTTGACTAATAAAGGAAAGGATATATTTCTAGCTCAGAACCTATTTGCGATCTTGTATATGACGACCCTGGCTGTGGTGATGGCCTGCTACAGCAGAGCAAAGGTGGGTGAAACGGGTCGGACCCGTAAGATCTATGGCGCCGTGCTGACTGACGGTATCTCAGGTGCCGCCATACGTCTTTCCGATGTTGATCCTATCGAAGCGTCTCCATAGCATATTCGTCCTCCGCTGCTTCAACGACTGCTTTGCAGTCCTTTTCCTATGGCTCACGATTTACCTGTTCCAAAGGCGAGCTTGGACATTTGGCATCCTCTCGTATACATGGGGCCTGGGCATCAAGATGTCATTGCTCCTAGTTTTGCCAGCCGTGGGGGTGATTTTGTTGCTGGGTCGAGGCTTCGCCGGCGGCCTCCAACTAGCCTCCATCCTTGTCCAGGCCCAGCTCATGCTAGCCTTTCCCTTCCTGAGCGTGAATCCACTGGGATACCTGTCTCGAGCATTCGAATTATCCCGTCAGTTTCTCTTCGAATGGACCGTCAATTGGCGCTTTATCGGGGAAGGTGTCTTTCTGAGTCGGCCTTTTGCGCTGTTCCTGCTCGCCATGCATGCCTCGGCCCTCGGATGGTTCATCGTGAACAGGTGGTTAAAGCCGGCGGGAAGACCATGGTCGCGCGTCGTCATTCCAATTCTCAAATTTACCTCCCCATTTGCGCCCGACGAGGAGCCTAACATATCATCGCAAGTCACGCCGGAGTATGTAATGACTGTCATGCTCACGGCCAATGTCATCGGGCTGCTCTTCGCACGGTCGTTACATTACCAATTCTACTCATATCTTGCCTGGTCCACCCCCTATCTTCTGTGGCGCAGTGGTGCCCACCCGGTCGTCCAATATGGGCTTTGGGCACTCCAGGAATGGGCGTGGAATGTCTTCCCTAGTACAAATGTCAGTTCGGGAGTGGTCGTGGGCGTCTTGGCTACTACGGTGCTGTTGTCCGCTATTAGCAAAGAGCAACCGCCTACCTCGTCTGATTATCCGTCTCATGGGAAGAAGACAACCTGAGTCGATTTGTATATTTAGTCATCGTAATCAGAATCTGACGGCGGCAGTTTGCCGACAGTGGACTCCTCGTCCTCATCCTCATCCTCCTCGAAACTGTTCTTGGCGAATTCTTTCGGCCTAGAATTTTTATGTTAGCTCCACGGGATATGCGATCACACTACCAAGCAACCAAGCAACCAACTTACCAGTAGCTTTGTTTGCGCCATGGCTTCTCGTCGACGACGATGTTGACAATCTCGCCCTCGACTTTGCCCTTTTTCTCATTTTCGGGGGTTAACTGCACTATCACGTAGCCACCCCGCCTGAGCCATATTGTCTTGTGGAAACGGGCAGCGAGCTCGACTAGCACGGTTTGCTGGCTGGGCAGCAAGCAGCTATAGCGATTGTCTCCTTCAGCCTTGGCGAATCTCGCGACTTGCTGGTATGGCATTAACTCGTCGGGTGGGGATGCAGACTCTTGAGCGACAGCATGCAGATTGCGCCTTGGACGACCCATTGTGAGGGGGAGATGTGATGGGTTGACCTGCTTTCTATGTAGTGTGTGTGAGTTGAATGCGATATGTTGATGATGCGATGCTGTCGGTGTTGTCGATGTGCAGTTGAATATGGGAAACTTACTGAGTATAAACCTGGTGCACCGAGTTTCAGTAGAACTACGGAATACTTAGTAGAGGTACAGTCTGTACTTGTACCGGTAAAGTGTTGATATAGTGCGATTATAGAAGCACCGCGCACGTTCGTATTCCGTAGTGTAAAAGGTGTTTCTACGGACCAGAACTAGATACGAAATATTTTGCCATGGTTTCTCCGAATTGGATGTGCCGGTTTTCCACAGGCTATACACACTAGATACCTACCTACCTCCACGTAGAATCCAACCCTGAATAGCCTCCAGGCAATACCACTGCTCTAACGTTTCAACTATACGGAATAAATACGGTTTCATTCCATAACTGACTTAACTTCGTAAACTCAATATTACCTAAGGGACCGAAGCATACCACCGAGTATACGGAATAGAGAAATACGTCTTTACAACCGACTCCGAAGTTCGGAACCCTGATTGGATGCCTGATCAGTGGGTGCCTGACGAACCATTGGCCCGGGTCTCTGGCTGAACAGGCGGGTTCACAGTCCCTCGCACGGTACGGAGATCAGGGCGGGTATCTTGTGGGGTTCGCGGTTGTGGCCGGGCCGGCCACAGTCAGCATTTGATGTCCACGTTGAATGTCGAACCTGCCGCCCGCAACCCAGTTCGCCATCCAAGAAGGATCCCGCCTTCAAGTGTCAATGTCGACGCCTCGGGCTGTAAGATCCCTATTCGGGTTTGGCTCGAGCCTGATCGTCGACCAACTTTTCCCCACCTCCGCCACGAGGACAGCGAAGGCGCTCTTCCCGCCTGCTCCAGCGTCTTCGACGCGGCCCCCGATCCCGATCTGCTGGAATTGCCGATACGACTATGCGGCGCGGCTGCAGCAGAAGCGGTTCTCATCCTCGTCGCCGAAGCCCCCTAATGATGCCGGGAGGGGCGAATCACCGTTTGATCCTCTGATGCCATCTTCCTCTTGCTCATCCTCTTCTCCATCATCGGCATCGGCATCGTCTTTTTCTTCGTCTTCTTCCTCTCACTCAACAGCCACCGAAGCCTCCTCGATAGGGTCACAAGAACCGGGAAAAGAGGGAAGACAAAGAGATGAGAAAGAACAGTCACAGTCATCGCCTTCCACGGCATCACACCCCGACCTCCCCTCGGCCCTGAACTCGCAGCGCTCCGCCCTGAACCAATCCCTCTCCGCCTTTATGGACCGCGCACAAACGACGCTCTTCACCGCATCGCAGCGCATCAACGACCTGACCGGCTACTCCTCCATTGAGTCCCTCAAGACCCAGATATCCACCCTCGAGTCCGGGCTCCGCACAGCGCAGACCACCTTAACAGATGCACGCAGCGCCTACAAGAACGCCGTATCCGACCGCTCCTCCACGCAGCGCGAGGTCACCACGCTGCTAGCGCGCCAGAAGACATGGACCCCGATCGACTTCGAGCGCTTCACGACCCTCTATAGGCAGGACTACGAGCTTGAGGCCTCGGTGGGCGAGCGCGCCGCCGAGCTCGAGCACGCCGAGCAGGAAGCCGAGCGCCTGGGCCGCGAGCTCGGCGCCAGCATTCTCGCCCGCTACCACGAAGAACAGATCTGGAGCGACAAGATCCGCCGCATGAGCACCTGGGGCACCTGGGGCCTCATGGGCGTGAACATCCTCCTATTCCTGCTCCTGCAGTTCGGCGCCGAGCCCTGGCGGCGGCATCGTCTCGTGCGCGGCTTCGAGGAGAAGGTACGCGAAGCCATCGCCGAGGAGCGCCTTGCAAGGGAAGAGGCCGAGCGTGTGGCTGTAGCCAATGCCGCCGCCATTGCTTCGGCCGCCGAGAAAGAGGCTGCGACGACCAGTGCCGAGGAAGAACCGCCTGTCCTAGCCGTGCCTGATCTCGCTCTATCCGAGACCGACGTCGTACCGCCAGCATCAGAAAGCCCGGAACCGTCACCGGAGAGCGAGCCGCCGAGGATATCATGGCGCGCGGCACTCACAGATACGAACTATTGGCGCTTAACCCTCTGGGATCTATTAAGCGACCGGAAAATCGCGCTCCGCATGAGGGACATATCCCTCATCGCAGTCGAAGGTGTAGCGATAGGTGCTACGGTAGCCGGCTCATTAGCCCTCCTCTTGCTCCGCCGCACATAAACAGAGAGGACCTCACATCAAAAAGAAAGAAAAGAAAGAAAGAGAGGAGAAAAGCCATCAACTAGGTAGCAGGAACACGCCTGCTGCGCAGAGCACGAGGCCCGCGTACGCTCAAGGCGTATGAAGCAGCACAGCACGTCCGAGCGAGTCTGAATGTTTAAAACATACGTTGGACCGGACCGGGCACGGTCCGTCCCCCATCGTTGGAAGCAAACGGAACCACGTCGTCTGTCTGGATGATGTGCGCTGTAACCGCCTGTCGAATTGTACAATACAACACAAGATAAAATGCAAATTACTCCCATTGAAGACAAAAGAGAGCTCTAAGTTTTTCGATCATAATATATATAGACCGGGATATAGGGATGCCGATTCCGACAGGTGGGAGAAAGCTCGGTATAAGAGAAGGAAAGACCTCATCCACCCTCCCTGTACATATATACCTCTACTGTAGCTAGGCATATATAGCCCAACATCGCGACGCGGAATTGAACCATCGGGCTTGCTCGAGAAACCCATGGCCTTTTATTCATACTCATGCCCTTCATAACGAGCGGATTGTCAGGCACTAGATTGTTTACGAACAGCAGCAAATATTAATGGGCAAAAGACAAAGATGATTCGGTCCATTACCTACGGTTTTGGTCATGCGATCCAAATACACGCTCTTGGGGTGAACAAAAGTGAAACAAAACGTCAAGACCTCTGCTTAATCTTTCTAGGCGTTGGTTCCGCATGTCTATAGCTGGGGACGTATTCCGAATTTGCTTCCTCTCCGGACCTGCCGACGTGCGTCATATCCCATCAGGGCGAAAGAGGACAGCATCTGGATCAAAAGGCTGACCGCCCCCCCATAACTTTAAGGGTAGCTTAGGCCTGAGAACAACCATTCACGTAAGACTTTTCCAGTATTTCCAATCGCGTATCTGCTCCTGTACCGTAGAGAACCAGAGAAGTCCCCTGTGCATGTGTGTGCGTGTGTGTGCGTGCGTGTGTATGTGTGTGTTGTAGGTAGTAGATGTGCTTATGAGGTGGCCCTATCCGCGGTCACTGATCAGGAGTGCACTCGAATTCCAGCCCACACTTCTGGCCCCGGCTGTATCGCAGAATCTATATTTGGTTCCTATAGTTCATGATTGTTCCCGGCGATATTTGATCTTAATCAAAATCGGCGGTATAAGAAAATCCACGGAACTCCTCCTGCATTGCCTGAGACAGAACTACCCCACGGGTTAGTCATATACTAATACAATATACTACAAGGGACTTACCTGATTGTACTGGTGTCAGCACGGGTGTGACACTCGTGAATTCGGAGTCGAAATTGCTAGTATCAGTAGCATTCTTAATGGAAGGCATAAAAGGCGGCGCAACTCTTTTATGATATATGTCGTCCCACACGATGTTGCGGAAAAAGGGTTGGCTCATGATTTCCTGCGCATCCGTGGGCCCACTGCCGAGCCTCTGATCGGGTTCCCTGGTCAGTAGCTTCTGGAGAATCGACACGGAATCGCGAGGCATATGAATGGGATAGAGCGGCTCGTCTGCTAAGATTGCGTCGTAGATCTCATCCTCGTCTTCTCCTCGGAATGGTGACTGTTGAAGAAGCATCTGATAGATCAACACACCAAATGCCCACCAGTCTACAGCCCTACCGTATTTTTTGTCCAGCAAAATCTTCTCTCGCATTAGCACACAAGCTATATATGTCAAAGTACGAAAAACAATCACTTACTTCGGGAGCCATGAATTCTGGGGTGCCACAAAAGGTACTGGTTGTTGAGCCATACCACATATCTTCTTTACACAAGCCGTAGTCGGCGATCTTGATATGCCCGTCCAATGTGAGAAGGATGTTATCAAGTTTGAGGTCACGGTAGATAACTCCATTCTCGTGAAAATATTTCAACGCGAGGCATACTTCTGCGGCATAAAACCTAGCATGTGTCAGTGACAACGTAGTAAGGATTGTGATCAATTGGCGGCCTTACTGTGCGCGCTTCGTGCCGAATTGGCCCCGTTGGATGTGAAGCATCAAATCACCTCCGCTGATGTATTCCATAACGAAGTAGACTCGTGTTTCCGTTTGGAAACAGGCATGGAGGTTAGTCAGAAACGGGTGATGCTCTCGATTAGCAATCAGAAACACCCTTTTTTCGGACCGTATACTTTCGACTTCGTCATTCTCGATGATGAACTCCTTCTTGAGAACTTTAATCGCATATAATCGTCGAGACTTTTTAGTTTCTGCCAGCATGACTTTACCGAAGTTGCCTTTACCGAGCACAGCTAGGAAGTTAAAATGATCCAATCCAATGCGCTGGCCAGTACCTGGGTCTGTAGCAAGGGGCAGTGGTCTCCTGGCAGGTGGTGGTAAGCCGGAACCTGTTGTGAGTGAGGGGGTCTCCTGTGTGGGTTGTGGCTTCGACATTGGTGCAGTCGGAGGATACATTGGCGCCTGGATCTGTTGTGGTGAAGCAATTACTTGTGGCGGAATCGGTCGGGTTTGCTGAGTTTGTAGTGGTGGTTGGGGTGGATAGTTACTGATGTTGGCGTATGCTGCAGGGTCATACTTTCGTTGTGAGGCGACGTTATACTGTTGACCACTGGCATAACCGTCGTCGTGAGAATCCATAGAGCCCCCATAGCCACCCGACCGAGAACCGTGGGATGCGATGACCCCACCCATAGCAGCCGAGGCAGCAGCAGCAGCGGTTGAGCTGGATGAAGTTCGATCAGGATAAGCCGTACGTACCGGTGATGTAGGGCTCGTATACATGGCTTTAGCGGCGTCAGTTGCTTCTTGGGAAGCAATACTCGGCTGATAAGAGGTCGTCGTTGGCGCGCCATACGGCGACGCGGGCCCAGTTAAGCTCGAGGGGCTCATGTTACCCGATCTCAACGTCTTTTCGCTCAGCGAAGTCCCTTTGCTTTGTCTCTGCTTGCCAGCCCTGATGCCCTCCAGAATTTGGTTGGCTACAGCCATACTCATACCGCAGAAGTCAGGGACCAAGTGAACGCATTGTGCATGTGCCGTGAGTCCGCATTCTGTGAAACATTAGCAAGTCTTTTAGGAATGAAAAGTAGTCGACAGGCGCACCGTTACACTTCCGGCAATTCTTCTTCCCAAAAGGTAAGATGTAGCCGCAGTGGCAGCACCAGTTGGCGGTAACGTTCGAGAACGGAGTGAAGCGATGGGGAATGCGGTGGTTGATTTTCTCTTCATCAGGGTCCGTTTCCGCATTGGTCTTGCTAATACATTTAGTGACAACACTCGGGTAACATTTTGTGTGGCATGTATATTTGCAGTCTTCACACTGCATTCCAGCAGAATACTTGAGGAAGTCGCCACATAATGCGCAGCGCATGATGTTGTAGAATTGGTGTTGTACGAACTTGTGCCCGAACTTCTCGTGCACTTCCTCCTTTCGCTGCCTGATTGCACCCTTTCGACCTAGACCAAGATCAACCTGTCTGCGGTCCTTGTTCTGTTTCATAAAGTTGAGCGAAAGGTGTATGGCTCCGGTTGGTTCCAGGTTGAACCATCCGTCGATGGGTTGAGTCATCGTGGCAGGAATTGCGTTGTTGGCAAATTCAGGCTGAGTAGTACTTTGGCCTGGTACGCCTGGTGGCGCCCCGAACTGCTGTTGAGGACTCGTAGGAACTTGAGGCGACATCACATTAGAGCCTCCCATTCTGTCGGCAGATACCCAACCGGAGCTGTTAACTTCCGCCTCGATCCTCTTCCGCCTCAGGTCCTCCACGATATCAGATATTCGTACCCAAAGCATTCCAATAGGCAGGGCATGCTCGCCAGGTTTGTCGTAGACTGTAAGTTCGATCTCGTTTGCTTTGTCAACCATGACGCTGTGAAATTCGTTTTCCCAACGATCAGTTCTGGACGCTCGGGTTCGTGCCACGACATTATCTTCGACTTTGATTGAGATATATGTCTCGGGTCCCCTGGAAAACCGGCCAGTGGACGCGTGGTCCACGTCCCGAATCTGTTGCACTCGGATGGAAAGCTGTCCCGACAAGGGCTTACGTAGATTGGGCATGTTAATGCTATCGTCTATATAAAACAAGTTAGTATGAGCCGTCTAAAATTGGTGCCGTAACGGAGACAGACCATCGGGTGAATCCGGGGAGTCCAGATCATCGATATGGAGCTGTTCATATCTTTTAAGTGCCTGCCTCAAAAGGTGGATTTTTTGTTTGCTCTCAATACGTCTAGTAGCAGCATCCGCCTTGCTCTTCCGGTCGCCTTCCATCCCGTACAGCTGGACCATTTTTTCCACGCCTTTGAGATATTGCTCCTCGACATTGAGTTTGAATTGAACTTGAGAAAGCATCAACTGAATACGAGGCCCAAGGTGCGGTGTATTGAATTTTATCAGATCTGCGAGCAAACGTCAGCGACCAAATCCATCTATTAAGAAGCCTGGAAAACTAGACCTAGTTTTGTGAAGTTGGGCCGTGGGTGAGGCGCAGATGAACCGGGTCCGGGAGGTGCGTAAGGATGTCGTGGAGGCATCATATCGCTATGGCTGCCAATTTGACTATATTGCGCGGTGCCGTAGGAGCCTCTATCTGCAGGCCAGCCACCGGCATCTTTTGGAGGTAGTGGTGGCCCATCGCCGTCACCTCGTAGGTCTGAATTCGGCATGGAGGCGACAGCAGTTGAGCTTGAACTAATGCTCATACTATCAACGCCTTGTCCAAGTCGTCTCATCTGAAAGTCGTCACGTTTCTTTGCCATTTCCTGTAGCTTCCCGTCAAAGAAATCGATTAATTTCTGGGATTCTTCTATTTTGACGTCGAGTCGAGAGCGCACGCTGTCATTATTGGTCTGCCGTCGCATATCGCTGGCGCCGTTGAGGAAGACTTTTTCGCGGTCTATCTTGCTCTGGATCTCTTGCATCCGCTTCATGAGATCGTCTTCGACATTCATGGTGGGCAGGTGGTTACGCGTTGTCACGCGCAAGACTGAGAGAAGGGTGTTGATTTAGTTATTTCGAGCTGATACCTAGGTTGGTATCAAGAGGTTCGCGCGGTTGAAACGGCAGCGGCGGCGGGCTCTGCCAGACCAGAAAGTAAGATCTGACGGCGCCTTGATGACAATGGATGGCTCTTTGTTTCTCGTGATTTGTCTGTATTGTCTTCGGCACATCTCCCCAGCTGGAATCCCTCCAAGCCCCTCGAGCAACAACCAACAACGACACGCACACGCACGCAGACACGCAAGCCGCTGCCAAGTTTTAGGTACGCTCAGGGAGACGCTAGGGAACAACGGATGGCGAAATAACCCCGACGAGGAAGAAGCACTAGCGAAGGGGGGTGTTCCCTAGCTAATGGGGGGGAAGGGGGGAGAAAAGAGAAAAGGGAAAACACCTGACGAGCCGGAATGCGGATTTGGGCTAGAAGTTGTGCGTGGAAGGCGGGCGGAATAGGTGGAAAGGTGGTTGTGTGAACAGGTTAGGTATAGCAAGGTCAGGTAGAAAGGTGGGTTGGACAAAGACAAGGAGATGTGGACGAAGATGGATGGAGACGGATCAGATGTCGTTAGCTGTGTCAGCCGCTGTTATGTATTGGGCTTGGAGAACAGACGGGCAGGCAGACAGACGGGAAGACAGGCGGTAGAGGGATAGGTAGAGGGATAGGGTAGGCAGTGAGGCACTGACTCCCCGAGGCACTAACTGGCTGGGTAGTGGCTGCTTATTAGGTAATGAGACACACTAGGAGTACGGGCGTACTAGCCTTGGGCTAGAGGACCGCAGAGCACCGCAGAGCACCGCGGAGGAGAGAGAGGGTGATTTGTGTTGTTCCCAAGGCTCTATGGCGGGGTCGCTAAGGACCCATTCCAACCAGCCCACTTTTGCCCGCTACCTTAATCGAATTTCCATCTGATTGCGATATGATAGGCCGATTGAAGGAGGGGTAGATAAGTCGGTGGGGCTTGATCAAGCATTATTAAAAGTCCTCGGTGGTCACAGGAGGCAACCGGCCAGGATCTATGTGCTATGTAGTGCTATCACACACGTCAGGATGACCAAGGGCTGCCAGCACTTCACTGATTCCCGGGCCAGATTCTATATGGGGTTCCTTAGGACCTAACAACCACTGCTATGGTACGTAGCACTTATATATTCGTACCATTACCAGGTGCTCAGTATAACCTATGACTATGCCTATACTTCTGGCATACCTAACAACTATGTATCCAACGTACGCCCAAATATAACGCTGCCAGATACAGACATACGGCCTGAGGCGCATGTGCCAACTCGTTCCTCTTCTATACAAGTACGGTGCGGACCTAATAATATACACATACAGACAAAATTCCGGAGAGACACTAAGACCTCCGATTAATCACGACACAGTGCAACCCACAGCTTTATGACCCGAACTTGCCTCTTAGTACACACACTATCAGGTACTAGCGTAGGTACCGGCACTTAGGTATTTAGATAGCGGTAGGGTAAGGTTAGTACCTGTAGGGCCCCGTTGGCAGCATACCCTACTATAATTGTAGTGGCATAACTCCCTAAACCCCCAATTCCCCGACGGATGCTCGAAGAATAAAACGCGGGAAAGTTCGCACATTTTTGGACGGCAGACAGTATCCAAAGCACTGTGCTACGGCCAACGACTGGTCTTGGCGCCCCTCTAGACTTTTGTCGCCAACTTTCGTATATAATTAACGTCGTCGCCCCTACGACATTGCTCAGCCACCTGACTTACTCAAACACATCGCCAAAGAGCTAATATCCGAACAACCAATGCGGTGGTTCGGGCCGCGAATACTTGTTCACATCATCATAGCCACTCCAGTCCTAGAGAAGTAGGTTACTCTCTACCACGCACTGAGATAACCTAACACCCGTCAAGCAATGACGAATGCGAGTCCTCCCGGGATAGAGGCGATGCCAGCCTCGGCCGTTGGGCTTTGTGAAGCCACAATACCCGCCCAGACACAATGATGGAAAACAAGTATCAATGCAAAGCCAGACGAATGGTATTCCCAGATGGCGCACGCGATGATAGCGACGCCTAAGAAAAGGATGTGGCGAGTCTTGGTGCATGATGGCGAAACACGAAGAAAGCAATGAGGACCGGGCTCAGCTGCGGATACGCACGACTCAGGTTCTCCTAACTCGGAGAGAGAGAGGATAAGAGTAGGCTGCGGCGTAGGATACCTATATACACACCGGATGGCAAGGACCAATCCATTGCCATAGCGAGAATGCTGTCGCCAAGGACGGATGCAAGGGAAGCATCGTGATCCAACTCCGCTTACGAGTCTCAGCAAGGCATACCGATTTGGCCATTTTCGAACGCTCATTTGAGAGCGCCTCAGATAGGATAATACTCATTCAAGATGAGTAGTTGGCTTAGGATAAAAGGCCAAGGGAGACTAGCTTTAAGACGCTATCTGAACCCACAGGCAGGACACGTTTCGACTGCCAAGGCGGAGGTGAGGCAATCCTGCGAAGGAAATCCAGGCACGCCGCAACGACAGGCCTCTGGAAATTCAAGTTTGAAGCGGATGTCCTTCGCGAGACATCTGCAAACCAAATTTGTAGCCGAACCTATCACGTCAAGCTGAGATGGCCGTTCTCTGGGAGGAGTTGAAGCCCCTCCGAACATGACCGTGTGCCCTCTATAATCAAGTTCTCGATTTCTCCACTCCTATTGCTTTTTCCTCACTTTTTCGGAATACGGTCGTAGACAAACAGTATGTATAATCCAAGTATCATTAATGGTTTATGCTAAACGTATGTGGAAGTAAAAGAATGGTCTGCCCAAGGGATATCTAAGTAAGTCCCTTCAAGACTGTTCGCGGCCATTTCATCGTTTATGAAAAAGGCTAGATACTCATCTGCCATTATGCCTGTTCCGCGTGTTACGCCGATGGGTTCGTGTTGACGGTATTTGAAAAAAGGCGCGTGAGGTGGCATGGGCGCGAGATAAACGTCCAAAACCAGTACCGTCCCATGGGATTTGCTTCTGATCCGAGGCTCGGCTTCACGCGTACCGTGTCGACTGTGCTGGCTGCGGCTGTACCAGGATCGGCTGCGGATAGGGCTGCGTCATGGATTGCACGGGCTTCATACCAGCTTGTTGAGACGCGTTGGGCGGTGCTACGTTCATAACAAACGCAAGCGGCTTCAAGGAATTGCGCTTGTAGGTCTCGATGCAACCCAGCACGAAAAGAACGAAGTGGTTGATCTCCCATAGCGAGAAGATGGCAAGGAATGCGCGGAGGAGAGGGAAGACTTTGGATACGAGATTGTCGTACGGCTCGTACTGATCGCAATAATACCAGTCGGAACGGTCGGGGTGCTTGTTAACCAGGTCCATGCATACTTGAACAGCGCTCGTCAATTCTGCGTAGTCAGCAGCAGTTATGAGAATGGCAAAGATGCCGACCAGCCAGAAAATCAGATGTAGTCCAACATGCGCGCCCGGGTGGATGCCTCTCTGGATTTTCCCGCGCAAACGCACGCCATATGTGATGAGCTCTGCCGTATTCCAGATAATGGAGGCTGCGGCAATGGCATAAGAATACAGCGACACAGCCCAGACATCCCCTGCCCCGCTCAAGAGGACACTCGTCAACGCGATGATGATGATATTCCATACTAAACATAGGCCGATTAGACCGAGTCTGGTGGCGATATAGGTCGAGGATAGGTTCGGAAGTGGTCGAGCAGGCGTCACATAGGCGAACTGGGTATTTGGTTGTCCAGGGTATGTGATGTACATCGGTTGATTTTGAGCGTGGAAGGGTTGCGATTCACCGATGCCGTGGATCTGATCTGGCTTGCTCTCTGACGGTGTCTCAATATTGTTCCTTGCATTCGGGACGGCGTTGTGGGCTTCCTCCGATGAAGCCTCATCTCTGTTTCTCTCCACCGCGAGCTGACTCTGATCAGAGGACATCGTGAGATCGTACAGTCTGTTCCTCCTGGGCGTGAGATTGTTTCCCTCTGGTATTCAGGGCAGTAGGGTACCTTGGAAAAGCAGGAAGAAGAGAGTTCTCGACACGAAGAGGTCTTGACATCAAGATAAGGCAAGAAGAGAAAAAAATAATTAATACACAAAACGAAGGACAGGCATATGGTCTAAATATCTGATGCTGGGCCCCGGAACAATCCACTATAGGGCCGACAAGAAGACCAGCCGGAAGATGAGACGGGAGGATAGTAGGTGAGGTCGGCGGTGTGCGCTCTCTATAAGTATTATGAAGAACAAACTTGTATACCCAGATGTTTTAGGCAACGGTCTGGCACGGTCTTCTCGTGTGCTTATTAACAGGGTTATGTTACTATCTGCCTAGTTACAGTCCCGGATCTAACCACAGATTGTCTGTTGGGTCAGCAATTGAGCGAGCAAGCATGGCCTAGCGTTTGAGTATGTAGGAAATTATCCACTGCGTAATTTAAACTACCTACTATCTACGGAATAGTAAGTAAGCAACTGTGACTTTGGTCCGCCCTTTGATCGTTTCGGGATCCAATCCCAGCTAGTCACGGCATAGGCATGCAGTAGACGATGTATTCAGTATGCTTGAAGAGACTGGGCCGGCCGATATGGGTGCGGCTGATGGTGATGGTAAGTAGCCCCAAGCGTCCGGATGACAAGGGCCGGCCACGCGACTGGCAAGCCTCAACATCGAGCAAGCGCCGTTTCTCAAGTACCCCTGGACAGATATGCCGGACGAAGGCGGACAAGGCCGGTAGCAGTCCAGATGTCCAATTGACCTGGAGAGACCCCCCACACAACTAGGTACCCGAGGCACCATCCATGCCGTATTGGATTCTTGGTCAGAAGTTGAGAGTTACATAACTACTTCCGGGACGGACGTACGGGATATACCGTCAAACCCGTTGATTCCAACACGTGACCGGTAGGTAGTTGACTGCGTGTATGTATTGATTTCTTTTAAGATGAATTGTATCTGCCAAGCTGTTCTTCGCCACACACCGTTCATACTCAGTACGTACCGTGTCCGTGTCTATACCGCGTTGACCATGACGCGCTCCGACGCGTCGTATACTTGCCCCTCTATTAGTGCCAACTGACTGAAGTCCCATCTCAACTCTCAACTCTCAACTCTCAACTCTCCACCCAGAAAACAAAAAACATATTTGCCATCCATCGTGATCGAAATGGCGAACAAGCGCAAGAGTTTCTACGGCGTCCGTGAAGGCCGGATTCGGGGAGTATACGACACCTGGGAGGGTTGCAAGGCACAGGTGGACAAGTGCACCAATGAGTACCGCGGCTTTGACACTCGCGATGAAGCCGAATTCTACGTTGCGACCGGTTGCACGCTGAACAGCGATGCCAGTAAGACACTCTTCGCGGAATGGACCCGTACAAGGCGAAACCGTAGTCTCGCGGAAAACGGCAGTCAGCGGGAGAAGCAAGCAGAGAACAAGCCACGCATCAAGAACGAGGCTTTCAGCGCATCGCAGTCCTTCTTTTCGCAGGTCCCGAACTTCGAGCCCGATGACAAGGCGGATTTCGATGAAGAGTTCGGCCGCTTTGCCTCATCTCAAAATATAGCCCCCGGTTCGCACGCCTGGCGCCAGAAGCGGGCCGATGCAGTTCGCCGTAAGTTGTCTTCCTGCGTCCGTGAGGCGCCGTAGGACACGGGAACGTAGTCTAATCCACTTACTCTGGTTCTTCAATGCAGATGAGATGATATTTCATTATTCCCAAGCGGTTGATTCGGATGATGAAGATGATATCAAAAGAGAGGATGAGGACGATACAAGTCTTCCTCCTGAGAGCCAGAAACTCAAAACAAACCTCAGAGTCTACCAGAACATGTGCCGGGAGGTCGACCTTGAGCCTCTTGACACAGCCGCCGGTTGCATAACGAACCTCAATAGCGTGTTAGTCAATATCATCGACTACATCGACGCAAAGAGGAACAACAAGCCCATCAAGGTCTGGGCGCCCGAAGAATTCGAGGCGTTCAAGAGATATACTCTTGCCCCAGGGAAAAGAGTCAGCTCCAAGGATACAGATGAACTTTTAAGACCTCTATTACAATTCTTGAGACCTATGAATGCTTCAAACAAGTATCAAAACCGGCGATACCTCGCAGAAGTAGCTCGCGAGGATCACGCAAGTCGCACCACAAACACAATTGCTAACCAGGAGGAGAAGTCTAAACGGTGCCTCTCTGTCATCAAAGAGGAATCAAGCCCACGTCGTGGCACTAATGCGCCCGACTACGAAGTCATCTCGATCCATGGTTCGGAATCCGATTTTTCATCGTCATCTCGAACCTTTAGTGGCGAGATCGTGGACCTCTCGAGCAGTCCCAACAGCAGCATCGAGGCATCGGTTGTTAAGACTTCAAGTAGTCACAAAATAGGCGTCAAGCGGGAGTTGGATTCTTGGGACGATGGACAAGATATCTCCTACCGTGAAGGCACCCCGACAAGTGTATATAAACGCCGCAAATTTTGAGGTGGTTACGGAGCCGCTGGCCTTGTTCAAGCTGGGATTGAACACAGACTTAAGACGGACCCCTACATCAACATGGCTGTAGCATAGCACCCCCGACAGCACTAGCTATCTAGGTAATTACTAATTTGAAGACGAAAGCGTCATACATACCGAAATCCAACACATAGTATGGCCCAAACCCCATAACCCGGGTGCCTGGGTTCCATGGCGTTGGAAAACTTGTGCTTCACTCAAGCAGCGGCTCACCACATTCCAGACTTTGCCATCTCCAAGACCACATCCAGCCATCGCATGCTCGGTCCGAGACGCTTTAGCTTCATTATTCCAACGTCAAAGCACCACTCCCTGCTCCTTCGATACCCGCTGAGTCTACGTACGATACTTACCATAGGTATGTATACATATTCGCATGCTTCAGAGTCCAGTCTTCGTCGTCGGCCCCTGCACCCGACGAGGAGCTACATAGTCTGTATCTTGGTACGTCCAAGCGGGTTGAAAAATAACCAAGCCGGTATCTCAGGGATGTAAGTACCTACCGCACAGTAATAATCACTCGGAAGCCGAGCCACGGCGAGCCAGTGGAGAACCCGTTCGCCTAGCATGGATAACAGATGCCTGGGTGGGATCGGCTGGACCGGGTTGGCGATCTCCCGAATCATCCCCTCATATATCCTGTATTTAACCAAAATCGTATATGGCGGGCGGATTGACGACAGAGCAATCAGTCTCGTGTGCGCAGCCTCTTTCTACATCAATAGACATCCAGTGCCTCATGCCACCCCAAATTTGATATGCTATACTGTACGTGTGCGTTTACGGTATGATGAGATTGTAAACATACATGTGACAGTCACGGATTAAACGCTATAAACAAAGTGTGTCCATGAGATAAAGCCGACCAATATGATGCGATTCTGAGAGAAATGGACAAGTAGAGGGGTGCTAGGATTGCTGCTACTTGTCGTTGGTAAAGATGTCATGATGGGAGCAACATGTTGACTTGCTGAGAAGGGGTCAATTGTACTGCTGCCATTCCCTCTCTTAATAAAAGGGAGTTGTTATCTGGTTCGACAATGTGCATCTCCTTTCTACATACAATTCTGGGTTGAGGATAATAAGCTCTACTAGACTCATTCTCAGATACACGCTGAGTTCTGTGCACGTATCTCCGTCCCTAGTCATGTATGTAGTTTCACGAAATGCCAGTGTGAATGTGTGTGATAGATGCCGATGTCGCCTGTACCGAGAACGCTGGTGTTATACCAGCAGCCGGCAAAGAGACTATGTCACGAAGTGTGCCCGAATATGAAATCACATTGATAATCTAGGGGTTTAGAAATGTAAACCATCATTCCAGGTGGTCGATTATTGCAAACATCCTCGCCTCGGAGAGCCGGGTTGGCTTCAAGCAGGTGCTCAACAGTGATGTAATATTGTGCAATAGGCACACGAGTGTTGCGCTTGGTGATACTTCCCAAGCCGCCGCAAAAATGGCGTTTGCAATCGTGAGAGGCGTTGGAATGACGGGCCGGGAATGCATATCCGTGGAGCTCCTACTGAGCGGCAGACAGGAGATAATACGAAGAATCACATGATTTGGGAATAGTGACGGCGTTCTTTTCTTACCCTAGTATCGTCCATTCACCTCCACAGCAGGAAAAAGAGACTACAAGATGTGAACCGCAGATAGGGAAGAAGAACCTAGTGCAGGGTAAGCATGGACGGACTGGAATCTGGTGTTTTCGACCACTTGCCAGCAGCTAATTTACTTAAAGTGTTCACGCTCATGTCTAGGCAACGTGCCGAATTGGAAATGAGAGGTAATTTACAATTCTACACTATAAAATCGCACGCTCAGCCACGTAAAAATAGCTGTGCTTTTCAGTACCCCTATTTCCTGTAATGGGTATTGCCCAGTCGGATCTGTTGAGCAAACCATTCCCTAAGGAAAACCATAGTACACTCGATTCACCGTCCGGAGTAGCAGTAAAACTTTTGCCCATCCCATGCATAAAGACGTCAACCGAAGAGCATCATACACGTATTGCTCTAAATAATCATGAGAGCAGAGGTCCATCCGTCTTGGCAATATCTCTGCAGTATCGCCTGTATCTCCATCCGCGGAAATTTCCCTTGCGTTTTGGCGACAGATTCAACACCTAGTGGTAATTGCCGCCCCATCCACCTTGGTGGCCCTGCCGACCGCCGTAGTAACTGCTAAATCCCTGATTAGCACCATAGCCAGCGTATGGCGAATTTCCATGTCCTTGACTGCTAGAGCCACCAAGACCGTAGCCGCTGGCTCCTGTTTGGCCACCATGGAGACCTTGAGCTAGATGACTTGGATATCCTCCGTAGCCACCCATACCTTGTTGGGTAGACTGAGGAGGGGGCAAAGCAGATGCAACGGGTGTAGCGTTGGTCGTAGAACCAGGGCGCGCTGCTGTGGCAAGAGAAGGACTAGGGCCAGCAGCATTCTTCGAGTCGCCATAAGGCTTCAGGTCGTCATTGGCGCTTCCAGGAGTCCCAGTGGGCGCATTAGCGGCGTTGAATGCCTGTCCCCCTTGAGAAGGGAAGCCAGCGCCTCGTCCGTAAGAATCGTGAGCACCACCAAATCCACCACTGGCGAGGGCACCTGGAGCTCCTGATTGCTGGCCAGCACCACGACCGTAGTCATTGATACCAGAGGATAAGGCGGTATCGCGACTGCCAACAGACGACTGTCCGAAACCAACAGTAGCCGCTGTGGTTCCATGGTCAAAGGGACCTTGGGGAGACATGCCATATTGGTGACCTTGACCGTAGACACCACCCTTGCCGTAAGGAGCGCCACCGTATCCGCCTTGGCCATATCCAGCGTAAGGTTGGTTCATGTATTGCGCATAGTACGGACTCGAGTAATAAGGATGTTGGTAAGGGTAAGAAGGTTGCTGTTGATGCAAATTAGTTTGAGGTTGAGTACCCTGACTGGAGGCCTGCTGCTGGTTCTGGCCAACAGGGTTCGGAGTATTGTGTCCACTGTTGTGAGCATCAGCGGATGCGGCGGCGGCACCAGGGTATCGTGACTGTTGAGCACCACTTTGTGGATATTGGCTCAAATGATCATTCTGGGACGCATTATAGGCGGCAAATTGACGGCTGCTGGCATTAGGTTCCCCATGGTTCTGCCCAGCTTGTTGGCCATACCCGTAATAACCGTAGGTGTTTCGACTTTGCTGGTCAGCGGCGTAGTACGAAGAATACTCAGGACCAGAGCTGAAAGCACCACTGTTTTGAGGGCCGGGAGCTTGAGTCGTAGCAGTGGGAAAGCTGTCAAAGCTTGCCGTAGTGACTGGCTGTTGACCATAAGTATCGTAAGGCTTCTGGGCAAAGGCAGCGGATTCATGGCTGTTTGCCTGAGGGAATCGTCCGTAGGCCTGGTTATTCGCCGGGGCTTGCGGTGCTACAAGATGATTAGCTAGGCACGCAGATTAAGGTATTGCAACATACGTTGAGTAGTAGACGCAGGGCCAGTGGGCGGCGCTACGGGTATCACTATCATGGGGTTAGTTGAATGGCCATTATTGATTGAGAGTCAGATCACTATACCAGTCGTACCAGGTGCTTGGGGCTGTGAAGTTGTAGATTTTTGGGGAGGAAATGATTCGGGAACAGGTGTTGGCTGCGCAATTGGGGGAAGGGAAGCGCGAGGTGCCGCCGGCGACTCGGCAGGAGGTTGAGTTCTGGTTTCAGGGTCTTCGCGATCACCGTCAATATCATCTTCAGCTCCGTTGAGACTGAAAGCACCAAATTGCACTGCAGCACGGTCAACTTCGCGATTTCCAGGCATGCGAACCGCCTCTTCTTGCTCCAAAAGACGTCGTTGATAGCTGGGTATGCGAGCCGGGGGGCGTTCCGTCGCCTTCAATGCAGTGGCTGCGTAACCACTAGCAGCTGGCCGGCTAGCTTGATGCTGGTTTTGAGACGCGGAAAGGGGTGTTACAGCAGCGCTTTGTGCGGGCTGGCGAGTATCCCAAGAGTCAGCTGCAGTGCTAGCCCTAGTTGGCGTGGGTGGAGGTTGTGACTCGTCAGGAAGCTGGTCAAGATTCACTTTAGTAAGGTCATCTTCAGGAGGAGGTAGTGTCACTTCAGGTTCGACAACCTTGACAGTCTCTACAGGGGCTGCTGGTTCATTGGGTGTCTCGGCGGCTGTTGGCGCCTCCTCAGCTTGTGGCTCGGGTTCGGGTTCCGGGACCACAGGTTCAACGGGAGGCAAAGGTTCCAGGACTTCAGCAGGCTTAGGAGTGGGGACTTCTTTAGGCTTGGGCGAGGGCTTCGGGGCGGTTGACTGTCTCAACATGCTCGCCCAGGTTCGTGGGGCAGCCTGGGCGGCAGTCGGTTCCGGCACAGGTTCAGACGAGGCAGCAGGAATAGATGGGACGGCAGTGATGGCTGAATCGACAGCAGCAGGAGCCGATTCGGTTTCGGTTGGTTGCGGTTCATTGGTAGCGATAGCGCCGCTCCATGCAGAAGCTTCTTCAGTTGGAACGGACTGGGAATCCTTGGCACGATAACCATTTGTAGTCGCGTGGGCGGCACCCCGACCACGACCACTTCCACGGGCCCTCTCGCTGCCGCGAGCGCGGCCACCACGGCTACCATCCGAGCGACCACCACGGGCAGGTCTGCCATTGCTGGCTGCTTCAGCGGGTCCAGTCGAAGATGTATCAGGTTTGGTCTTAGGTCGTGCAGCAGGTTTCTTCGCCTTTGAAACTTCGCCCCATTGGGAAATGGTACCTAGGATTGTCGTTTCATGTCAGCATGAATAATAGACGACTACTGGGGCGAGATATGAGAAAGTCGAAATACGCACCATCAGAAATTCGGGTAGCTGTAAGCTCGACATCACCATCGGTTTCCTTGAGAGCGTAAAGAATGTCGGCGTCGGACCAGTCTTCGAATAGTTCCTTGATCAATACGAGCTTCTCGCCAAACTGCTTTCTCAACTGGGCAATATCGCTGTCATCGTGAAAAGCGGTCGACTCTGCAGCAGCAGTTTTGTCACCGTTGGCTCGTCGTGCAGTCGTGTTGCGACCGCCAAAGCCTCCCCTACCGCCTCTGCCGCCACCCCTACCCCGGGTGGTTGGGTTATGGGCTCTAGTCTGTACTTCAGCCATTTGTATGGTGAAGCCGTGGTGATAATAGGTATTGGTCAACCCTTCGCAAGAAGGGAGAAGACGATTGGTAGTAGTCAAATCGCAAGCCCTAATATAGACGCGTAGATCAAAACGGGATTCACACGGGCAGAGAAGACTCGAGGAAGAGGTTGGGGATGGCGCGACGGCGACAAAAATATGTCTGCAGGATTGCGATGTATCGTCAGTAACGGGAGCAGGGAGAGGCAGGAGATAGGAAGGGTGAGATTGAGATATCGCCCAAGGCTGGGTGAGATCAGCGGATTGGACTTGTACCGACTTTTTTTAGGACGTGGCGTGACAAGTTTGTGGATGCAGGATTAACCAATTGTCTGATGACAACGGCGAGCACACGTTTTCAGAGGGGATGAAAAGTCCTCGGCGGCGCGATGCAACGATAAATGGGGATGATTATGGTGCTTCGTTTTTTCGTGTTGTTGTGGTGAAGGTGGAGGGCAGATTGTGATGGTGACAAGGTTCAACCATCCCAGGAAGGGTACACACACCAGTAAGAAACCTGACGGGCGAGCTGGGGGCCCTTTTTTGCACCCGGCGTTGTCAACGAGGCTTTGCTGCAAGCGGTACGAAAGAGGAATGGGGCGGGTTTGTTCTTGAGGCTTGCTCAGGGCCAAGAGGAAGAACCTTAAGACGGCAGGCGGAAAATCTGGGGCGGACTGGGGCTGGCAGACGGCTCCTGGCGGGTGGGTGGCCCGGGCTGCCAGGTGCTGGGAAGTAGACCGTCCAGCCTACGAATGCCTACCACCTAGCAGTGCACCTATACATGTTATACTGTGTAGATAAGGTGCGCTGGAAGGTACCTATACAGGTAGCCGGTGTCTCTTGTCTGGCTAAATTTCAGCCAGGCACTTCGTACTTGCCTTATGTTAGTGCAGCGTACCAGCCTGTAGACAAGGTAAATACGGTCTGTAGAGGCCCGTAGATAGGTGCTGCAGGTGCTGTAGGCGGCAGTTACGGTTTAGTACTAGGTGGAATGCTACCAATTCTGCTAGGCCGCCAGTTTTGGTCGGCCACCCTACCTGTACCTACATCGCTGGCACCCACTATTATGTCCGTAAAGTCGCGGGGACATTCGCTGAATTTCACTACCGGCCGACCCTTGTTGGTGGCCAATCGGCCTGCACGACTTTGGCGCACTATACAGTGCTCTCACCTACTCCACACTGTTCTACAATCAATTTGAGGGTTTGACTTGTCCAAGTGCTATCTTCTAGATAATAGTTGTAGATACTCTGCCCCGGCTACTGGACGGAGGGATGGATATTAGCCATGCTGCCGATCCAGCTTTAAAGTACCTAGCGTACGTTGGAACTGGCCTTGCAATAGTCAGTAGACTTCGGCATTCCATCGCGCCATGGGTTCCGGATTTGCTGTCGATTTACCAATACAGCAGTTCGGGTGGACCGGTGTACGGTAGTTCTACCTAGGTAGGTACCAATGGGAAACAACTCGAAGTTTGCGCGTTTATAAACTCTTTATAAACCCAGGTTGGTGTATACTTAGTAGCCCCCGGCAGTCAGGAATTTGAAGCATCGTGGTAGAGTCACGTGCCCCTATACACTGCCCGCCGAGGTCATGTACCGAGCATCTCACGCCACGTGGGGGAGTGGGTAATCCCCCGACACGATGGACCAACCAACAACTTGAACCTCTTGAAGTCATTGCTTTCATGTCCTCCCGTCGGCCAGCCTGGTTCGTATCTTGTTATGCTCACGATCAATACACATCAATACACCCATATTAACCTAAAACATCTAGATATTACCTCCGACCAGCAACTGCTTCATCCAAACGAGCACCACGCGGCGGTCTTCGAAGGCTCGCATAGTGTAACTATGTCATAGCTTAAAACAAAGTCCTCGATTTCGGCGTCGCCTACCTCCACCATGGTTGCCCGAACACCGCATCTCAACTCTTTGAAGAGAGGGTTTCTATCGCAGATACATCAGCCCCTGCCACTTAGCCAGCGCGAAGCTCGACGACTTCTCGAATCGATTACAACCTCATTCCGGAAGAACCTAGACCGAGAACATCCGTCCGAGGCTGACGAGGCATCTACGAATACGCCGGCGAAGCTGCCAACACCAGATTCAGTCGAGAATTACCACCCAACCGATAGGCATCTACGTGCAATACTGTCCAATCCCCTCTTCGCTCATCCGCGCAATGCCGACGTTAACACGCCCTCTGTGCTCACGATTCGCAACGACCATTTCAGCGTCTTCGATTCAGCCGTGTCTAAAGGCCTTATGACTCCAAAGCGCGCCGCTGGTTTCTTAGTCACTGTTCGATCCCAGCTCTCATCTGAACATCCTGAAGACATTCGCCAACGGATGAGCGTATCAGGAGCCGGGCTACGTGTCTTGCGATGGCTCCGTGCGTCTGGAAAAGAAAACAACCTCGATTTTCTTAATGAATCTGCACTAGTCAGGGTCCTTGTACCATTTTTGTATGCTGAGGGCATGCAAGAAGTTGTATGGACATGGTTGGCACGGCTATCTTCCCCGACCACTCCACTGGAGTTTGAGATCAATGCTCACGCGTTATCCGAACTCATGACCGCGGTGATTAGCGAAGGTATCAAACCGGGTTCGCAGTTCCCAACTAATCTGGACGAGTCGTACGCGACCTTAGCAAAGGCAAATAGCATGCTCCCGTCCCAGAGCCCGGTCACGACTTTTGTCGTTAAAAAGCCATGGATTAGGCTCTCATGGGCATCGACTGTATATGCTTTGGGACGCCCTAAACCATCCGTAACGCGCTTTGAAGAATTTGTCGAGATGGGACGACCCTTGAATGTTCCTCTCGATCTAGCGCATCTAGATCTTCATCATCCGACTACTCCTACTCATACGGCTGCTGTTGAATATCTTCGTCTCAGACCGCAACTCGTAAAAGATGTTTCCGACATGAAGCCTTGGGCGCAGCAACGAGTCTTGGTGAGCAGTTCCTGATGGAATTTCGTTTTTGTATTGGTCATGCCTTTGAAGCTATTCTATATTTGAACACTTACAGATAACTCTCGGCATTATGATTGCTAACTCAGGACCTCGTAGTGTCTTGTATTGGATGCCGCTGAGAGGCTGAAGCAAACCGGTAAAGCTGCCGAAGAGCCTTGGGTCGAGCGGTTACGGGCCGCTATCTACGAGAAGCTTAACCTGGGGGTCCTGAACCTCCGATGGGGGGATTCTGTTAATTCCAGCACTCCAATTCGAAATGGGCCTTAAACAAATGAGTCCAATGGCGATCTGATATTTCTTGTGTTTTGTGACAACTAACATGATCATTGAGATATCCACAATGGGCCGGCGTTGGGACTTAATTTGCTCAAGAGACCGGGACTATGGGATGTCAAGTCAGGCGCCCGTGATGGGAGGCACAGATTATGGATTGTAATCTACTTAGCTCGTTACAATTCGTTCCACGTGCCTCCGTAACCTTTTCTGCACTCGAATGCCGCAATATCTCAGACAACCTGGCATTTCGGCCTTCCCGTTGTCACAAACTCAGCCACATTCGCCTTGCATGTTCGAACATAGTTATTGTAGGTTTCTTCCGCGTACCAAGCCATATGCGGCGTCGTTACCAAGTTAAGATCCGCCGTATCTGCCGCGAGCAAAACGTTGTTGCTCGGTCCCGCTGGCTCCTGCGAATAGACATCCGTACCCGCACCGGCTATCTTCCCGTCTCTCAGCGCGGAGACCAGGGCGCTTTCGTCCACAATTCCACCCCGGGACACGTTGATTAATACGGCATACGGCTTCATTTCGTTGAATTCTGCGCTGGAGATGAGATTGAGAGTCTCGGGCGATCGCGGGAGACAAACTATCAGGACCGAGCACTCGCGGATTACTGTCTCGAACGGAACGCGGCCCGCTTGCGCTGGCACACCTTTGCGCCCGGCAATGATACTTTTCATACCCAACGCCCTAACCGTCGACTCGATAGCCCTACCAATCGCGCCGTACCCGATGATCCCGACAAGCTCTTCTTGACTTGTTTTAGGCGGCTTGCTATCGGGTCCGTTCATGGCGCTCGCTTGATTTTGCTTGATGACCCAACCACCAGCACGTGTGAGTGTATGCGTCCGCATCATAGAGCGACGTGTTGCGAAATATAGCCCGAGCGCATGGTCGGTAACGGCCGTAACATTGCAGTGCGGGCTGTTGCCTACAACTATCCCCCGTGCTCGGCACGCCGCCAAGTCTACGGTGTCCGTCCCCGAAGCGATGATGGAAATCACTGTCGGGTATCAATAGTTAGTATAGGTAACCATCATATACACTAGACGGCGTGGGTGTTTCCCGCGAGTGCTGGGGTAGTCAGGTGGCAAGATGGGGGTATCGGTAAGCGATCTCACTCTTCAAGCGGGGAGTTACCTCCGCACTCAGCAGCTCTGCCGTCAGAGGCAGCAGTGTCATTATTATAATATCGGCATCTCGGCACCGCTCCATCACCTGGTCCGGACGCGTGCGTTCATAGCTCCTGAACTCGCACGTGTGAGGTGCCGGCACGCTGATGCTTGGTAGTGGGCAAAAACTTGTCTCCAATGCGACGATAACCCAGTGTGTTTGCGCCTCGGCCATTGTGGTGACGTATAACTTCGAAGCTCCCGACGCGGGATGTCAAGTGGATTGTGTTTGATCTTCAGGATAGCGCGACGAGTCTCCGCGGGAGAGTTCGTCGAATATGGCCGTTTTTCATTGGGGCCGAGTACCGCAGGAATAGAGATGTCACCACAAGGGCGCGCCCTTTTTTCGTCTGCTTTTCGAAGTCGACCCACCCAGCGTCGTCGTATTGCCTGCCGCATAAGATCGCGATCTAATAAGTTTCTATCAGGCATAATAACCAGGTATTACATAGACCGGGCTGACTTTCTAAGAGCGATGAATGAGTATTCAGTCCATCATATCATATTACCCGGACTACCGGCTAGTATAAAGCAACTGCGTCTATCTAAAAAGATTTGTTCAGTTCTCGCCAATCCAGATCGTACCGGCATATATACTTGTACCTATACTCTTTTCGTGACTCATGCTATCTTCTCCTCACTTTTTTATCTCAACAATGTGAAAACTAGATACCTATTTCGTGTGCCAAACCTCGCGGTCGTTCTTGATTTCTACAATGCCGGAGTCTTATTTTACCCTTATTTCACGGACCGCGTGCAAGCGCCAGGGCAGCATATCGAAGAAAAGGCCCGTAGCAGGTAGGTGTCTGTGCTATGGCAAGGAAAGATATGCCCCTCCCAACACCAGGCCTAGGTATCCCGTTATTAGCGCCGAGACCGTTTGATAACCTGGCAGAATCTTTGCAAGGGACCACTTAAGCGGACTTCTCCATGACGATAGCCATGTCTCCAATTATATCGGAAGTCATAAGATTGACCTCGGCATCGCTTTTTCCTTTTTTCTTCTTCTTTTCTTCTTTTTCTTTTTCCTTTGACATCGTCTAGAGTAGGTAGCCAAAGACAGCATAGGATACTGCACAGCATACCTAACCTACCACCGACCAACGTGGTAGATAGTGTGTTCCGTATATGTACGGAATACGGAATACATACGGACGTACAATACGGAGACCGATTTTACTACATACCTGCGGATCAGCACCTCCAATTGCGGTTTCGGTGCAAACACCATCCCCACACTGCTAGCCTCTGGTACCTTGCGGTAGCTTTGGGCAGTCGGCAGGCCCAGGCAGGCCCAGGCAGGCACCTGAGATTTGGCGTGCGCACGCCACGATCGCACTAGGTAGGTACCTTAAGGTAGCGTACAGCTAGAGGGAAACGCCCCATAAGCCCAATCCCCCGTGGAGAGCCTACGGTTATAGTCGTCATTACGGAACGCCCATTCAACATTCCCTTGTGGATAGGCAACGTGGCTGAGTGGTTAAAGCGTATGACTAGAAATCATATCCCTTCGGGGTCACAGGTTCGAGTCCTGTCGTTGTCGTTGATTCGTTGGTTTGCCCCTTCGGATCTTGTCATCCTCGGTCTGGTGGTCTAGTGGTATGATTCTCGCTTAGGGTTCACCCTACAGCATTGTTTGCGAGAGGTCCCGGGTTCAATCCCCGGCCAGACCCTTTTTTACTTTTTCTGCTTCAGGTTCATCATATTTTGTGTTGATATGGATCGGTCGCCAGAGCTGGATTCTTATTATGCAACTTGGTTTTGGCAAGAAGAATCAAAATGAGCAGCAGTATCAATAGGATTATTGTTTCAGCCCAGCTTGAGTCCCCCTAGGCATGCCCTGCCCATGCAATTGGATTCGAATATGTCGGATGGCCGAGCAATGCGGTGCGCCGAATCGCAGGGCAATGACGTGAGACAACAGCGAACGCAATGTTGTCCACACCGAGAATTCAACCTTCAACTTGAGCCCCGTCTTAGTATTGCACGGTGAGTCATGTAAATATCCCCGTCAACCCACAGAAGGCCCAGCTTCCCTTTGTCTCGCCTACGGCTCGCAGATGCGCTCGTTCTATCGATGGCAGTGTTTCGTTATACACACGCACCCAGGTATCGCCTGACCCGTTGTCGTGGCACCAGTTCACATGTGGCGTCATCGCCGCCCGCGGAGTCTAACAGCGTGGTCGTTCGAGGGTGAGCGCGAAGACACGCATCGAAAGCCTAACCCTGGGTCGTTTTCATTGGTCCTTTGACATACTATATCCGTTACCAGTTATGGAACTCTATTATCTGAGCGAATCTCGATAACTGAAGAGCGGTGCTCCATATGGTGTACCGTTTCCTAGCCTTTGCATTACCCGAAGTTGGCACATTCGACACTACATTGCCGCCCGTGCGGTACACAGCAGACAGCGGCTTCACAAGGCAAGGAGGGTGAAGTGAGGTTGGCTGAACATATCTCGACCTGAGTCTGACACCCGTCTTGAGGATCGAGATCTGGCAGTGCGTCGGATACAAACATTAGCAGCATGTTCAACGGGGGACTCATATAAAAGGGTCTCTTGCCCGTCAAAGACGGCAGGTGTACTTATTCCATGCAAGTCACAGACACATCAGTCACCAGCAAGGATAGGCTAAAGGGTAATAGCATTGATTTGAATCGCTAATACGGAACCTGCAAATTAACAGATCTCCCGCTGGCTATCAAGCCCGTCGTTCTCCATAAGAGATCGTACAATATCTCCCACCTCTACTCAAACTTGTCTCGGGTTTCGCAGAACTCCAGCTTGCCGAAGTATTTCTTGTGCTCGGGGACATCGAAAAAGGCTTGTGTATACGCGACAGTTTTCGGTATCTCTTTACGCCACTCGGCATCGAGCAGGAACTGAAAGCTAACAAACAGGACACTGGCGACCATCAAGTCGGCCATGGTCAGGCCGTCTCCGACGAGATACTTCTGGCCATCCTGCAGGGACGCTTCGAGGGACTTGATGGCCCGCGTGAACGAGTTGGCGTGATCTTCGTAGCGGATCTTGTCCCGGGTGTAGACCTTCACTGGTTTTACGAGGCATTAGCGCACAATGATCGAGGAGTCTCGAAAACTGAGGCAGGAGGTTTTCCTAGGTGGACAATCTGAGAACAGTGTTACTTACGGACGGTCATCCCAATCTGACCGAAAATGTTGCTGAATAGCTCAGTCTCGGAGAATTGCGCCCACTTTAAAATGAGGGCCTGGGACTTGGCATCTGTAAAACCAAATGTTTTAGTATCATTGTCCTTGTCACACACGATCCCACATGGGCTCATTCTCGAGAGCAAGACCTCCGGTACACGGAACGGAAACTCTGAGCGACGATCCAGCAAGAAAGAACCTCATATATACCTGTGCCAAGAAGTTGGCCGGCTTTTGGGCCGGACTGCGCTACATATTGGGCGATGGCAATACTCTCGGAGAGGCAGAAGCCATCAGCGCCCTCAAAGCTTGGAATCTTGCCAAGTGGGAATTTGGCCAAGAATTCGGGTGTCCGGTTGTCCTTGCGCAAATCGAACGGCGGGACCTCTATCTCCAAGCCGTTCATCTCGGCCATGATCAAGACCTGGGCCGCGTTAGTATATTATAACGCGTGATGCATGGCTAGCGAGGCACAAGCGGCCGGACTTGGGAATAAGAGGAGACAGCTTACCCGGTGAACGCGGATGTTGTTGGGGTATGTGAAAATTTTACCGAAGGGGGCCATTTTGAGTATGATTGGTGAGATCTCGGTGTTGATAGGACTTAGGTTCGGACTAACTAATGTTGAGAGGATAGATAGATAGGGATGCAGATGCTGTGTGGACGTGGCGGGTAGAGAGAGAATTCAAGAGCTGAACTGTTCACATTTTTATATCCTTTCTGCGACTACCTACCTATGATACGAGCGTGAAACATTGTCGCGTCCCATTTGTCAGCTCATCAGAGCCGCCCCATGCCTTGGGTGGTATCCAGGATCTCGAAATTCCCATGTATCCCACAGACTCCGGTCGACCACCACCCGGCGGTGGTCGGCGAACGGATGGCCACACCAGCTCAGCGAGGCAGCAGAAGCTGCAAGCGAAGCAAGATTCAGATGGCCCCTCTATTGAGATCGGCAGGTACACTAGTATCCCACAGGAGTCAGCCAAAGGTTCCGGGCCCAATGCTTCACCAGACAAGAGTGTGCGCTCTGAAAGGCCCCTGGACTTCAGGGTTGGGGGTTAACACATGTCAGGCATATTAATAATCAGTGCTAGATTGAAATCTAGACAGGGTCTTTTCTGCTAGGTAATCAACCGACAGTCCGCGTCTGGATTAGGTAGGTAGGTAGTTACCCGTAACTAATACTAGGTAGGTAGGCTGGCCACGGGTACACTAATAAACACCATACTGCGTATAGACGAGACGGCGCCGGGATGACAGCGGCCTGCCGGTATCCAACCTTTTCTAGTTACGCTACAACACGTAGATACCGTAGGTATGACTGACTGGTCGACGCCTCTACATGTTCATTAGGTACGGAACTGCCAACAGGTTTCCAGAACCTGTCAAGACCTGTACATATCCAGGTATTACGTCGATACGCATGAACGTGGGGTAGGTAGCCGGAGACGAGTATGGAACCGCCTTGAACTATCTAATACCTACCTACAGGTTGCATTTCAAGTAGGTACGTACTGAGTAGGTATGTCAGGCATCAGCAGGTAAGTCCATGCACATTTCTAATGATGCTGACAGTCCATGGACGGAGCAGAGTCTAGGGGGATCGGAATTGAAACTGTTGCACAGGTGAAGAAACTACTGCTCTTGTTCGTGCGTAATGCGCTGTAACTATTCCGTGGTTGCGGTGCGAAATGGGTGGATGATTATCGAGGATGTATATAGTAACTGAGGTCGCAAATATTCTTGGGGCGCGTCCCGTACTCAAGCCCGAGCGCCGCACACTAACTTAACCGATCGGTAGTTACCAGATAGTAACCGGCTCTTGGACTGCTCGATGGAAAGCATCTACATACCTTGGTAGTTAGCTGCCGCGACCGTTGAGAACGGCATTTAACTGTCGAGATTGTGCCTGGTGTATTGTATTGTACGTCCGAATGGCTACCTGGACGTGATCAGATGGGCGCAATCCGTATTGCGTGGTACAATAACGGCCCCTCGCGTGCAGTGTCTCCGGCAGATATTGCTGGTACCTATGCCATGTGCTCAGCAGGTAAGAAATACTTGCTTGTACACTGCTTATATACAACTACGTCACCGTATTATAATATTAGGGCAGGGGTCCCGGTAGAAGCCGTTGATCCCACCGGCCGTAATGCATGGAGGCTCGGATGGTGAGTACTAAGTAGAGATGCTTATTACTGTATTACTGTGTTATTGTCATTCATTGTTATAAATTCATCCCACAGTAGTAGCCGTGAGGCGGCCGGCCTTGGTGTCAGCCACATAAAACGCCCACACCGCCGCTTGCGAGCAGAGGTTGGATGTTGTTCTTCTTTTCTTGTTGATGAAACGGATTCTCGTGTCGCACCTCATTATCATCGATTCACTCGGGTTCAATGAACATAGTGGGCTTGAAAGTGAAGACGTGTGAGTGAGTGTTCGTTATATAAAGATGCTTAGCACTTGGTTGATTGCCGGCTCGAGGCAGAATTGTCGTTAGTACAGACTGTACAGTAACAATCAATACATTCCTAGATACCTACACAACACAACGCCAGTAAATGCAATTTTCCTATAAACGCAACGACTTCACCGGATAGAACACAGCATTTTGGTAGTTATGGGTAAGCGCAATGACGCCAAGGCATTGTTACTGTAGTAGATACCTCTTTGTCAATGGCGTTAGTTACGGATAATGCTTTAACTACCGTACCTACCTTACGGCCGTCCGAAGTACCGTCTTCAGCCCGTTCCGGCCTGGCAATCGCTAGCCAGAGCCTGGGTAAACTTGGAACCCCGCTATGTACGGACGTACCTACCTAGGTACCTAAGATATGTAGGTACCTATTGAACACCGGGTTGCCAACCCGGGAAGGTACCACCTTCGGTACCTGCCACTCACGTTCCCAACGCGTACCTGACCGTTTACCTACCGGGCACACCGCGAGACGCGAAGCCGGTCCGCGCCGTAACAGTCGTCACTTCCATTCTTCGCAACTGCTTTTCGCCTTCTCTCCACCTAAATTCAATAACCAATCTGCCCATTTTATTCGACTTAACTCCCATCCACTCTCGTCGCAAGTCACAGTTGACCCAGTGCATCTCATACAAACCACTTGCATCGCCGTACTCATTCTTTGAACTTGAACCTCGGGCCAGTCGACCCTTTCTTTTTGCAATTGCCGTGCTCGCAGCATGTATTCATCAGCAAGGCCGTGACCCTGGAAACACCCGCCTAATCTATCACAAGCTCATCGGCCTTCGACCATCGCTTGGCAGTACCTGCTACCATCTAACCCAATCTCGCTCTTCAAGATAATGGATCGCAACCGGCCTGAGGCTGAGGGTTTTCTTACCACGAAAGCGAACGGTCGAAAAAACAACACACAACCTTTTGGCGATCGCCACCCCTCAAATAAGGCCTTGGGCGACGACTTTAAAGAAAACAACATCGCATCTGGAACAGACGGAGGCGCGCGAACCATACCTCGTCTAACTACACATACCACCATCCAGAATTTAGAGAATCGGCGCGCGAGCCCGGGTCCTGGTATTGGGGTAGATCATAGCACCGCTGTATTCGGAACCCCTCGAGATCCACGAAGCACTCGTATCCCGCGCCCGAAGACGACTGCACCCGTGATCGACAACCATCATCAAGGCTCACCAAAGCGTCAATCCCTGCTTCTCGATCAAGCTCCCGATATTTCTTCTCCTATGCGCCAGCCGATGGACTTCAAAGCGGCCTTCAAGCGCGCGCAGGAGCAGGATGCTGCGGAAACAAAAAGTGATTCCGACAATACTGTCGATCTACAACAAGCTTTTAATTTGGCGAGCGTCGAATTCAATGCTAACCGAGGCATTGACGGTTCCCCCAGTCCCGCCCCGCGCCCTATGCGTCGCGAATCCAAGAATGACACCCCTTCAAGCAATCGTAGGGGCGCAAAAGCAAACGACCTTAGCAAGCATCTCGAACGATTTGACCGCAATCACCAGTTAGGCAGTGGCCTTGCACCTTCCGGTGGTTTATTTTCAAAGAATCACGCTGTCCCTAGGGCTTTGGAAGCGAGGCGAAGCCTACGCACAAAAAGTAACGGTAATGGTTTGGGAGACAGTCCGGGCAGCCAAATGATAGATACGCAGAGTGCTAGCCCCAGGGAACGAGGATCGGTTGAAAGGAGTAGGGCTCTAGCAAAGAGGCTGTCGGCCGTTAACTCCCATCTCGGCAATCTCACTGTCAATGGTCCTGTGCTTCCAATTGAATCTGAACACGCCAACGACGATCGGTCTTCACCCGACTTCAATCCAGCTGACCTATCACCCGAGAAGAGCATGAATTGGCATCTCGATGCTGACTTCACGGCTTCGGACCTGCAATTCTCCGAGAGCCCCCGAATTACTATTAATAAACCGGACTTTGATCCTAGTCATCGAACGGGCATGTCAGCTATTCGCCGGGGTAATGACCGGCTCAGTATGATCCGCCAGAGAGAGGCTGAAGCCGCGAGGATAGCTTTGCCCGCGGACACGCCGGCTACTGCACAGACGAATCACCGACTCGACGAGGTCCGCTTTCGGGAGATGGAAGCCGAATCTAGGCGAGCTGTAGCTTCAAGTCGTCTTGATGAAATTAGAATCAGGAACTCAGAGCCGCGCAATGAACTGTCCCAGCAACATATGGATTCTTCTAAGAAACCCTTGGGGGGAGGATCATCGGGCATCAACGCTAAGCCACCAAACGCGCCACCGTCAAGCTCGGATCCAGAACCGAGAGCCGAATCGATTCGCGACGGTTCGGTTATGGTTAAGAACCAGAACGACATGACCTTTGGTATTAGCGAACGGGACAGATCTCAAGACAACGAAGACAAACGTGATAGGCTCTCTAGAAGTGATTCGCACGACTTACTTCGTCGTCTAGCGCGAGTGACCGGCTCAAGTCCCAGGGAGAAGTCGAAGAGGACAGAACAAGTCAAAGACATTCCTAGCACGGAGATGGCCGATGCCAAACTCCCCGAGACACGTGGAATCGACTACTCGCCATTGTCTCAAGAAAAAAGGGGGGTCTGGAACCTGGGAGTTAAGCATTCGAAGGATAGACCTGCCGTGGGGTTCGCTACTTTAATGAAAACATCCTCTAGCGAGTCTCTTGAAGCAAAACGAGCAAGCAAGCCCACTTCAGAAGCCGATCCTGTAGACCGTATTGAAGCTGAACTTAATCTTTTCGCCCCATTGGACAGCTATTCCGAGAAGGGTTCTATTAGAGCCCCCTCGCCGGTCTCCGAGTTTACAGACGAAGAAACCCCGCGACCACCGAAGATTGATCCGCTAACGCAGCCAACCCCCCGAATATCAGGTGCTTATGTCGATACACCTGCCACGGTTCGGACGAAAGAAGAGCAAGGTCTTGTCGCACTCGAACAAGCCAAGACGGCACGAGGTCGAAACCATAGTCTATCCCCCACCAAACGAGCCACAAACCTTGGTGTTACAAGCCAAACGAGAGTCTCGAAACGAGCTGGGCCGAGATCATCTTCGGCGCCCACGGCCTCTCGCCGTTCCAAATCCTCATCAAGATTGCGACGGCCTTTAGTCAATACCGCTAAACCGCCAAGCGTGAGGGAAGATATCCTTACAATTCTGCGAGCCAATAACATTGACGACTCGACATTAGAGAATTTGGATTCAATTCTTGCCGACCGAGAGGTAGTCAAAGATACTCTTCTCAAGGTTGGTTCCTCAGAAGGGTCGGATCGGGAGCGAGAGCTTGAGGCATATGACAGAATGAGGAAATCACTCCAGACTGGGCTACTCGGTATTCGTTCTGCTAAGGAGGGGATTGAACGATTGGAAGACAAGGTCACTCACAACCGTGGCAAACGCGAGGAATCCCAACCTAGAGACCTATCTACCATAAAGCCACAGTCGCCTTCAACATCTGACGAGTCTGCTCCACTCCTCATCTCCTTACCAAGGCTGTATCGCAGAAATCCAAAGTTCAAGCTCACTGGTCTTGGTATCTTTATAGTGTGGGCCTTCATATGGTATGCCCTTGAGAGCACGTTCTCCTTCCTCTATGCTGGCCCAGAATATATATGTACCCCCAGCATACCATGTGATTGGTCGCCGAACGACCCATACTTTCCCTACACTATGCCATTCATGTTGGATGAATGGGCTACTGGGGGCAAAGGCAGAGCGCTTGCATTGACGATAGGCGAGGAGGTTGGTGACATGTTCGCGGAGGCGATGGACTGGGTCACGAACACTGACTTCAGTAAATCCGATGAACTCTATATGGATGCATGGCAACGTAAACGGCACAGACGCCGATTGCGTAAGCATGGATTGATCCCAGAATGGAAGGAACCGCCAGGCTACCAATCAATTTTCCCGGCGTGGCAGGCTGAAAAAGCTGCGAGAGAGCTCGCTCAGGAACTCGGGCTCGATACAGAGGATGAGACCATGAGCGTCGATGAAATAGTCTGGTGAGCCGCTTTGATATGAATTCTACGTCTTCAGCACAAGTAAATGAGGTCTGCCATCAGCGGGCTTCATGACCTGATTGATTTTTATTCCTCAACCACGCGACGTTTGGTACCGGGGAGATCGGCTATAAGGGGTGTCGGGGGTTATTCTAAGCATTTGCGGGCGGTGGGCGGGTAGGAGTGTTGGTCTCTCCATCAATGGATGCTGCGTGGCTAAAATGCCTGCATGGAGGCTCTTTTGAACCGGTTGCTGTAAATTATTTCTCCGTATTGTTGATACCCAGCATGAAGGCTTTTCGGATGATCAGGGCGAAATTTCGCTACTTTCATGTGTTATAGGGCGTATATTATGCACTGAATTATTTACAAATATTCTGCCCAATCCCACAGGAAGACGAGAACACGTCAGTCCGCCAATATGTTTGTGTTGCCTCAGACATGATCAAGCTGAGATACGTTGATCTTTGTTCCATGTCATGGCGTGTAAAGATCTTATACTTCGTCTTTACGTTCTTACTGCGTGGTCCGGAGAGCAATCTCGGAAACCAGTGTATTATGAGAAGAGCTGGCGGACATTAATAACCACGCGATCCTTCTCTTCGACGTGCTTACCATCTTAGAGGTGAGATTATGTTATAACGTTTGAATGGGGTTTTGTACGTACGTACTGGCTTCGAATAGAAAACTTATTGCTGTGGTCAATCTTCCATGTAAGGTAAGTCCATAGGTCTCTGTACGAAAACCCCCTGTTTATACCCAGTCATCGTACAGTCCGTACGTAGCTTCTCTATCTCACGTGCGTAGCCACAAGTGGCTAACAGGTAGATGGATAGCCTGGGACTAAGCCGTACGATGACTAAGTTCGTATTGATACCAACACATAGGAAGGATTCCATATGATGAGATCGTAATGAGGCCTCCATCATTTAGGCATCACCCATTTCTGGAGCTCTATGCCTTTTCCCCAAATAAAGGTTGACTCTACAAAGCTGGGCAACGAGAGAAAGGTGCCCTATTTAGTATACCTACATTTATACATTACCTAGATCTTCAAATGGACATATAGTACAACTTGTGGCACAGCTTCTGTTGGATGAGTTGAAACGACACCCAGACAACGATTCCCCCGGCGCGTTGCGTATAAGTCTTGGTTAACTTACCGGGTATAAAGAGATGGCGTCAATTGAAAATATAGCCCGACCCGTAGGCCCACAGTGAGCTATCTAATAACCAAACCGTCTTTTCCTAGCTTATTTTCACATCTTTTCTCCTTTCATCTCATCCTCACATCGTCTCATCCGCTCGACTAATTCAAAGCCACCCGCAGAGCCAAATACAACACGGCCCGACACAGTCTAGGCATCCTACGAGCAGTTATCGTAACATGTCGGTATAGGATACCGGTCATCTCCCTACGGCAAAGGTCACTCTCGATCCAGGACGTGATTGAGAATGCGCTGGCGACCGTGGTCCTCGGCCAGCCAATGCTGCGCGTAGGCATCGCAGGGGAAGACACCAAAGACCCGGCCTTCGTGCACGTCAAGGCAATCGACATGCGCGGCATGATTGAATGGAAAGCACTCGGCACACCAGCCAGCATCACATCCGGCACGCGCCAGAGCGAAGAAAGCCGGAGTGAATATGGACGTAAAGAGCAAAGTCAATATAACGATGAAGCGGGCTACGAGGCCGGCCTGCTCCGCTCCCTGGAGAAGCACCATGAGCACCTCTGGGAAGACCTTGCAGTCAAGCCGGGCTGGAAGATTGTCGTACACCACGATCCGCGACAGCTAGGCTCTCTCCAACCCCGCGAACCGTCCCACCTAGGCCAGGCAGAAGAGAAAGCAGACGCGCTATTGTCCCTCGACATATCCTTTTGCTTCCACCACGCGTATGCGGATGGGCGGAGCGGGTATGCTTTCCACGCTGACCTCCAGCGAGCTCTCAACAACGGTACACGTCCCCCGGAACTCCAGGACCATATTCTCTACTTCGCCAAGCCCTCGACTCTCCCACCTGGCATGGAGACCCTCATCCCCTTCAGCGTGTCCTGGTCTTTCATAATGCAGACGGTCTGGACCCAACTCCTGTACCCCATCATCGTGTCCTCGTTTCTCGGCCGCCTATTGCGTCTCGAGACGACACAGGCCGACATCCCATGGACAGGGGCGCCAGTAGATGGGTCAAACCCAAGGGCCCATATCCGGATGATGTTTAAGCTGGACGACGAGTCGCGTCTCAAAGCGATCTTGACGCAGTGTCGAAGTCACGGGACCAGTCTCACGGGGCTTCTGCATGCCTTGATCGCGCGCTCGCTCGCCCGCCGCGAGAGAGGCAAATCATTCCGCTCCGTGACACCTATTTCACTCGCCGGCTATGCAGACCCCGGCGTCGCGGGTCCGGGGTTCACGCCCGGCGCCACGATCCACTGTCTCGTCACAGCACTGACCTGCGACCACGACGTCGGCACTGTGCGCCGGTTCGACCGTGACCAGGTCGCGGAAGAGGCCGGCATAAGCGAAGATGCGGCGGTCTGGGCGTTCGCGCGGGATATGACGGCCCGTCTGCGCGCTAAAGCCGCCTCGCTTCCGCGCGACGACGTCTTGGCGTTGTCTGGGCTAGTCGGAGACTGGCATGAGTTTTTCCGCAGTAAGTTCGGGAAAGCCAGGGACGGCAGCTGGGAGCTATCGAACCTGGGGCGTCTCAGCGCTGTCGACGCCGGATCTTATGACAATCCGGAGTTGGGGAACGGAATGGAGGAGGGAAAGGACGGGTTGTGGTTTATTGACCGTGCGGTCTTCACGCAAGGCGCAAATGCCACAGGCGCCGCCTTCAACGTTAATGTTTCTGGCGTCGCTGGACGCGATGTTTGCGCGACCATTAGCTGGCAAGACGGCATTGTAAATGCAGATCTCGTGGAGGCGGTTGTGAGTGATCTGCAGGCCTGGATTGCTGAGCTTGGGGAGGCTGGACGGTCGAGCGACTAATTCATAGACTCCTATTACCCATATTGGCTTTGGATAAGTTCCTCGGTGCCAGCCACAAAGCTGAAAGAGGGATTGCCGATTCACCCCCTTGTTAATATTCTATCGAACTAATGTAAGAGTACGTCCGTAATAGATAGTGAACCATTTGCAACCAATATCACGAGCAGCAGGGATATGTGGTGTTTGATTCAGCATCATACGGTAGTTCTGGTATTAAATGAGGGAGGCGGGGAAAAGAGAGAGAGTATTAGAGGACGACTTAAATGGTCAAATGGAATATGCACAGTTCCGAGATGTTAAAAAATGAAGAAAAAAAAGGATGCCCAAGGTGAGGATCGAACTCACGACTTCCGCATATCATATCATACAAGCTTCGGCGAGGAAGAGAGTATAAGAACGGCACGCTAAGCCACTGCGTCACTCGGGCGACTTGCTTGGTCAAGTTGTCGGGCGGGGATAACACGGACTAAGTAACTCTGATCAGTAGCCCAAATTACCAGGTAGGTAATGGGTACCTTACGGGTATGCCGCGGTCATGGGTAGACGAGTCCTCTTCGCGACGGATCAGCACCTTGCCCAAGTTCCATACAGTGACGCATCTTCATACCCAACAGCAACTTGTCAAGTTGCCTCTGTCTACAATACGTATCCTACCCATGCTCTCATTCCAGTACTCAGTAACCAACATCTACGAAAACCTTTGGGCTCCGGGGAAGAAAAACATGCCAGTACGGTCCTACTTCGCAAGCCCCGGGGAGTCGGGGAGCCGGGGACCAATGCACCGGGGCTGATTCGATGCAAGCTCCGGCGCTGGCATCTTTCTTTTTTCGGGGTCCCCAACATTTCTGCTTTGCCCTGCAAAAGGCCTCTTGTTTCCGGTTCCGTATCCCCCTCATTTTGTCTGACTGATTATTAGGCAAGGGTAGGTAAGCCGGAGCGTTAATGCGAGCCCAAAAGGACTGCAAAAAAGCCTTCGTCGCATCGAATCCGTGCCGCCTGAATTCACGTCACATCAATAGACGCCGGGCATAGCTGCGTACGGCAAGGGGCGGTGGGAACCCCATTGACGTCGCAATTATGCTATCACATCGGCGAGGGCAATTTTTGTCAGGACTACGGACTTATAATCAGGGCACTTTGCATAACCATCCCGGTTGGGTGCCCGCGCGAGTGAGCACATTCAGGGAAATTAATTGCCAATCTCCATTGGAAAGGTGCATGATGATGATGGCCCGGTGCCATCGTCGGCCCTGGATTTCTCGATCGGCGGTAGTAATGCACGGTTATGGGCAGCTAAGTTCAGCTGCTCTGCTCAGTATGCGTTTACCTATTTCGCATGACGCCAAGTCCTCGACAATCCAATCGTCGTTGGGCGTCGGCCATGATAGGCGTCATTGAATCCTAAAAGTTGAGATGCTGGAGAACCCAAGGGGAGCTGTGCTTACTGACAGTCAGCCACAATTGCCCAGCAGAAGATCCCATCGTTCATTCACTACAAAGAGGTCGTCTTGCCGATGCAGTTGTCAGCGCGACTTTCGATACACAAGCGGCATCTTCAGTCAGGATCCATGCATTACGGACCATGTAGTGTGACTGCGTTAGGGCTTATTCCAGATATCTGAAAAATGCGGTACGGATCGAGAAGCAAATTCAATGACATGCCCGTTCTTGAATGGTACTTACTGGTAGCCTAGGCGACGAACACCATTGGCACTCTGTGCCCCGGGCAAGCTTCCACAGCGCGCCGATCTATAGACACTCCTACTTACGTAGTATCTGGTAGATGACTAGAACTTGTGATACCCATAAGCGACGGCGAGCCCGCTCGCATCAACTCCTGAGGATAGCTTGACATGAGCGAGACCACGGACAGCATGTCGCGCGCTACTGCGCTAGAAACGTCAACCAGCAATTCGGGACTGTGACGAGGCATCGCCCTCAGGGAACTAAGGCAACGCGGATACCTGCACCTCAACGCCACTGCAGCACTAGGGTCGTCACGGTAAAAATACCGTGAATGACATGCTTAAAAAGGCTACGTAAATATTGTCAGCATACTGTGTATTGCGAGGCCTATGAGGTACCAGGGGTAAGGACCAAAAATCGGGCGCGCACGCGGCACAAGCCGTGTTCGTGGAAACCTCCTTTTTTTTTCCTCCCTCGTCTCCCCAGCTAGACATTCGACTCTATTTCGCAGCCGGAACAAGCGCATCATCTTTCGGCATCACCTCTCACAGGGGACCAGCACAGCGATACTTGCAGGAGAATGTAAATAAGCACAGCAATAATTGAATATCATATATAATAATACCAGTTGATAGAACGCCGCAAGTCAAATGGTATTAGCTTCTTATACATAAAGCGGGAAGGGGGAGCGTGGGGAGAAGGGAATATTGCTGCTGGTTAGTGGAAGCGATCTATGAATTTGATGACCTTGCGCCCGGTACTACTTCGTTCGAATCCATCCATACTGGCAAGAATGTTGACCTGAAGTCGGTGGCTATTCGAGCTACCTATACCAAGGAGGTTCCCCACTTGATCGAGGAGGTGCTGATGCGCCGCAGAGTCCCTCTCTCCTGGGGTGCATAGGAGCCGGATTTCTAGCAACGCCTCCTGAGATGGCTCTATCCGGCTGAGGATCACCTGCCATTGCAGGACCGCACATGCGCGGTCTTCCAGTATTGCCGCCAATGTTGTAAATTCAATGTACTCTCCGTCCCAGTCAAAGCTGATTCGGCGATCGCGCCCGCCTAGACGAAGAACGCGTAAATGTTCCCATTCGGCGTCGCCCAACTTGGTACGGGCATGTTCGGGAAGGGGATGGATCGACCCGATGTCACACGTTACGTAGCGCACGACTGGGTTTCGGAGGCGACTGAGCGAGGTTGCCACCACAACCCCCTGCTCGCCATCAGGTAGAGGGCTAGAGGCAGGGGGATTCGGTTCGAGACAGGAGGACGGGAAGATCTCGATTTTCATCGCACGCGTGTCGAAGATAAAGTCGGCGGAATCCGTGGCGGTGCTGTTGCCTAACAGATCAGGGTTGCTGGCTGCCCAAGGACCGGTCTCCGCGCTCGCCATTATGGAATAGATCTTGATTGGACCTAAAACCTGATGAATATAAGCCCGTTGTGCTGTGGTGAGCATCTCTGATGTATATATGATCTTATCCAAGTGGAACTTTTCCCGCTCCTCTGCAGGTAGGGTCGAGATGTAGTGTACTATTTGGGTTACTTGGCTACTCTCGCCAGCCAACACGTTGGCATGATAAACGCCAAGTAATCTAATCACATCGTTTGCCGGCGAGATGTGGCCTGCGCAGAGTACGGATGCCCCGGCATTCTCCAGGATTTCAGACGTGAGATCCAAAGATCTAAGAAACCCGATATTAGCGCGTTGGCCTTCGCCGCGGTCTTCCTTTGAAATCGGATGTCCCTTTACCTGTATAGCTTGCCAGAGGTATGTATTGTCATTACCCAGTCACCGGGCGTGACGATACCCACCTTGCGAAGAAACTGACCGAAATTCCATCTATGCTGACGGTTCTCTGCGGCGTCCGTTGCAAAGAACAACGGCTTGGGACTAATGCCTCCGCCAGTCATGCTAACGTAGATACTTCGGCGATAGGCATTCTCGGGGCTTGTGTCATCTACGAGCCTCTCGACGGTGGTGTACCTGAACATTATCAGCATTTCATTTGTGACGCATCGATATATATACTGCATCACTCACAATTGGCTCTTCCATAGCAATGGCTGTAGCTGGAGGTTTGCCTCGGCCGACTCGTTTCCTGCCTGTTCCGTCGCAATCTGGACAGCACCGGCATCTGGGGGATATGCCACATCTTGATTGTAGAAGGGATGTATCTTGGCGACCGCCAGGACCTCTTGTAAGGAATAAACGTGGTCATTCATGGCGCAGGACGTTGAGTAACAGATTCACCGCAAGAACCCTAGTCTGCTGAGGAAACGGATACTTAAAGAAAGGAAGAAGATACAGTAGGTATACCTAATGCTACACAAATGTGAGACCGGTGGGTGTACCTATCTTCCATTATGTATGATTTCGATCCTGCCCGGAGCATCTGAGGAAGGTATCTAAAATGCAAACCCACTTGGAGATCGTTATGGTACAAACAGCATCGGCAACTGAGACTCCCCGGTGAGTTCCTTTGCAGGTGAAAACGGTCTATGAGAATCCTGTTCGATAGTAAGCGCGCACATAAACCGCAACGTACCTAAGTATTCCTAAGCATAACACCTGAGCAACACCTAGGTAGTATCTAGTGAGTATCAAGGGCATATGGAGCTGAATACTAGCCAGATTGGCAACGTTCATGGAAGAGATCAGCGCAGTATCTCGTGACGACCCTGACGGGCTGAAAAAAGTAGCGCCCTGCACTTTGGAGACCAGCTTTCCGCTATAAGGAGAACTAGTTTGCGAGCTGGGTACCCTGCGATGCATGGCGCTAGGAGGTGTGGTTGCGAGTTTGCCCAGTTGGGTAAGATCGATCAATTGATCAATCAATCAACTTGGGAACCTGGTCCGTATTTCGCACTCCACTCCTTGCCGCCGATCGGTATGGCGGAAGCTCTCCATATGATGCAGCCACGCCACCGCGTTGCCGTTCTTGGGCGAGAACGTGGTCAATTGAGCGGCCGCAAGTAGCTGCCAATTAGGTACACCGTACTTTGAACTTCAGTATGTTGACTAGTACACCTTCATTTGATCTTCAGTACTAAGTAAGCGTTCTTTCATTCTTTCGTTCGTTGCCAATATGTACGTAAGTGAGTTGCATGAAGTCAGGATCTAATAGTGCCTGGTTAGGTCCTGGTCTGGGTGGAACATTGGATGACCCGGGTCGGGTAAAATACCGTGCGCTAACACGTAATTAATTTCGGGCCAATCAGACGCACGGAAAAGGCTATGCATAAATACCGTACATTATGCACATTAACCACATTGTATATGCAGCTAACAGATTAACTACGGATACCTAGAGCTCAGCCGAGCGGGTCAGCCACCCGCCTCCACTATAATTAAGGTACCTACCTACCTACCTACCTACCGTAAGTACCTGTCCCTTGTCAATGTGTGCGAGTACCTCTCTGGGTACCCAGCTGAGGTGGCCGAGCAATACGGTTGGCTGACCAGCAGGGTCATGACGTGAAGTATACTTTGCAAGTAGTTCCAGCCCTCTCAATCATCCGCCTCACCAATCATCAGAATCAAATAGACTTTAGGGCAAATGAAGACATGAGCTGAATGCCATAATCGGTATGAAGGTGAAAACCACCCGGGTACGTGGATAGTTTTGAGAACTGGTATCTAGATCCCCTTCTACTACCACCACCTATCGTAATAGGTATCTAGGTACTTGTTGAGTGCTTCTATCGACACAATAGCCTGCCTCGGTCGCTGCCCGTTGCAGCGGCTTTGGCGAAAAATAGAAGCTCTGGCAAGGTGTCGACGTTGCCCATTGCGCAATGTTGCATTACACTAACTGTCGGCAACCCCTGATGTACATAGCGCGTCCCAAAGTTTGTAATTCTCGGGCCGTCAGACGTCTGCTAGGTTATATCTAACGGAGAGCGCCCTTATATGGCAATGTCCAGCATAATATAAGGCGATGCCCGTTCGCTCTTGGTCTTGGATAGAGAACGACGAGTTGGAACCATCACGCCGCTATAGAGTGCTTTCGCCATGTACCGAGCCGCTCACTACGCCTGGAGGGCTACCGGCCCCAAACAGCTCCTTACACGGAATTCAAATCCGTTACGGAAAGCCGCTCACATCGCCACGCCTCCCCCAATAAAGGTTCCTTGCTTAGGGGCATCTCGGGCAGATTTGTCACTTCAAACACAACATATCAAAGCGGTGTCTGATCAACTAGCCAGCGCCGGCATCCTCAAGATCAGTCTTGGGTTCTCGGACAACGAGAGCAGATATCTTGAGCAATTACTTCTTGGCCTTCACAAACACCACGGTCACGGACTGCCCCTCACGCATAGCTCCAGTCGAGGCTGGTTCTGGGATATTCGCCCCAGCGCTTCCAACTTCCAGACAGCCAATTATCAAGCCCGCTCAGAAACGATGGAGGACTTTCCCTGGCACACAGATTGCAGCTACGAAGACCCGCCCCCGCGTTATTTCGCTCTCCAGGTTCTCCAGCCAGATCGATACGGAGGCGGTGTATTGTCGCTCATGAATGTCGAAAGACTGAGCGAGCAGCTATCATCGAGCACCCGGGAGGCGCTGATGCGTCCCGAGTACAAGATCACGACCCCTCCTGAATTCATAAAAGATTCGGAAGCGCAGCATATTACTAGAGAACTACTCTCGCCTGACTCGAGCGGACAGCCAAGCGTGATGCGGTTCAGGGGCGATATAGTGACACCGGTGAACAACATAGCCGCCCAAGCCTTGGAGGATCTCGGGCGGGTCATGAAGGCTGCCACCACCCAACCACACGTAACCATGCACCTCACCGCCGCGGATCTACCGGAACGTTCGATTGTGCTCGTCAACAACCGACGGTGGTTACATTCACGAACTGATGTCAAAGACCCCGAAAGACATCTGCGCCGCGTGCGCTGGGACGCCGTCCCGTTCCAGACTAGCACGCCGTGAACAGCAAGGTTCACAAGCAAACACGACGGCGGAGTGGGCGAGGCGCTAGATCTGTGGGCAGGATGCAGCCGCATGGATAGAGGCTGCCGTGCCGAAAATAGGAGGCACTTGTGCTCATCACATTTGTACAGGATAATATGTATCATGATCTAGTTCCAATATATGCAGGATGAGGTAGCTCAGCGCGAAATATCGACGACTGGGCACCGGGGGTCAGCGATTTTGATTCGTATTCGCAATTTCTCTCGTCGTAACAGGGTGCTCGGGGCGAGGCTTGTTGACTTAGAGGAAAATTTGTTGCTTTCCAGGGAACAAGGGGGATTCCGTAATAGCTATGTATGTCTGAATAGGTAGCAGATGTGTTTCTTTTTCCCGCAAAACATAGGATCGTTGCCCGTCGGCGCATGTTTTTGCGCTGCAATTGGCTAGAGAAAAAGAAATATAGACTTGTTCAATTGAGACTGTTTGGATATATCGCGCAAGACAGGAGTGGAAATGGCTTTGCCGGCCCATGAACCGTCACCGTACAGACTGTAGTCCACTAACCTAGCACGTTTACCCTGTCGCTCGCTCAACCTGTCATAGGTAACGCCCGCTCGCCATGCTCAGCCACCCGGGGTGTACCGCTCACTAGATACTTAGTATGGTATCTCCTATAGACCCCCTGTCAACGTGCCGTGTTCGAATACAGGGAGATCAGCCAGCCGGGCAACGTAGTTCGAAAAATAGGTATACGAGCTAGAGTGACGGGATTATGGGACCAGGCCATATAAAGCATTGCTAGTACCTATGAATATGTCCGCCCTATCACCCGGCTTACCGTATTGCTCAGCTGCTCCATCGACTGGGATAACGCAGGCGGCGGAAGACATGCCATTGCAGCCCGCGAAACCGGTCCTGGGTATATCGTATGTTCGCGAGTCGGCGACGGCATGTGGTTGAGTGTCGTTGAGGCATTGGTGTAGACTGTGCTAAGCGGGGACTGAGCAGCTCAATTGAACAGCTGAAGGTTCCGACAATCAACCCACGCTAGCGGGAGGAACGTCTTGGCCGGAACTATCTGCGAGCCTTTGCCGATTATTTAGGGCGACTCCGCTGAATATAGTATGGCTTGGATTAATAAGGCTACCTGGACGTACTGGATGAGCCGACTGTGCCGAACGGCTCGGGCTGCGAGATCGCTCGGCCACCGCGTCTTCGTCTTCTTTACTGAATCACTGGCGACTGCCCAGGTATCTGAGCCAGGTGTACTGGGTGTACGGACGTACCGAGTACGCCCAAACTCCGCTGCAAACCCAGTCTTTACCGCTGTGCAGACTTTTGCGTACCGGTGTACCGTAAATTGGTGGTCAAGGACCATTGGCCAGCCCTGCCCTGCGGGCCCGTCAGCTCCGTTCGGCCCACCCACGAAGCTACACTGAGGTGTTGCCGGCATCTGCTGAATTCCACTATTGGCGGGGCAGGGCCACCAAATATGTGCGGCGTAGGTTAGAGGGTCACTACCGGCATGGGTACCGGGTGGCCGAGCATTATGGTGCTGGAAACATCAAATATTGCTACCCCAGTGCGGGCTCTCATGATCGTCGACTAGGTAGATACCAAGCAGGTCTCAGTTCATGGATGTACCTGGGTGGGTAAAGGAAGGACAATGAGTACAGATGTTGTGGTGGAAAAAGAAATCACATCAGCTTGCGCTGGGTGGCAATGCGAGCCTATTGGGACCGGAGCTCGAGCTTCCAGGGGTGTCTCTTCCCCGAACGGATACGAATTATCGTTTGTGTCTTCATGCTTAGTTACCGTAGCTGGTTCTTGTGCAGTAGAGAACCTACAGTAGTGTAGGTATCTCAGCTTCGAGTTGGTCAAGGGGGTTTGCACCGCGGTTCATAAATAGATAATAGAAGGAACCGAAGTCATCGTTCACGTCCTCTTGTTCCCTCCGCACATGCAACAAGTGCAACCGCAACAGTTTTCTGTCATGGAGAAGTCAACACGAGCTAAGCTGCACAAGTTGCAAAAGGCGCAGAAATTGCAGCAGATACGCGTTGCAACCGGGAGTAGCACATATACACTGCCCAAGCACGACATACCTACGGAAGTGGACTACCCTCGAGAGCACGATGAATACCAGGCTAGTCTGCTGTCGAAATGCCCTGCCGAGACATGGCCACATCACTCTTATCGCTCCATCTGTCCTCGCCCCATTTTGTTCAGACAACATCACCAGCAACAGCTCAAGGAGCTGTCGGCAGCGCTGACCACAGCGTTGAATGACATTGTCAAGAGATGGTGGATCGATCAAGACGCTCGCTTCTCTGAGCGTATGCCTTTGGAGCAGGAGGAGGAGGATCTCTTGCGGGTTAGTCCAGAGCTTCTTACGATATCAAAGATGCGTTCGGCCGTCAACTAACAATTCCAGTGGCTCGATGATCAAGTCTCGGAAGGAAACTTAAAGGAATTTCACGAATGCCAAGGATCCTGGAGACCTGACTTTCTCATCGAAGACCGTGGAGGTGTGGAGAATTTCTTGATCACAGAAATCAACGCTCGCTTCGGTTTCAATGGTTGCTTTCATCTGGCCTATGGTCAAGACGGTCTCGATGCCATGAACCTAGGCGAGATCGGTTTAGTCAGTGAAGTCACTTCGAAGCAAGTAAGTCTAAAGCTGGCCCCACGGATTGTAACTAGGTCTAATCATAAGCAGATGTTTGATGCGTTAGGGACTCTGTTCAAACCTGACACGCCTCTGCATTTCCTCAAAGGCAAGGAGAAAGGGATAGATATCCACATGCTCATCAAAGCCGCTGAGCAGGTGTTCGGTATCACCCCGCGACTCATAAGTCCATCCGATCTCAGACTCGAACCCGACGGCGAGAACACAGGCAAATATCGGCTCTGTTGCCTCGCCAGTAGCGATATCAAAATGTCCCCCGAGCCGTTGACATTCACTAACGACAAAGGGGAAATCGTCGAAGAGATCAAGCAGGTCGGCCTGGAACTGCACCAGCACGAGTTATTCTCACTGCCGCGCGAAATGCTGCGCCAGCTTAGCCTCCGCTGCTTCAACGATCTGCGGTCTGTTTTACTGGTCCACGACAAGCGGATGCTCGGTATCGTCAAGCAAGAGTTACCACAACTGGTGCAGACGCACGTATTAACTCCGGCCCAAGGACGCGCCTTACATAAGGGAATCGCGGATACGTTTATCCCTGGATCCCCTGAACTACGTTCGCTCCTCCAGCGATCGACGTCTTCTCCAGATACAAAAGACAAGTACCTCCTGAAGCCTATTCGAAGTGGAAAAGGCGCTGGGATTCTATTTGGCGAAGAAATCGGTTCTCATGAATGGGAATGTATTCTGAAGAGCCTGCGGTATCAGGATCGCGATTCAATCTCCAAGGGGAAAGCATACGTCATCCAACGTAGGGTCAAGCATCGTTTGTATGATTTGGTCTTGCATGCATCGGGAGAGAAGGTACGTTATCCGCTTGTTGGAACCTGGCATGTTGTCCATGGAAAGTTCAGTGGCCTGGGGACTTGGCGCTCAAGTGGCGATCGTATCTGCGCAGTAAGTTCAGGAGGGGCGATACTTTGTTCTGTGAGTCAGCAGTATGCGCCGGGGTGTTAATAGGTCGAAGTGAAGACACGCTGTATCATAAATTCCCGTAAATAGATAGGTCTTGTCGTAAAATAAAGGTTAATGGGTGTCCAAATTTGTATTAGAGGCGCCTCGTCCCAAGGACAAGGTAACGCTTGTTTGAAAGCAGCTGCGAATAGGATTCGTCTTGATACAATTCCACGCGAAGCCAGAACATTGGATAGGGTGTGTGAGGACACGCCGAGAGACAACACAGGCTCGAGAGGTTATTACTACACGCGAGGTTGAGTAGCAACTGTATCGCTAAAGTTGAGGCGACCCCACGAAGTAGTGACAATAGCCAGTTTACTGTGACCCAGCTATCTAGTGCCTGGAATCGGCTCACTACCGGGTAGCGCCCGAGACAGTTCCCACATGCTAATAGCTGGGGCAACAGAACCAAGCCACTCGGGTTGGGCCCCGGGCAAGATCCGGGCGATAACTTGTTGCTGGGACAGGCCGACCATCGTGGGCTAGCATGGGGATATAGGTAGCAGAAGCCACAGAGCCGGGGGTAGGAATTTGCGCCGGGCGCTTATAACACCGCCAGCTTCGAGATAGTGACGGCATTTAAAAGAAAACAAGCCCATACGAATGGGTCTGAAAATGAGGTTGTTGTATGTAGGCAGTCCGTAGTTACCGTAGGTACTGGAAATGGTTCTTAATACGGTCTGTAGCTTTTATTATTATCTGGCAGGAGAAATCTCTTTCTGTACGGTATTCCGTATGACAGTATTTCGTATTATTACTACTGTAAGGCACTGTGCGTGACACGTGACCCACTTACGGCAGGTGAGGATGGTTACCTACCAGCTAGGCCCGGAATAACCATGTTCCGAGACTACACAACTTCGTACAATAGGAACTATCACCCATGGTTAGAGGTCGGTTAGATACCCGTTAATACTAAGAGTGTAACTGCTGTGCCTCGCACGTCACTTTCATGTGCGCATCGGCGTGCCGATTCTTTTGCTCCCTAGCTCCATCTTGAAGATTTTACAGCTCTCTTTTGCGGTTACAATAAACCCGTCAATTCACAAGGAGCTGTCAACGTGACCACAGCTGCTACGACGTCGTGAAGAAAGGCACCTGATTCAGCTTGGGGCTTTTTCAAAGATACTATCGTACCAAGGGATGACATATTGGTTGAGTCGACCTTGTGTCAACAGCCGTTTGAAAGGCTTGGTCTTCAATACCTGTAGTGGTGCAATCCTGCTGCTGGAGTCGGATCTGCCCGCAAGCTGGCCATCTTGAAGCAGCTCGCTTTCTCTATTATGCCCTAGTCTAAGACTAACATCTGAGGCTGTAGAAGACCCTGCTGACCAGTCATTGGAGAGCAATCACCTACTGAAACAAGTTGTGAAGCCATTCCCGAACGCCGGATAGTCGTGCGTAGCCCGCAACGCCAAACTAGACCGCTACATGCAACATCATGAGGCTATCATATTCATTCAACTATCAGTTCTTTTTCTGCCGCTTCGAATACGCCGATTTTTGAACTATTAGATGACTTCGCGTGGCCAATTTCTGAGAAGACAGAGATTTCGTGTGGCGTGCGTTGCGACACGAAGACAGTAATAACCGGTCGTCTAGACTCTAGCCAGCGCATAACTTTAGCGGTAGGCAAGATTTATCGGACAGGGTTATCTACAGCAGTCATTTTCCGGGAAGTTGATTATATCGGAATGCAGGAATAAGCCTGCCGGGTGATCCCTAAATTGACCAATCACCTCATAACCGAGGTGAGCCTCGCTCGCATTGAGAATTAGCCAGAGAAGACCATATCCGAGGACGGGTAATGGCTATTTCGAGGTAGACAAGCCACCATCGGCCAGGCCTCCTGACCTGACAGTCAACAACCTTAGCCATTGCCAATCGAGATTCGATGAAACCTTAGCGGAAGCGAGAGCTTCATCGCGGTCGATCGATCGTCTGCCAATGGTGAAGGATTTCCGATCGGCCGCAGAAAACTGGTTGGGTCACCTACTGAGTATGTGCCACTCATGATGTCGTGATCAGTATGGGTGTATGCTGACGCATGCACTTAGTCAACACATGGCGTTCGTAGTAAGCCGCATAATTCCTGGCATTGGGAAACAAAGAGACGCACTAGCTAGGTACACTCTACAAATACCGGTAACATTTGATGTGAGAATTTATAGCATCACAGATCAATCCACCTCAAACAATCCAGAACTGCACACCGGTCGGTTTGTTCGATCAAACCTATGAACCGGCCGACCGCTACTCAGCGGCTAAAGGTATCGACTGACTGACGGACCGGGCTGATGTGTGGAACGGGCACAACCGACAATCCCGTCGTCCAACCATCGGCTCGCAAGGGGAATACAAAATTTCCGTTTCATAAAGGCCTGATTAGCCATTTTTGAAAAAACTTAGTAAACATGAGTATGGCCGTTGGATTGAGCGGTCGGTCGGGCAGGCTAGATGCCCGACCGACCGCTAACCGACCGACTGATATGTAACTCTGGATCATCATCATAAACCTCCCAACCGTCCAACTATGGTGACCCTAAAAACAAGCCATATACATTTTCTCACGATGCGACACCAAGGTAGCCTCCGAGATCAGCGTTGAGGGCAGAGATGAAAATAAGAGAAGACTCCTCAAAACCCTCCAAAGTCCTCAAGTCCTCAAATTCCACATATCGTCATTTATATACCCGAAAATCCAAAACTCAAGCCACGACCTTGTGGCTCAATCCAGCTTTATAGGTCACCGGCGAAAGACTCGCCACCAGCAAACTTATCAACCGCCATGCTATGCTTTAGGCCACATACCTCGAACAGCTTGACGGGCGTGATGTCGGGTGGTGTGCCGACGACGCCTTGGTTTTTCAGACGGAGAAGCGTCTCCCGAATGGCGATATATGCAGGGGATATTGTGGCAAAGCTGAAGATCATGATGCGAAAGCCCATCTGACGAGCCTCTTCGACGGTAATGAGAGGGCTCTTGCCGTTTTCGACCGAGTTGAGCAGCAGCGGCCAGGGAGCAAGGTCCTGAACCGCTTGCGCCGCTTGCGCCTTGGATGTGAAGCCCTCAAGAAGGCCCACATCGGCTCCTTCGTCGCGTGCCATGCGTAGCCGACGGATGCACTCGTCGTAGCCGAGAGTTTGTAGCGCATCGGTGCGTGCGATCAGCACGAAATCAGATTGGAGCCGGACGCGGGCACCGTGAGCAGCTCGGATGCGAGCGATGTACTCGTCAGCCGGCACAACCCTCTTTCCGCCTAGGTGCCCACAGCGCTTCATCAGCACCTGGTCTTCTAGGTGGGCGCCGGCGACGCCGGAACGGATGTACTGCTCTACGGTGCGGGCAGCCATTATGGGGCCTGGGACACACAACGGGTTAGTATCGTGCGTTTGGAATTGTCTTCGACTGAAGACGGTGCGTGACGTGAAGTGCTCTTTTTCGTTGTGAAGGAGGACTCTCTCACCTCCGTAGCCAGTGTCCATATCTGCAATTAGGGGTGGGCCGAAGGGATCTAGGTTGGCAATCATCTCTGCGTTCTCGCGCATCTCATGCAACTGGGCAATGGCCAAGTCGGGCTGCCCAAGCCGGGAGGCTGTCGTTCCTGCACCTGTCTAAGACACGGAAGCATTAGCCAGAGCCCTGGGTATGAGGTTTCGGAGACAGAACTAAGAAAACCCAGGAACACGGTACTACATACCATGTACATCGCGTTGAAGCCAACTTCAATGGCCGTCCGGGCAGAGAGACCATCGTAGACGCCAGGACATATAATCAACTCGTCAGTCTCATGAAGCATCTTCCGGAGCTTCTTGGCGCCGGACATTGGCTCGATAACACTGGAGGCAACATCATTAAGTGTAAGCCATTTGTCTGACTGGACATTTGTTTCCTTCTCCAAGCGAAGGCTTGCAGACTGGCTGTCGAGATAATCATCACATGCTGAAGAATTGTCCGTGGAGCACTCCGAGCCGATGTCTGTGGTGATAGGTTCAAAGGCCGGTTTGACAGGTTCAAAACGTGGAGACTTGGCATCTACCATGGAAGTCTCGATGACGGTGTCGGACTCGGTCTCAAATTGGGACATCGAGTCTGTTGAAATGGCAGAGGGAGACATTTCTGATAGAGTTGTATTTGAAGGATAGGGCAATAAAGAAGGGGGTGTATCATATAGGTAGGTTCGTCAAGTAGTTGACTTGATGATATAGACCGTTCGTGGATAGAGGGTTTGTCCCGGTCTCGTCGATGTATTTATACTCGTTCTCGAGGCAGTCCAGGGTCTCTCCTTGTCTAGATACACCATCGCTGTGCTGATCCCGTAGTTCGTACCCCCCCTCCGTCCTGCAGATGCCTCCTTTCTTACATGTTCGTAGGTAGAATTAAGCCGCTCAGACTTGGCGCATAGGTCCTCTGACAGCAATCTTGGAACCTGGCAGGCCGGTCGGTACGCCAAGAAGCGTCACTGCAATTTGAGTTCTCATGATCCCATGTGAGGTTGGGAACTCCCACCATTGGCAGGCATGTTATTGGCAGAGATATCATCGTGCCCACTCCACACTCGATTGCAATTTTCTAAAGCATGAGCTACGAAACCGGCCGCTATGATTTACTCGGTAGAAAGTATTCCCCAGGCCACCGAAATAATAACAGCTATCTAGCAGTATTGACGACGAGCGTGTTGTTCGTGGCTTTGTTTCAACTCTGTTAAGTCACACATGGGTGTCTACTTGGGGGCCAGCGGTACCAGTTTACGTCGTCGTGGGTGCTTTCACGAGTCACAGGGTTGGGTATCAACGCTATTCATGGCGCCAGCTGAGGCTCTTGGGCTCTAGAGTATACCTATCCAGAGACAACACACATGGCACACCACATGCAAGCGGAGATACCGCCATTATAGTGAATGTGCGGTCGAGGCTCTTGGGAAGTCACATCGCTGCTGATCTCATCCCGGGGAGGGCACAGCCACTTTGCTGTTACATCCCTAAGACTTTGCCATCGATCTTCAGCAGGTTTAATTAAATCCCGGTCGGTCTACCAAGTAGGTCGGCTTCAAGACCCTTGTCTCACAATCTTGAATGCCTAAGACCTCCTTACATTGTTCTTCGCCGGTGAGATGAATTCTACCTCGCGGTTTTATGTTACGTAGCGTTCTCTATCTACCTAGTCAGACTTCTGGTGTGCCCAGGGGGAGTAGTCATGGTGATAGCGGTATAGTGTAACGAACAGTCAGCGGCCTACATGAGATGTTATCCTTGAACAAATCCCAACCGAAACTGCAGCTGCAAACCGATCCGCAGAGTCTTGCCACGGCGAGGCCTGACCGGCGCTGTTGTTAACGTTTTTGGACGGGTGCAGGGATGCAGATAATATCGAACCCGGAGTGACCCCGTATCGATTTTACTTGAACGGACCTGATGAGTTAGTCACGGGATAATCGAATTATTCATATCTTTCACGGATGATGTTGTATCTCTTTGCTTATTATTTGTAGCTTTCCCTTCATCCGCTTCTCTCCTGAGTGGGCCAGAGGTTGGGGGTAAGGCTGACATCCATGTGTGTAAGTCCTGATTAATGGTGTATGAAGATACGAACACATTGAGGCCTTGGTCATAATTTACAGTGAAAGCTTTGCGGATCGAGGCGAGGAACATACGATGTCCTCTAGGAATACAGTAGACTGCAATACCTAGTCAGAAATCATATCCCCAGATTTCGCTAATAGTATTCTGTTTCGCAGCTCACTGCCTTTCAGGCTTAACCGTAGAACTCCAGATCTTGGCCGAGGACATTGTGCATGGTCCAGCTATCATTGATAGTTGCCCAGCGCTTTAAAACGCCATTATCCACAGTCCGTATGAATAGCCAAGACCCCGGAACATAAGCATTCTTTGCAATTTGACCGCAGAGCAAACCGCTCGTATCGGGTGTGTTCCTTGTCAGTCACCACTTGTCAACGAAGGGATTAGGTTATCCCGACTTGGCCACCTTGGCATGCTAGGCGCACAAGTAAACTGCCGGAGATTTGACGCTGCGGTTCCTCTTCGGGGGTCATGTGGCTGCGTCAAAAAGCTATGGACCTATCAGCGAAATTCAATGGACAGAAGCCGGAATCTATCGTAGATACCAGTAGAGAGATACATGATGCCTCGTGCATATATTTTTGATTGGGCTTTCCGCGCGGTTTGGACAAGCTGTATCAGGGGCATGCAATACGTCGGCACGCATGTAAGTCAGACGCGAAGACAACCAACTGCCTAGTGCTTGGTCATATGTCCGCGAGGAATTCTAGGCGTCTCTCAACCAGAAAGTCATGTCTGGGCAAGATCGGAGGTCTCATGTCCAATGCACGGTGATGGTGAAACTGCCGGGTTTAATGTATTATGTGACAGATCGAGTTGTCCGGCCAGGGCTGACGATAAGAGACGGAATCTACGCCCGTATCTACAGACGTACATCGCTTCCCCGGCTACCTGATTACCATCACTTCCCGGTCGGCAGTTATACTTTCAGGGTCTGAACCGCTGCGTATAATCCTGCAATAAGCGTAGGACCTCTCTGGCCCGCATGCCATGCAGCTATGCTCATCACAAATTCGCAATGAGTGGGGGCTTGTGCATACCCGCCTGGGTCCGAGCGACGACCTGCTCTAGGCCAAGACAGCTCTGTCTGGCCGCCGAGATTGCCCCGCCTAGGATGCTCGTTCCGTTGGACTGCTGCAGCCAAGGGAAACAACCGCTCTTCCCACGTTCTCGGCATGGTCTCGGCACGCCGGGTTGAAGTGGGGCCAGCCAAATGGAGTACAGAGCGGCAGTCGTGGCGAGGAAGGAACTTCCCTGCCCTTCCCAAACCCCTGCGAAAGGAGAGGCTCCATTGGCCCGGGGACGGAGGGCATTGATGACAGGATAAACGCCTGGACTCCACCGGGCTAACGTCAGGCGTCAGGCAGGTAGCTTAGGTAGCTTAGGTACCTGTAATTGCTCCGTCCTCCCCCTAAACCCTTTCAACCACGTCCGGCTTCCGCTGTCATGATACCTATAGATAGCCCTCTCTTTCATTGATAAGGAGCCTCCGTAGCCGGCCCGTGCAACAGCGAGGTCTTGCACAATGGCGGTGACGCGATGCAGTCGAGACCGAGGACGGGAGGGAGTGTTGGTCTCACGGGCTGTCTTACGGGTTGAAGATCCAGTACGGATTACCTACCTAGATAGGCAGAATAGATAGGCAGAAGATACCATCACTAAGTATGGACACCCATTACCTCGTGATGTATCCCACTTCTGCTTACACGATGGAAGTGCAGGGTGGGTCCCGCGCAATACGCAGTATACAACCTGGAAGCTCGCGATCGGTCTAAACGCGTTGATCAACAATATGGAGTCAACGGTTTACATAAATAGCGATACAGTGGGGCCTTATAGCGGTCTGCCCTATTGCCTTACAATACCCGCGTCCGACGTTACAGTGTAACAGTACACAATCGTCGGACAGGGGGACAAGAAGATCTGGGTTACCGTCCGGATACCTCTCTTTGTACTGTACATACTCAGTAGGGAGCACATCGTGAATACGGTAATAACAGGGATTACCTAATTCACGATGGTGGAGACCGAACTCTCTACGTCCGTACCTAGAGTCTCGATACCTACCTTACCTCAGGAAGCACCTTACCACCGCATCACACACGTGATCTATATCGGCCTGCGCAGTACAGACAAGACAATCGCACCTCCACGGTAGACATGGAGAACATTTCTAATCGATGCAACCAATGACGACGTTGGCTGTCTTGGAAGTTTGCTTCTCCGTTCACGGCTGATCGTGATATTAGCCAAGTCGCCCCGTATCATTTACTGAAACGGGCGATATCAACCCCCCCGGCAGGCAGCTAACCACAGCAATTCATGATAAGTTCTTGTCCCCGATTGGCTGTCTGAGAATCTTTGCTGGTATCTTACTACGTATGTATCTACAGCTCTGCGTCCGCACCGCGGAATTACAAAGTACACAATGTGCCCCATACATCATGTAGCGGCTATGAGTATGATCTATCGGGTGTCGAGATGCTCTCGGTGACGGCTTGGATCAAACAACAAGCCTAGGCGATCAAATAGAGAGAGAGGCCGAGGGAGGCTGTGTATCTGCTGTGACGCGACGAGAAAATAAGGTTGTCACGGTTGTGGTTCATATTGTACATCATGTATGATGTAAGGAATACCTACATAGTTACGTGGTAGGTAAGTAGGTGGTAATTACCACCTTGCTTGGTGCTTCGCTCTTCAACGGCGGTGCATCCTCTTCTTCGATGTGTACAGTACGGCTGACGGCGAGGTTATACTATGCCATACGCCAAATGCAGCACGTTGTAGGTACATCTGTAATCTGTCCGGACGTCCGGACGTGCGGACACACAGACGTCTACTTACTCGGTAAAGGTTACTTGTACAGTCTTGCTCTTGGCTGCAATTTAACGTTACGTAGCGATCCCCCAGTGCCCACTATCATTATCAACCACGGATGATGCATGACGGTACAGCGTCTCGCTTGTATGCACGCGTTTTCCGTACGTTGTTGAGGGATTTGCAAGCATTTGGCGGAAGACGACTTACACGATGGTTTGAAATCTTTCCGTCGTCACAGTCTACAGACCCCGTGCATGGTGGTGTTGTAGTAAGAAAACCATAAGTAAGCACGCAAGGAAAAGCATGTTCCCGCTCTTGGCAACTCGACAGATAACAACCCTCGACCGGTAAACCTGGACAGCTTCCGCCACTCGATAGCTAGTTGAGGTCATGACTGTGTTGACCGCCGTTCTCGACCTTTTGTTTTTTTTTTGCCAATGCTGACTTTCATGGCTGCTTAGATACGAGATACGGTACTTTAATTACCTGCGAAGTTTCAACTATATAGTTGTCCTGTTGCTCCTTGCTATCTCAATCAGAGATATTACGTTAACAACGCTAACACACTCATCTACCTACACAATGGCCGACGAAGAGAAGGTCTCACCGTCCGAAATAATGGGGGATTCGTTGGGCAACAGTTCGTCGGATAATCTCAGTATAACAACACCTGTAGCGTCCCGCTACCTGCGCAGGTTCTCTGAGGATCTTGATCCGCGCTTCGTTTACTTACCTCTACTCGTCTGCTGCTTTGCTACGGGCCTCACAGATGGCACAGTTTACAATAGTGCGTGCACTGTCGTTTTGCTTTTTTCCCTTCCATTTTTCTATCTTTTGAGAGTCGATAAACTAACAAAATGTCGTTCAGCCTACGGAACTTTCGTTTCCATGCAAACAGGTGAGTCCCTCCAGACGAAAGAAAACGTAAAGGATGTAAAGAAAACTCACTAATTTTACTATCCAGGAAACACCGTTTTTGTAGCACTAGGAACGGTGGGACAAAATAATAGGCCTTTTGGATGGGCTCGCTCTTGTAAGTAAAACTCTCCTATGGCTCGAATTCGTCTTTTTCATCTAGGCCTGCCCGGAAGCCTGGTCTAGTCTTGCTGGTATATGCCATCAAACAGACGGGAACCAAGGCCAAATGGAGGCCAGAAGAAGTATGAGAATGTCAAGACGCAAGCGGGAAAAGGCAAAGAAGAAAAACACTCGCAAAATGTTACATCTACAACTATACAACCCGAGTGGAAACGCATTGCCTAACACTGACGGTGTGAATCTAGTAACATCCATCGGCTCTTTCGTAATAGGCTGCGTATTCTTCTCGCGGTTTCATTCATTCATCGGGCGCGGTCGCCAGCGGCGCACGGTATTCATCTCATTCCTGGTCCAGACTATCTTTGTGACTCTAGCGGCGGGTATCATCCAGGGTGGCCTGATCGACGGCCGGTACCCATCCCAGCAAGCCCCGTCATACGTCGACTTCAAAGCATTGATACCCATAGCGCTGCTCTCCTTCCAGGCCGCTGGCCAGATCGTGAACAGTCGGGGCCTGGGCGTTTCTGAAGTGCCCACCGTGGTCATCACGACTTTGCTCTGCGACCTCGTTAGTGATTCTAATATATTTGTCCCTTTCAGTCAAAATCCCAAGAGAAACAAGCGCGCCTGCGCGTTTGTGCTTACGCTTGCGGGCGCCATTATCGGTGGCCTCATATCGAAACGCACGGGGTATGTGCAGAACAGTCTATGGCTTGTTGCGGCATTGAAGTTTAGTATTACGATATTTTGGTTGGTCTGTGGCAAAGAGAAGAAGTCTGGGTAGAACTGCCTTGTTCGGCTTTACGTGCAGGAAGTAGGATGGTATGGCCTGGGAGGGGAAACATATATAACACGAGAATGTTGAATTGTGGGGTTCATGGAGAATTCCTTTTTCTTTTCCGGAAAGGGGAGCGCAAGGCCTACGAAACCGAATTAGAACTGGAGAAGATGAATTAGAATTGGCTCATGAAATCATGTACGAGGTTAGGAGGAATACCTCTCCGAAGCAACAGGCAATCTTGCTTGCTCGCCTTTTGATCTTTTGTGAGTAGGTATACATTAACTACGTCCCATTCATCGTCCCACGTCGTTTACATGAAATCGGTAACTCGTAGTATCTCCATAAACCCTTCAAACCCGCCCGCATACCATTTCGTACAACATTACCAGATTCCGATTCATTATCAAATACAAGAATGCGAACGCCCCATACCGAAATAAAAGACGTACTCCTTCACCTACCCTCTTACGTATCCTTCCTCAGAGGGAACTCGGGCCGGCGACCGCCAGCCCGCTTATTCGTCTAGCACATCGTATTGCAAGTGTCTTGCAGCCGGGCCCGCCATGCCCTCCTCAGCGGCACGTCCGCTAGCTTTACGACGATACCCTAGGTTTGCGGTGCTGCTTAGGTCGTAATCATTTCCAGACGAGACCTGACGACCTTCTGCGCCCTTCCTTCCCTTCTGTTCTCCACCGTACATGATAGGCGGCGTGGCGCTTCTTAGCTCGCCGTACGGCTTAGAGTAGAACTGATCATCGCGTTGAAACGAAAAGTTCCTGCTTCCCTTAGCTCGTCCCCAGGTCTCGAGGATGGTCGGTCGACGCGCCGGCGCTTGTGCAGGCTTTGCATCGGCAATATCCTCGCTACCGCTTACACTGCGCCGGTTCATGCTAATTTCGGTAAGGGCTGGATGGGAATGGCGTGCATTCTGCCGTAGCCCGCTCCCGTTTGCTTGTTGCGAGGACGTCGGGTTTAGGCGCAATGGATCAGGGCGCAGCTTGTCGGTGACGTTAATGGGACCATCGTCGTCTTCGAGGTCCGAGATGTCCTCAGGCTGCATGACGTTCTCTAGGTCTGACTCCGAATCGCCGTCTCCATAACGCTGTGTCAGGGCTTCGTAGGCCTTCGTCCGCTGGGCTGCTGCCCGTTCGCTCGCGTTCATGGCGCGCTGTCGCTTTTGTGTGCGGTTGATTAGTGACTCTGAGGCGTACCACGCCTCTGTAAATTTAGCGACACGCATTGGCGAGGAGGTCTTGGCTTGTGTGTCCACGACGGCGCTACCTGGCCGGGAAGAAGACGGGGAGTCTGTCTCATGTCGCGGGACTCTCACGTAACTCCCAGCCTGCGCTGATTTATCGTGAGACAGACGCTTCTGGTCGGCGGGGGAGCCCATGTGACTATTACGAGGAGAGTTGCCCGGCGTGATCTGGTATTGGCGACTGGGCAGATCGCCGCGCGAGTCGCGCTTCGACGAGGTGAAAGAATCCCGCGAGCCCGAGCGTGTGTGCATGAATGGAACGCTTGGTGGCCTCGACAAGTCCTCGTAAGCAGCACCGGAGGGGTGGTGGCCCTCGAGCGGCGTTGACAATCGCTTAGTGCTTTCCGATACGAGCGTATAATCGCTTGCCACTGACGACTTATTACGCTTGTGCTGCCGGGACGTCAGGTTGCTCTCCAGAGGATTCATGTCAGGGGGCATGTCGGCGATGCGCTTGAACATCAGTCCCAGATAAAGGGATATCCCGAAAGACAATGCATGCAGAGCCGAGGCAGAAATAAGGCCGTAGTACTCAATCTTGATGAATATCGGTAGCGAGGTGGAATTCTTCAAGATGGTTTCCCAGCTGCTGCCGTCCCTGAACGTTGTAACGGCCCCAAAGGCGTAGAATGGCAATACGGCTAAATCAGTGATGCCAGCGAACAGTTGGTATGCGGCCGAGGAAGCTGGAGGACGTGCTCGTGCAGGTCTTGAAAGGTGTAGGATGGCATATGCGCAGCAGATAATGATAATGCCGGGCTTTCAAGCATGTCAGCCTTTGCTCCCCGGACAATTAGGTAGAACACATGTTATAATATGGAAAGTCATACCGCGATGCGCAAGATCCAGGCAACGAGTGGCGAAACGTTGGAGATGAGAATCATGAGAACTAGCAGGCCAGCGCTGGTGACCAGCTCCAAAGAGCGCAGCCCGAGTTGCATGTACCTCGTCCATCTGATCCACCATTTTGTGGTATCGCTCATAGGACGGAAGTTGTGTGTGCGCCCGGTAAGCATCCCTTGGAAACTACAACCACCGGACATGAGCTATATGATGCTAAGGTCATAGGAGATATGGTAACTGGCGGAAACTTACTCGGGATGCTTGTTAAAAGATACGAGGGGCCCATTTCGCTTAGGTTTCTTAGGCTTTACTTCCCAGCTTGCCCTCGTCACAGCCTTTGGGTCGAACTCTTTCTGAGGCGATCGTGAGTCTCGGTGGTCCGAGTCATACATGTATGGCTGTTGAGCCCCCATATCTGCAATTGCCTTATTCCAGCGAGGCGCCGCGGGATGGAGACAGCGGAGATGGAATGCAATGTCTAATTGAGAGATGGGTGAATACGGAGTGCGGACCAGTTCTGTGAAGGAGAAACAACCGTAGGATTGCGTTACATAAGATAACCATCGCCTATGACGTTGGCCGGCACATATTAGCGCCCAGTCGTGCGATGTTGTGTTGTGTTGTGGAGATACATAGATAATCCATCAGCCCAAGGGCCAGCTGGGGTGGAGGATGGTCTCCATGGCAACGCCCTACCATACTGCGGTAGGTATAGGTGGGTGGTAGCATGGGCCTCTCATGGAACGTCGGTACCTAACCTAGCCGATTTGCGGATGCAGGTACGTCCGTACCTACCACATTAACTGCCGATGCCTACCGTACCACCACGTACCTACCTAAACCTCCGGTGCTTGCCTAGGTAGCGTTACCGGGCGGTTCTGATAGGTTGCCATCCCAGCTGGCCCATCGACAGTAGAATTTAGCGAACAGCGCCGACGCTTCTAGCGGTTAATTAGGCCAGGTGGCCGGCCTCAGCTGGCGGCCCGCACCTACGTACACGCCCGGGCGGTTAGTATGGTTAGCACGTTGATTGTACAGTTGTGCGGACAGTGCGAGGACTGTACCAATGCTAGCTAGTGCGACGCAAACGTGAACCTCGGAGGCTCGGACATTGAAGTCAGACCTCCGGGTAACTCCACCGTGAGATCCGTACGGAATAACCAAGGTACGAAGTGTTCCGTGCCTGCATTTCAATAACGAGTCTACCGCCAACAGCCCGGTGGCGGCGATTCGCCATATTACTCGCAGCGTACTTTATAACCATTTAGGTAATAACAACTTGTTCTAACGGTATCTTCTCAGGAGCTAGGTATGTAAGCACATATACGATCAATGGGTTAAAGGCCTCAAGTCTTGAAGGCATCGCATTGGTCTAATGACGTTCTTGATTGTCTGCTCATTAGTCTCACTTAGTTCCCGTTACGATGAGGCCCCTCGTAAAGTCATGGATTTGCAACGCCTGCTTGAGCAAAGCCGCGGGTTTGTCGACCGCCACCGCTCGACGCTCATATGTCGCAACGGGCCGCCATGAACGATCATTTCGCATGGCTGTAGTTGGCTCTGGTCCAGCTGGATTCTATACGGCTTACCGGGTCATGTCAAGGATACAGAAAGCCAAGGTGGACATGTTTGAGGCATTGCCAGTACCTTTTGGGCTGGTGAGGTTTGGTGTCGCGCCGGATCATCCCGAGGTCAAGGTACACTTTGCGATGTCATACTATCACCGTATCATTGTTGACTTAATTACCATAGAACTGCCAAGACAAGTTTGAAGAGGTGGCCAGCTCGCCGGATTTCACTTTCATAGGGAACGTAGCCATTGGCAATCAGGGTGGCCACTTCCAAGGATGTTCGATCCCGCTGGCTTCCATGATGCACCACTACGATGCTGTGGTATTTGCATATGGCGCTTCGAAAGACAAGAGGCTGGGCGTTTCGAATGAGTCAGAGCTACGAGGTATTCATTCGGCACGCGAGTTTGTTGGCTGGTATAACGGTCTACCTGAATACGCTAATCTGGCCCCGGATCTGACACAGGGGGAAGATGCGGTCATTATCGGCCAGGGCAATGTTGCATTGGACGTCGCAAGAATGATGCTAGAAAACGTAGATGTGCTGCGAAAATCGGATATCACCGAATCTGCATTGGAAACGTTGTCTAGGAGTCGCGTTAAGCGAGTGCATATTGTGGGGAGGAGAGGTCCGATGCAGGTGTGCTCACTCGGGTCGTGTGTTTCTTTTCTGTCTGCGGCTAATCTATTCTCAGGCAGCTTTTACAATCAAGGAAGTACGAGAGCTGATGAAATTGCATGGTGTTTGGTTCCACCCAATCGACATGAGTCTTCTACCAGCTGAGATATCCAAGCTGCCTCGGCCGCGGCGGAGATTGATGGATATTCTAGTGAAGGGCTCAACGGCTCGTCATGAGGACTCACATAAGTCATGGTCCCTTGATTTCTGTTTGTCACCCATTGGCTTTAATGGTACGCCGGATGGAAGGGTAGAGAGCACGACCTTCGAACGAACCTCACTCTTGTCACCTTTCGATCCCACATCAAGTGTTCAAGGGCTCGGCGAACAATTACGAATTCCATCATCCTTAGTATTCCGGTCTATTGGCTACAAGTCGGTTGCTTTGCCCGGTTTTAGTGAGGCTGGGATACTTTTCGATGACAGAAAGGGCGTGATTCAGAACGATGGGCTTGGACGTGTTTTGAAGGCCACCCCAGACGGTGTGGGGAACGGTGACAAAAGAACCACTCTTCCTGGGGTCTATTGCGCCGGATGGGTGAAGAGAGGGCCTACAGGGGTTATTGCATCCACAATGGAAGATGCATTCTCGACTGGTGATGCCATTGCTGCCGACTGGTCCGGAGGAGCCCCGTTCATTGAATCAGAGAAGAACCACGGCTGGGAAGGGCTGCAAAATGAGGTGAGCAAGGACAAGTGCCGAGTTATTCGATGGGACGACTGGAAGAAGATAGACAAGGCAGAAAGGGAACGTGGATTGATAGCCGGAAAAGAAAGGGAAAAGTTCACAAGCACAGATGAGATGCTAGCAACTGGTCGTTAGACATGGCCAATAGGGGGTGAAAACAACACACAAAACCAAATATACCCTCGCGGGCATTACATTTATCTTATCTGATCTTTAGTGGACTATGAGCTCTTCAATTTCTCCGTCAACTCCGGGACCTTTTCGAATAGGTCGCCGACCAGCCCTACGTCAGCCACTTGGAATATCGGCGCCTCGGGATCCTTGTTGATCGCGGCGATCACTTTGCTATCCTTCATACCGGCCAGATGCTGGATTGCACCGGAGATTCCCACAGCCATGTACAGCTGAGGTGCGACAACCTTGCCTGTCTGGCCAACCTGCAGGCTGTTATCTGCATACCCGCTGTCTACAGCAGCCCGAGATGCACCGATGGCGGCGCCCATCGAGTCCGCAAGCGGTGCTATAATCTTGTCAAAGTCCTGCTTAGACTTGAGACCCCTTCCACCTGAGACAACTTTGCCCGCGGTTGCTAGATCAGGTCGCTCTGATTTAGCTAAATCTTCTGAAACCCATTCGGTCAATGGGTTAGACTTCGGGTCAACACCATCTTCCACGGCAGCCGAGCCGCCTTGGGCCTCAACGGGAGGGAAAGCGGTGCCTCGAATCGTTATGATCTTAATAGAGTCGGAGGACTCGACGGTCGCAATGGCATTGCCGGCATATATCGGTCGAACAAACGTGTTCTCGCTTTTTACAGCGGTGATATCAGAGATTTGTTGGGCATCCAAGAGCGCCGCGACACGGGGCATTAAGTTCTTCCCAAATGCTGTGTGGCCCGCGATGACATGGGTATAGCCTCCTTTCTTAACATTCTCAACGACTAAGGAAGCAAAGTTCTCCGGAAGACCCTATGGCGAAACCCGGTCAGCTCAAGGAAAATGTACTATTTGAACATTGGAAATAGAGGCCATGAGCACGCAAACCTTGTCATAAGCCGTATTGTCCACAGCGATAATCTTCTCGACGCCTTCTACTTTAGCGGCTTCCTCTGCCACGGATTTGATGTTGCTTCCTGCAACAAAGCCATGGACTGATCCTCCAATCTTCTTGGCTGCGGTGAATGCGCCCAGAGATCCGTGATTAAGCCGGCCGTCGCGCTGTTCCAGGATCGCCAATGACGACAGGAATCTTTGTAGGGCGCATTGGCCGAGAGTACCAAAGGCAGAGGTAGGCCGTGGTAGAGAGGCGGCACCACGAAGCGCAGTTCTTCTAGCAGTTGAGAGCATTTCGGTTTACACTCTTCAGCAGAACAAATTGACTCGCTCGAATAGGCCGGGTTCAACCGTTCGTCGAGGTCAACCTCGGGTTTTATCAGCGGGCTCAGATCGGCTACATTTATCACTATATCATGGGCTATCGCTAAATAAGATATGCACCTATCTACCGTAGGCAAACCTCGGAAAATACTTAGGCAGGTACTTTTCCTAGCGCTGTGGCTTATAGTTAGTGGCTGGTGCCCGTACGTCCGTACTTCCGGTGGGTACTCTAAGTCTATGGCCAATCAGAGGGTAGGAATAAAGGATCAGCACAGCTGCTCAGATTGATACCCGGAAAAACCCGTGAAATTGGTACGGGATACCTAGCTTGGTTTCAGCAATTACCGTCGTCGATTCACTAGATAATGTATGTACTGGGTATAATGTTCCTAGAGGTGCAATGCAACAATCCGAGGTGCGGCTATCCACGGACCCGCTCACTTATCTCAGCGGGCTCAGACCAGCTGCGTGGCTGATTGTGGCTAGTGATACTTCTGGTAGGTCGGACCCACTAGACTAGATATTCTGACCAATT